>OY727106.1:3479034-3586034 GCA_963402855.1 Ormia ochracea
AAAAATTAATAATAATTTTTGTTTGTTTTGATTTTAATTCTATTTTAAAGGAATGCTTGCATGTACTTTTTCGCTCACAGCAAACATAAAACATAGAATTAAGTGGAAGTGAAAAAAGTAATGACAATTATTTTGATATGAAAAACACTTTTATTTTACATGATGCACTCACTCTAATGAAAATCCACCTTGTATTGCCAAAAATTCTAAATGATTGATAGTGGCAATAAGTTAAAAAGTTTATATATTTAGTTTGTTGCAAAATGTATTTATTTAAATATTTAAATGCCTTTAAATATGTTTTAACTTCTTCAAGTTTATATATGAACACGAAACGACAATGAATTTAGATTTCTAAAAAGCAATATGGCTGCGTAGAGGTTGGTAATCGTGCGTTCTTCTTTTTGTTTTATTATATAGTTGTTTCACTTTTATACAAAGAAGAATTACGAAATAAAATCTAATGTTGCAATCAAGGCAAATTCATCAAACATGGAAATGCGAATTGAAAACATGTCTCATTGGGAGAACAGATGATTTATTTAAAAAAAAACCATATTGATATATTGTATATACATACTAATCCTAATGATGGTCAAATCTTGGATAAAAATGTAATAAATTTACACGGTCAGGCGGTACTGAAACCAAAATTTCATTACTCGTTAAAATGATTTAAATCTAAATATGTGGATTGTCAATAAATTAGTGGAGAATTCCAATATTTAAATGCTTTTTTTCTTTTTTCCCCAACCTTTCATATAGTTTGGTGTTATTAATTGTCATGAGCAATAGGTTCTTTTTCTATTTTATTTATATTTTTTCGACACTTCGCTAACCTTTGGTTAGCTTTTTCAAGGAATATTACAAATGGTTTTATTAAGCGAAACTAATACATTTTCCATATTTCAAATAATAAAATTTTAAACAAAGACATTGATATAATGCTAACTGAACATATTTAAAATTCACAAAATAATTCTAAATATATATTTATATTTAATATTTAGATTATTTTCAAATTCATTTTTTTATAAATTAATTTTCAGCAACATAATTGTGTTATTTAACTTGAATTGAATGATTTTAAAAATATTTCCTATATAAATATATGAATATATAATGATTATTATGTAAATTAATATGAATTTAAGAAGCAAATTATCACAACAAACAATGATTTTAGAGAATACACAGCAAATTAAAATATAAATATAAAGCAAAACATTTGAAATACATAAATAATATTGAGTCAATAAAAAAATTAAAAATGAACTTAAAATTTTTTACTAAGCATCTGCAATTGTATGCTAATCTAGTGTTTATCCTAAGGTTAATTTTTTCTTTTTTATAATCTCTAACAATTCCAACCAAAGTCTAAGTTTATAGTTACTCCCTTTTCTTCATACTGAAACATTTTAAAAATGTGGGGAATACTTTAATCCAAAAAACAATGGTATGATAATGCTGTTATTATCATCCCATTGATTTGTCTATATTTCTGATAACTTTTATGGCCTGCTATTCTAATCCTTAACATATTTTTCATTCCATCTATCTAAATCTTGCATTACCACCACACGCTATCTTATAAACTATATTTAAAAAATCACATTTTGTTATTGCATCCTGAATTTTGCTAAATAATTTATTATTTCTGTTATATCATTATGATATATTTAACTAATAATTGCTCCATATGTATATCTGTTACAATAGGCGAAATAAGGGAACCCATAGCTAATTACTTTTGTTGTAAATAGAATTGGTTATCGTATCTGAAATATTTACTATCCTCTGTACAAAATCTTAAGATACTTTAAAGCAAATCCTACTTCATCCTTGTAAATTCCTTTATCAAATTTCACTGTTTTGTTATTACGTCTATTGCTAAATTTACTGGAATACTTGGAATATAACGAAACTACATAAAAAAAAAGTCATCGTCAAAATACAATTTAAAATTAATCATTTTATTGATTGGCAATACATTCTATATAATGAAATTTAATAATAGAGATAGATGCACGTTAGAAAAAGTAAAAGAAGCTAGGGAATTTTTAAGAAGAAATAAGCATATATTGATTTTAGAACAGGTAAGGCTAATGTGACAGTTGGTATTAGCAAATTTGACTATGATTTGAGGATTAGAAATATTTTAGGTCATAATATAATTTGCAAATAATATATGTTATATAGTTTACCAAAAATTCATAAAGAACGATTTCCATTGAGACTATTTGTTCATTTATAAACTTTCCTCATAAGTAGTTAGTACATATTTTTCTAAAGCTTTGCATTTTATCATCAAATTTCTTATATATTGAAATAATTGAATAACCGCCTCTTTCAAAATCACAAAGACGTGTTATTGTTATAGTTGTTGATTAATGATCACATTTAAAAAACACAAATAAAAATCTTCTGCGATCCCGCTGTCAAGTGTTTTCAATTCGCCTTGATCGGTTGTTAATGACCTCAGTAGTGAAGCAGTTTTTAAGGGTCGTGTCTCATCTCTGATTTGCAACTTTCCACGGCGTCTGCCCCGTCTCTTGACGCAGGCTTGCAATGTAAACATATAGTTTGTGTGTACCCTGTAGCTTGTGTAAACATGATAGTGAAGTTTATATAAATCTGTAAATTTTAGTTATTTATATTAAAAATGCGTAAGATAGTGGTCTAAGTTGTTGATACAAAAAGTGGATTTTTATATATGTGCATATGTATGTTAAAAGTGTTATTATAACATTTAGTTGCGCATTAATATCTATGTATGTATATATATCCCCAACCATTGTATAATGAGTAATATATGTATGTATCGTAAATACAAATTTTAGATACAAAAATTTTATTACTGAGCAAGTACACGTGATATTCATAAGAAATTATGCCTCATTTATTATATCTACATATATATATTATTTTGACTCAAATGTTTGGAAAAAGAGGGATTGGATATGTTTTTTATACACACAAACATATGTACCAATAATATATGTCTGAATGTATGCGGTTATATATATTTAAGTATAGACCCATTGCTAAAGTAAAAATATTGTAAACTTAACGTGGGCATCTAAACTTTTAATACAATACTGATGTGTTGTACTAAACTTATAAATGTAAACTTAATGTTAGTAGCATATGTATGTGCTCAGGTTTTCACATTAATTGTACCCCCAACCACAAAGGAAAACAAAGGGCTTTCTATTACTTTTTCTATGTTAGACACCCTTCATTTAAAGATATGTAATCATCTCCAAACGCACCCCATCAATTATACATGGAGTTCAAAAAATCTAAAAAGAAAAAAAATCTCTTATAAGACCGACTTCCTTATTTATCAATTCCAATTGTCATTGAGATTATAACTTCTCGATCAGATTCATCTAGTATCTTTATTTTCATTATAAAAAAAAAATTAATTTTGTGCTAATAAGAAAATGTATATGTATATTCTTTAAGCACAAGGTTTTCGTATTAAATATTTTTTAATATTTTTTATAATACATATTTCCCTATCTCAATGGATAAATAAATATATGAATACATAACTGCTAAAATCTCTTTAAAGTTATACACATATGCATACATACCAACAGTGTTATTTGCGTACGTACATACATATCATGCACGTATGTTATTATCGGAACTAAAATGATCTAACGATACTATGTATGCTTACATAAAATTATATTTAACTATTTACTATTGTTAATAGAAATTTGCAATCGCTAAGGGTTTGCTTATATTAGAAGTATCCTATTAATTTTAAAATCATACATCTAAAAATACCTTTGTGTGTATAAAGAAAAAGTGGCAAACGTTGATGTGTACTGCGGTTGCGACCAATTAATTGGTAGAAATAAGGAATGATATAGTTGTAGTACAGTGGTACCTTTGCAAAAAGTGAATTCCAATAAGAACTGGTTAAAGCAAAATACAAAAATAGTTTATTTTAAAAATAAATAGAAGAAACTGAAATTCAAATGTTGGGAATTTACATACGCAAATGTATTTGTAGTTTGTAAATACAATTTGAAAGTTAATTCTCATTAGATGCAAAATGTGTATATTTATGTGCATTTATAATAAGCAGCCTACTTGATACTACTTGGTGTTAATATGCTTTGTTTTGGGCGCAACTAAACAAAGAAATGAACCACGAATGACTTATGAACGAAACAACTGCAATTTAAAGATCAGTAATGACATTTTGGTGTGTTTCGGACATTTATTTAATGGTTTTTGAATATTTAGATTATTTTAAAATTAAAAAATTAAACTGCTTTTTCTAAGTTCTGATATTGCATATAAATATTTACGTAAGATATATAAAGATTTCATATTTAAGTTTTAAGGAATTCGTACGCTTTTTTATTTTTGCGAAATTGTGAAGTTGCTAACTTCTTACAAAATTTAGTTTGATATTGGTTTTTTTTCAATTTTTTAGTGAGAATAACGACAACGAAGTTTAAATAAAATGAAAAAGTAGAGACCTTTTAAGTTTCTTCGGAAAGTATCGTTTAATATCTTCTTTATGTGTAATAAATTTACATCTCAAGAGAAATCGAAATTATATCTAGTATTACACTAATTTACAAATATACATGTTCCAATAAGGGATCGATATGTATGTTCATATGTATTTTGTAGTTTTATTTACATCTATATGTACTTATACATAACATGCATATATGTATATGTACACAAATGTGCAGATATACGTAACCTATTATTTTCCTTTTTTAAATATATTTTTTATTTAAATTTATATGCCAACAAATATCCGGTTTTCGACGTCAAATGAACTTTATTTATATGTATGTATGTATTATCAAAGCAAACAATTCCATGTTTGGAATTTATTTAAATTCGGTACTTTTTTTTTATATAATTTACATGTAAATCTTTTTTGAAATCGCAAAATTTTTAAAATATTTATGTAGTGCTTTTTACGTTTTTAGAACATTTTGTAGTGCTTTAACTCTTCCTTGTGTTACCAACACTGATGACAGTAAAATGGAAAAGAAATGTTTTGAGTAAATTAAATATTTGCAACTAAAAAACGTTTAGTGATCGCTAAGTGTTCGTTGAGCATAGTCATGGTGTTAATGTTGTATTTACATAAGTACATTTTTTTCAAAAATTTTCTTCATATGAAAATGTTTTAATTGAAACTTAAAGGCTTTCCAAAAGTATTTAAAGTGAAACTTTGTGATTACCGATTGATTTAAGATATTTCAAGTTTAGTGCTATTTCAATTAGGGTTAAATATGAAATGCAATCAATAAAACGTAAAAGTAACAGCAAGAAAGTAAATACATACATATATGCTTACGTACATAAATATAAGTATTTTAGAGTGTACTAAAAGCAAGTTTATCAAATTGTATGAAAATTAGCAAATTTTTAAATAAAAGAGAAAAATCACAATGGATTAAAAATGAAATTATGAACGAGATAGATGCATATATGCATGTATGTGTATAAATATATACATATATGGATTGCGAAATTGAGGAGAATGAAAAATGAATGCTCTTATATATGTAAACAAAACATCGGTGCTTTGGTTGTGAAAATAATTATATGGTAAATATTTGTGTCACATTGTGTTTACAACTATAAATAAATATGTTGCATACATAAAAAATCTTGTGGAAATAATATGGTAAAATGAAAAAGATCTTTACGTATATAATACCATAACAACTTATTTATTTGTATTTAAAGTTTTGTGTATAAAGTTAAATTAACAAATACTAAAAAAGTGCTTAAACAACGAATGGAATCTGTAATTACACATTATAACGGTTTAATATCTAAAGTGGTATGTGCGCGTACGGAAGCACAGAAATACCGCCTCAATACGATTTTAATTGTTCATTATTATGGCATTGTTGAATAAACTATTTTTTCCATCGTCAACAACTACAACAACGCCATCGCCACCACTATCTACACAATCGTCCTTTTCGCTACCAAGCCAAACGAAAAGTTTGTCACGTACTTCTTCCTTGGCAAATCTCTTACCTTCAAACATTAGAGGTGCTACTGTATCTTCGCCAACATCATCATTATTTTTACATCAAAGTATTGATGATGCGAAATTTGCCGATAGGAATAGAAAAAACAATTGCCATCCAACAACGCACTCGAAAAATTTTTTAAGGTGAGTTATTTTGATTATAATTTGGCTTTAATTTTCAAAACTTACTTTTTTTTAATAAAAGACGTTTATATGTACATGTGTATGTAGGTATAAATTAAAAAATAAAATAATTTCGAGAATTATTTTTTACCTAAAATAAATTGAGTAAATGTGTTTAAATATTATCATATGAATATTTTAAAATATTGTGTTATAAAAAGTTTGATGAATTTTCTAAATTGTTTTTTACACGAATACTCAAGAGGTATCGCTTCTAATTTTTTTTTTTTTGCTAGGATTTAATAATATATTCCTAACATCTGTAAGTACTTCAGTAAAATAAATATTTTTGTGCATATTAGAAAATTTTATGAATTGAACAATTTTATTTTTATACATATTTGAATTAGTCTCAAATGTTAGTTTAATGTTGTTTCATGTTGTTTCATGTTGCACAATTTAAGTTCTTAAATTAGAGGAAATTAAGAAGTAGCCGCTTCACACCTCATAGCTCTTCTCATTTAAAAGATATCTGTGTCTTTTTAGTTGTGTGTTCTCCAACAAAGATGGTTTGCTTACTGAAGTATTCGAGTGTGTTCTGTTTTCAGGTTTTGTATAAATGTAATTGTAAGTCGCTTTGTACAGGGTGGGCCAAAAGTCACAATGGGGTTTAAAAATTTAATAACTTTTTTGTTTATTTTTTTTTTAAGATTATGAAATATACAAAATGGAAATTTTTTTACGCTAAGTATGGAAAATAATGTCACTTAAATGACCGCCGTTATTAGCTTCGCAATGATGGGCTCTTTTGAGAGCATTTTCCATAACATCTTTCAACATTTGTGGCTGTAGCCCTCGATTTTCTGCAACAATGTTGGCCTTGAGTTCAAGGATTGTCTCGGGCTTGTTGACATATACTCGCTCCTTCAAATAGCCCCAAAGAAAATAGTCGCATGCTGACAAATCTGGCGAACGCGCTGGCCAATTAATTTCTGAATTTCTTGAAATTATTAATGGCGACGATATGCTCTTTGCGTTAAAATAATTGATCGCTGATTTAAGTAATAAAATTCTATTATTCTTGTTCTTTGTTCAGTTGTAAATCCCTCCATTATTTATTCTCCAGATGTTATTTATATAATCTTAAAAAAAAAAATAAAAAAAAATAATAAACAAAAAAGTTATTAAATTTTTAAACCCCATTGTGACTTTTGGCCCACCCTGTATATCAAATTCTTTTGAAGCTTCTAGTATTGCTTTATTTTGCATCTCTGGAATCCTCTGTAATTGGTTTCCTCTACATCTTGTATATAGTGAAGCTGATTTTTGGTTGTAGCTTTGTAACTCTTTATTACTGTTAATATTCTTTAAATGCTAAATGTTTACCTAATACGTAGTTTACCTATTCTTTCTTTCCGTCAGATACAATTTGAAATCAGTTCAAATTTTTTTTAAAAATGTGTCCGTCAATAGTTTTATATGCTCTCTTCACGCCCTTTCGTCGCTTTCTATCTATTAGACCTACTTTCCTCTAAAAAGTAAAATTACTCCTATGGCATTCCAGTTATCTAATATATTTTTTTTTAATATATATATATATCTCAGCTGTATTCAATTTATCTCGAAAAATTGAAATGCAGATTTCATTACAATTGACTTGACTCTGATTTGGTTGTTATTCGTACTGCACATGACTTATATCCTTTCTAAATCGTTGAATTCACTAGATAATGTACAATTATATTTACATATTCTTGTCGACACCTTCTTTTAGGCCGGTGACCTACACGGCCGTACGATTCATTCACTCGAAAATCTGTTGAAGTTGATCCAGCTCTTCACCCCTCTCTGTATGTCTGTCCTTGGTATTTTTATCGCGGTGTAAATTGAGTTTAAATTCTGCTTTAATTAAAAATTTAATAAAGTGGATACCAAAAAAAATTTTTAAACGCCTAATTTGATATTTCGCCAATCTACCTCTCTACTGCTATTCCTTTCTATATCTCCCAGAAGTGTATTAAATTTGTAAGTCACACATTGATGATATGCATTCTGAAGACAAGGTATTTAGCCTTTTTAGACTTTAACTGTATGTTACTGACCGGTCTATGACTCTTCTTTGCAAACATAACCAATTGCTACATACTGGCACTATGGATAGCGTTGGCCCAATATTGGTTATGCCTCAAAGGTTTACTGCATGATTTCAATGACACCCAGCATGCTGAACCAAAGTCCACAGACGGACTTTGCTATCATTGCAGATGCTAATTCCAAACTTCAATAGAGGACAGAAACTCTAAAGAATGATTGGTGATGCTTGTGATTTGACACCCAAATATGGATTGGGTGAGTATACTTGTGGGACTAGCAAGTTCGACTTGTATTTTATTATTCGCTCTATATTCTTATCCTTTTAATATACACTCCCCATCTTCTGCGTTACAGCTTAAGTTTCTCTCAGATAGATTGACGAATTTTCATTAATTTTGCCATGAAGTGGCAATGGTTTTTCATTATTGTGTAAAATTTTTACACCTATTTTTTTGGTGACCTGCACATGATCTGATTATCGTCTAAATGTATGTAAAGCTTATTATTCACTCTTAGCAGTTTATGCACTTGGGAACAATTTTGTTCTTAGAATCTTTGCACCGCTGCTCTTACATATTTCATCATTTGTACATTTACATATAAAACCTATTAAGTTGTTTCCTTTATTTACTAATTTTAAAAGCTAATATGTAAATAGATATGGAAGTTCACTACAGCAATTAAATCGAATAATTCAATATAAAAACTAACATTAGAAAAAATAAGAAAAGTTATCAGAAAAAATCCTATTACAATTAAATTTTGTTTTATCAAAATTGTACATATATAAAATTAATTTTGATACAGTTTCCAGTTACAGAATTCTTATGAAAAAAAATAATTTTTTGTTGTTTCAAAATAGCACAATCTTCATTTTTCATTAAATGACAGTGTCAGATAACTTTATTATCTTGTTCTGAAATTTGTTATGCAGAAATTACGTCGGATATCTGGAAGACACAACATCAGGAGTCTGATATGCGAATTCAGTATGAATCGATTATTGAGTATGGAGTAAAAGGCAGGCCCACACGTCACAGTTTCACAACAGATGTTTTTTAAATTATAACATTTTTTCTATCGCAATGCCTAGATTCCTTATTTTGTCTGTAATAGGCTTAACCTTCCTTCACCGGAAAATTTTTTTTTGGAAGAAACACGATTATGTGAATAATTATATGCAATTACTCATATTATTCATTGGATTTTGTGGTCATTCACCTTTATTTTCCGTTTATCAAAATTTTTCTGGCTTGACGAGAGGCTTTCTATCATTCGCTTGATAATAGCAGTTGAGTTTTTTCCTGAAAATATAAAACCGTTATTAGCAATATAAAATGCAGCTGCTTATTCTTGGCGACAATTACATCGGACATGTAAAGTAACACAGAGGACAAATGAACGGTTACATAAAAAACATTTTTTTATTCCTTGTAAATTAACGGGAAGTTAATTTTGATCAAATTAATAACTCATTTTACGAGTAGTTTGATGAAAGGCGGATTTTTGTCTGCTGCATACAAATTGTTCGCTGTTAATGACATTAATACTGGGAGTTGGCTATCCCCATACAGATTGCATAATCGGAAATGTAATAATTAAGTAGTCTACATATTCTCCATAATTAATTTAATATTAATTTTCTTTTGCAGTCTCTTTAAGAATTTAGTTTTTAATTTTACATTGTAAGTTATTCTATTATTTTTATAGTCTTATTTCTATATAAGTTTTATTCAGCCCTTTTCATAGTTTTTTTTTTTTTTGTACTTTAAATATTTGTTGTTTTTGGGCCACTAGGATCAGCTTTATTGCTTAAATCATATCTTCTTTTTTGAAACTTTTTTTAGTAAGTGGATTTAGTTATTATATTAATAATTGTTTTATTTTATAGTTTTAGAATTACACTAGTTTACTTTAAAGTTTGTTTTATTTCGTTACACATTTTTATGCTTTCTCTTCAATTTTTTTTTTCATACTTGTATTTTTTAATTTTTGTCTTTAGTTCCGGTTATAGTTGGGCATTATCATTTTTTTAGTCTTCATATCTTTTTTCAATTACCTCCAATAACTGTTTGGTTTTATTTTCCTTCTTTTTCAAAGGCACACTAAATTTGCTTTTATATTTAGGTAGATGAACGTTATAAATATGTATGTATGTGTTTATGTACATAATCTAACAAATTTGTTAGTTTCTACTATATCTTTCGGAATATTGGTAGCGGTGGGAACATTTCGTAAAAACACGACGATTTCGTCGGTAAAAATTCGCCATTCAAATTTGTAGTGTAAAGAACGATAATTTAAACACAAAAGATGTTTTACGTGATAAATATATTTGCTAATAGTGTGACCATATTAAAAAATTATTACTTAACAATTGAAAATTAATAGAAAATAAACATAAATTTTATTAATATTTATTCTAAAATGGAATATTTATTCTAAATACTGTAAAATAAAACAATTATTAATATAATAATTAAATCCATTTATTAAAACGTTTTAAAATAAAAAAGATGATAATATCGCAGTTTCTCGTTCGTCGGTAATTTAAATATATGTATCTATTCAGAGTTCGTTGCATGTGTGAATTTTAACTGATGCCGCGATTTTTGCATTTTCATATAGGTGAATGTGTTTTTTATTTTTGCTGACGAAAATTCGCGACCAAAAATTCGTCGTTAGTGCGAGTTGTATTTCAAATATTACATTTGCAATGAAAATATAAACGATCTGTTTCTTATAGAATTGCCCATAACGTATTAAAAAGGTATATTCAGGGCTTGTGAAAGCACATTTATTATTATATTTTGTATAATATTATATTCGTTTTAGGGTGAAAATAAGGCAGGTTTTGTTACGAACCCATGTCCGACATCTCGAAGTCGAACATTTCGAGGTATAGCAGTTTATTCTATTTTAAAAGAAACATTTCAATTTAAATTACTTCGTTTTTCACTAAAACTTTCACATAGCAGATTAAATTTTGAGGTAACACTGACTGATGGAACAAAGATAACGATTAAAAAAACCAAAAAAGCAGATGATCTTCGCTTTAATAGTTCTTATTTAATAGCGAACTATAATTGATAAAAGAATTTATAAATGGAACCTTGAAAGAAGAATGGGGGCCAACACTTTTTTATAAAAATCAGCTTTTATTGAGCACACATCCATCGCTGCCACAAATGAAAACCAAAGCTACCAACTAACTAAACAGGCAATCATTCAGCCAGTCAGCCAGGCACAGTCATATTCACAAGCTGTAAAAAAAAAATAAATAAATAAAGCAATCACATGACTTGTTCGATAATCGTTGAATGTCTCTCGTGATTATTATGTCATTCATTAGTGTGAGTGTGTTCTTACAGATGACTGTATTATTTATACATGTAAATATGGTTATTGGTCAATTCGTATAGGCATGTATGTACGTACATTTGTATGTCCATCCGCATACATTCGTATGCATATAAGTATATTCATGCATCTATAAACAGTGTTAAATATTTTCTATTCATATTGTAAAAAGATCTCGTTAACCCTTCTAATCAAGCAAAGGAAATATATATAACTTAGCACAGCTCAGAATTTCAATGCGAATGTTGAAATACGAAAAAGTCAACAAGTGGCTGCGTCAGAAATTTGTTCTACAATTGGGAAGGAATGATGAAAAATCTTTTAAACAAAGAAACACCAGACGCAAGTTCAGTGGTTTTTGGGTACAATGTTGGTGAAGGTTAGGTATTAATTTTTTAGTTGAGTAAAGCTCATCTTTGGAAATAAAAGAATGAGGTTAATTTTTATATAATTTTATTTTTATACAATAAGTTTAAAAAAATCTTAGACCCTGTGTTTTCTTAAGTTATATGTACATATTAGTGTATCTACATGCTTCTATACTACATCGGACATACATACAAAATTCGTGCTGTAAAATTATTTCCGGGAAACTTTTTCTAAATGTATACGGCAACATAAATTCATACGTATTTATACACTTAAACTGATTTACGTGAACTTAATACACTAATAGAGTGTAATAAGATTCATTTGGTTTGGACGAGAGAAATCGAAAAATAATCTTCTTGATTGTCAAGAAATGTGCACTGCCTTTTTTCCTCTCTCTCAGACTTCGAATGATAATAAAAATATTTTTTAAATAACTAAAATCTTTCTCCAGTGACAAGTAAAACATTTGTAAAATATCATCACCCTGGAATTCCTTTTTGCGTAAGACCTTTCTAGCCTCTAGTGAATGTAGAGTACACTAAGAAAATTTCCAAGCCATTTTTAGGGTGAAATACGAATAATTCAGATTTTAATATTAAGTTTTTTATATATTGTAATAAAAACGAATTAAATAATTAATTTCCTTAAAACATTTTTTTTAATTTTTATTTGAAATCGGGAAAGTTATAGATAGATAGTTATATATTAATTTACTTTTCAAAGTTGTTGTTAATTGATATGATATTCATTGTCGTGCCGGAGCCAGCTAAGGCGTCATAACAATATATATATTTATTTAATTAAAAATAGTATTATACATATATCAAGCCATTTGCAGGCACTATTACAACTTTACCTTAATTGTAGATATAATTTCGTGCCGATAAATTTTTTCTCATTATTACAACTTCAAAGTCCTGCAACACTCCTTGAGCTGAAACATCGTCGTTTCTTTTTCTGCAATTCAATTAGTTGTTTCTAAATTAAATAAAAATTATAAAATATACATAGTATATTTGTAAAAGACTTTGCAATGTTTTTGCGTAAACGTAAGAAACTTTAGTGTAATGCCAAATTTAGTTTCTTTAAGAGAATGAGAATATCCTTGTATCAACCAACATATTTGGTTTGTTGGAGAAGGTGACGAAGTTAACGAATCTTCTACTAAAGAAATGTAGCACTGATTTTGAACTCTGTAATGAATATAATCAATAAATTATGTCGAAGCCCTTTATACTTTTCTAAAACCTCATCACAAATTTCAATAAATCAAGAAGAACGTTAATTTCATTGGGAAGGAATTATTATTACCATAAAAATAATTTAAATTATAAAGTATTATCTAACACAATAAACTTTGATAGAATCTATTTAAGTTTAAGGATCTTAAAGGACACATGCATCTAACTAGTAATGTTTCTTGCGACATATTCGGTTATTTTAATAAAGTAATTTAGTAATTCCTTTATAAATGATCAAGTTTCAAAATATTGCTCGATTCATTTGGCAATTTTCACAGTATTACTATAAACAATTCTCTGTGTTTGGATTCTGCTGTTTCAGATTATGCAGAGTTTAAGGCATATTTATTGGAACTGCAAAATATTAAACATAAATACTATTATTTTAAAAAATATGCCAAATTTGTTTTATGGAACACTACGTAAAAAATTTAATTGCGTGTTTTATAATTACTTTCCATCCACTTTCGGAAAATATCCATAAAAACAAGAACGATTACCGCTTTTAGTTTATTCTGCGAACTGTTTGCGTTCGGTCGGATAAAAGTCTTAGGCAATTCCCAAGCCATTGTTGCCATGTAATAGGGTGCTAAGGTAGTGTTTAGCATAATTATTGATCACTTTTTTATATTCTAATATCGTTCTAGATTTAAGCTTTTTTTTGTATTTTTAATTTTTATTCTAAATTATTAAATTTTTTGAAAAGTAATAATTTTAATAAATAAAATTAATAAAATTTAATTTAATTAATTTTTTATAAAGGTTTTTAAGAAGTAAAATGAGCTTAGAAAATGCTTCAACAAACCGTGTCATCTGCATTCGTTCGTAATTAAAACACTGAAATAAAATTTATCGACACGAGATCGTTCAACTGAAAATGTACCAGCTGTAAGCTGAAGTGTTGAAGAAAATCTAAAAACATTGACGTGACATTGAAAAACAAAAACCGATAACATTTTAAAAAAATAATCTTGACTAATGCATCCCATTTCTAACTCAATGGCTACGTCGACAATCAAAATTGAAATATTTTGTTTCTTACTGGAGAGAATCCACATTTTGATAACGGAAATGGAAATGTGAAAAGGTTAAAAATTCCTTTAAGTCAATTAAATCAGTTTCTCTCAGATTATTATTTAATAGAAAGAACATGTATCAACGATTAAAATTTGCTCTTCGTAACAAATTCGCAAAAGAGCTATAATCACAAAAATCTGTTTCAAAGGTCAAAAACCTTTAGCTATTTTACGAAAGTATGTGTGTATATGAATTAATATATCCAAGTGTATTATAAATATTTTCTATACAAATGTGAACACTAATTCAACTTTTTAGGGCATATTATACAAATCTATTTTTTATATAGATACACATTTAGTCGTGCAAATGTATAATTATTTTAACCAGTTTCAATTTTGTTTTATTGTGGAAATTTTCTGTTTGAAAACACGTGCCATTTGTTATCTTTGTTGTTATTACTTTTCCGCTGACATAAAAAATATCCCTCACATGATCATCTACAACGAAACAAATAAAAAATAAAGGGTGAGTATCCGCCGGGAAGGTATACTACTTTGTTTTGCGTCCATTTCGGTAAACAGTTCATATTTGGCAGTCGTGTAGTAGAGACATGGCAAATTTATTATGGAAAAATATTGTGTAAACCAACGTATTTTATTCGTTAAAACATTTTATCAAAATCAATTATCAATTACTGTGACGATGAGAAAATTACGAAAAATTTTTGGAAGAAACTACGTCCCAACAAGACTATTTATAGTGTAGTGAATGATTCCGAAGAAAAAATGACATCAGCTGATAGATGCAATCATGAACTACAATGTATTGCAAGATTGCTTGAAAACATTATTGCTGTTCAAGAGAGTGTTCAAAGTTTATCAAACTCAATTCGGCGCCGTGCACAAGACTTTGACAACGACTTTTTTGCACAACGACTTGCATTTATTTCCATCTAAGATTCAGTATATATAAGAGCTTCTTCCAAGATACAATTTATACATATAATTTATATATGTAACGAGCAACATTTTCATTTGGGCAATGGGGAACACTCAAATTATTCATCAGTCACATTTGCATCTATTAAAAGTTGGACCTTACTTCTTTGAAACTGAAAATGACGTAACGGTAACTGCAAATTGGGAGCGGTATATCGCTATATGATTGAAAACTTTTAACTTTTTTAAGTCCACAACTGCATGCTTTTGGCTTGATTAACATGCGCTTTCAACAATACGATGCTACATCCCTTGCAAGCAGGCTTACAATGGAATTACTGCGAGACAACTTTGTAAAACAAGTTATTTCAAGAAATGGTGATGTTGATTGGCCTCCACGGTCCCCTGATTTGACTTCTCTGGGCTATTTTGTGGGGATATCCGAAAAACAAGGTTTTTGCAAACAAACCTAAAATGTAGAGCAACTTAAACAAAATATTCGTGCTAAAATTCATGAAATACACCGGAAATGTGTGAGAATGTATTGAAAAATGTCCTTAAAAGAGCTCGTAGTTGTGCGGCTAACAGAGGCGGCGGACATTTATGTGATATTCTATTCCGCAAAAAATTGCCGACACTAAATAAAACATTTATCAATATAAGATATATTATCTTTTATGTAAACAAAGTAGTATACATTCACGGCGGACACCCTGAATTTAACATTTCATTTAACTTAATACAATGTGTTGCTTTTCACACCAATTGACGCTATTGATTTCCATTTAGCACTATTGAACCCTATTTAGTAGGATCTTTGAGCTTCACCTCAAATATTTTGATGAATGAAAAATAAAGGTAGATCATACCAAAATATTAAAAACTTGAACCCAAGAAATCGTTCTGACAACGTTTTCATTTTAATAATGCGTTTTTATACACCATTTCGGAATATAAATATACATAGAAATTGTTATTGAGTTTAAAAAGAATTCTAATGACTACACGTGCATATATATTTTTAAACATATTCACTCACATATAAGCATACTTACATCTTCTATATTTATTGTAATAAAAACAGTACATAAAAATTTTATTATATCCTGTCAATTTTAGTGTTAAAATTGCCTATAGATATACATACATGTGTATGTTTGTATGCAGGTGTATTAAATACAATTATTAAAATATTTCAAAGTATCTTATCTTTTTTAATTTTTTAATTAACCTGAAATTTGTTAAGCATAAAATTTTCCACTCAATAATTAAATGGAATATGTGAAAACCATACATTACACAAAAGGACCAGTTTGTATCACTAGCAAAAACTGCAATGATTAAAATATTGTATAAACAAATAATTAATATAATATAGCATATTTAAACGTGACCTATATAGGTCTAATGTTAAGAAGGCCAAGAAGTGTGAAAAATTTAAGATATGTATGTATGCACGTGTTTAATATTTTCATTGTATTTTGATATGTACAAACCCAAAAATATATATATACGTAGGTATTAACAAAATATTGGTACTAAAAATGTATTTAGAAAGCCGCATGTATGTAGTCTATATATGTATGCTTTTGAAGTTATATAAATTTGTACATTGCACATAGTCACTGATACATAACCTTCTCTCGCGTATAAAGTCCAATGAATAAGCGCAAATTTTTTTTAAGTATCAAGTTAATAGTTTCACTTTTTCCCGTATTTAATATAATATTTATTTAGTATAAATAAGTTTTCAGTCTTTATTTTATGTGGATACAGTTTATAGTAGAGCATCATCCAATCTTTGATTTGTTTCGTTGTCGGTTAGTTCCAATTTACACATATATAAGTTTCTGATATCTTAGGTAAATATATCATGTTCCTATCAATAGCCGTTTAAGTACGTGCTTTAAAATTTAAGTGTATAAATATTTGGGTTCTTTAAAGGTAACCGACAAAAATAAGCTTATCTACACAGTATATAAAATTGATTCATCACAAATACCAACAACGATTATTTAAATATAGCATAAATATACACATCTTAAAAGTTCAGTAACAGCTAACTGGCTTTTATCTTTATGTGTAAAGTTAAATTTCGAAATTTATCACATCGGACACAAACCATATGATTTAACAGACTTCTTTCAACGTAATAACATAGCTCTATTAGACTTGTAATTCAGGGAGCGCACATTCTAAATGGAATTTTGCCCACATTTACTTATGGAATAAAAAAATTAATGCTGGGACAAGTAAGCGGCTCTATGTAGTTTGTAAAACACTAGAACCCATTAGAATTGGACTGAATATGATAAAAAAAAATTCAGATTACATCAGGATGAAAATCTAAGGATTACTCAATAAATGGATAGTTCTTAAGAAAAGAATGCAAATACAGCTAAAAATTATAATAGAAATAAAAATTAATTAAAAAACTGTAAAGTAAATTTTAATGAAGACATGCAGAAAACTTCGAAGTGTATATAAATCACTTAGCCTAGAACATAATTTATACATATATACACGAACTTATTGGAAATTATAAAAGCATATTTGCGAAAGATAAATATGATACAGGTACAATAATAGCACGGATTAACGTAAAGGTAGACAAATATTGCAGCAAGAGACCATACAGATGTTTCATAGAGGATAGAAAGCAAGTCTCAGAGTTATTGAAAAGCAATCTCATTGAGGAGTGGTACAGTCCATTTGCTGCCGCAGTGACTTTAGCCTATAAGAAAGCAGATTGTAAAAGAGCAAGACTTGACTGAGATTTAGGGAAATGAATAAGAGGTCGTTACTCAGACAACCTTTTCCCTTAATTTGGGGGGAAAAACAAGCAATTGTAAATTTGTAAAAACTCGCCATTTTGAGCAATCCCACTAAGAATTGAAGATAATCAAAAAACATGATTTTTAATCCAAGAAGGTTATTTTCAATGGACGTACCTTTTGGTCTAAAAACATCACCAGTAATTTTTCAACAAATACTAAGCAATATTATAAGAAAACACTAGCAGAAAGAAAGTAAGAAAATTTTGCGGTCAATTATATAGACAATATTTTGATCTTTTCAAAAACTTTCGAAGAACATATTATACACTTAGAGAAACTATTAAATTCTATTATGGAACAAGGATTCAGATTGAACTTATCAGAATACAAATTCGCCGAAAATTCCGTGCAATATTTAGGTCATGTTATAGACAATAATTCTATAATACCATTGAAATATAATTTGATTTCGATAAAAAAAATTCCTATTCCGAGAACTCCTAAGGAACTGCGGCGATTTTTGGGAAAATTAATTTTTATAGTAAATACAACACAATTTATTAAGAAAAGGGATAAAATTCAGTTGATCAGAAAAATATAATCAGACGTTGGAATATGTAAAAAGATTATTATGTGAAAAAACAATCTTGACAATTTTTTACAAAAATTTGCCTATATACATTTACACATATACCAGGATTGAAGGTGTCGGTGCAATTTTAAAGCAACCACAGGAAAATAGAAATATCGAACGTGTTGCTTGTTTTTCAAAGAATATAATACTAATCAAAAGAAGAAGAATGCGATTTATTTGGAATGCTTAGCGATAAAGGAAGCTCTTAAATATTGCCAATATAGGCTTTTAAAAACAAAATTTATAGTTTTTTGTGATCCCAAGCTACTTGGAAGTATGAATATTAAAGCTATAACTTATGAAGAATTGGGAGACCTAACTTATTGCTTAAATCAATATGATTTTGATATTAAATATAAACCCAGTCTTAGAACCACATTAAAATGAAGATGAAAAGCTCAAGGTAATAAATTTGATCAATATTGAAGAAATTTTCCTAGATCAGAAAGAAAAGCAAAAGCTACTAGCGGACAAAGATAAATTCATATTGTAAGAAAATGTATACTACAAAGGGGTCAGGAACAAGGAAAAAACAAAAAAATTCATAAACCACATGTCATATATGAATAAAGCAAACGCAAAACAAAATTAGTGATTTTCAGTCAACGGAAAATGTATCTCAAAATATAAAAAGAAAAGAAAAAATTGGCTTCCTGCCATTAGGTCATTCTAAAAAGACCTTTGATATAGTTTTGATATATTCTATTAAATTTTGCAAGTTCGAGATCCACAAAAATATATTTGAATCTGCTGACTGACAATTTCATTGCATATTATGGTGTCCAAAATGTAAAATAGTGTAAAATAACAAACAATTAATCATAGGGTTGCCATTGATTGACAATCATGAACGCAGAAAAATATTTCTACTTTCATAAGTTAGTGTGATATTTTAAAGTTCAGTTAGCTGACCAGAAAATAAAACACAAATAATTTATTTATTTATTTGATAACTAGACTATTAAAAAAAATTTGTAAAAACTTTGTTTAAAAATGCAATAACAAGTGACAAAACGAAAATAATACACAATTTGTATAAAAATTAAATTTTAGACACCATAGTAGGAGAAATATGTTGCTCAAGGCCTCGTTTCACTATCATACACAGTCGAAGGATTCGTTGTTGGTGCCACACTATCATTAAAATGTAATACAAAAACATATGTTTTCTGATTGTAAAATATAAACATATATAATTCATTATATTTGGTGAGTTGATTGCCATTTTTACATATATTAAAAAAATATTGGAAAAATAATTTTGCAAAATATAAAACAATTTAAAAACTTTTGCAAATGGTAATTTTTCCAACCATATAAAACATTTTTATGTCACACTATTGGATTTTTTCAGCCCACATGCCAAATTTCACAATTCGTACGACTGTCTAGGATAGTGAAAGGAGACCAGTAATTGTATCAAAACCAAACGGTTTTGGTTTCATGTATTGCTTTTTTTGCAAATATATTTACATGTTTTAATGAGAATATATGCACACAAATGTATGTATGTACATACAATAAATGAAAACAAAACCAATACATTTATATACTCGTATTAATTAAGGAGTTCGAACATAGTGGTAACATAAGCCCGGCAATACTAGAAATAGTATTACAAGTCACTATTTAAAAAAACTGTGATAAGTAAATAACAGAGTGTCTGTGTAATAATACATTATAACGTATAATATAGAATTAATATTATATAAATGCTATGGCATTTATATATATATATATATATATATATATATATATATATATATATATATATATATTATATACTTATTTAAACATTTATATTTTATAGACAGTTTCCTTTTGATGGGAGCCAGGTGCGAATATTGGTTTATCGGGAGTGTGACTCTCGAGGAAGGCGCCTACTATTCGACTCGAATGCGTTGGAAAAAGTTTACCTAAATAAGAACAATGAGAATATACGCAACAAGCATAATGTTAAGTCCACAACGCGAGGACATTCTACTACAAGTACTACTTTTAGTCATAGCAACAACTACAAAGGAAAATTAGGTGTTAATACCATAGATCAGACTTCTATGAAAAGTCATTCTAATGGAAGTTTTATTGAAGTTTGTGAGGAATATGGTTTCAAGGTATTTACAACTTACAATTTTTAATATAAAATTTATTTATTCTAAGTTTAAAATGATACCCATCAAATATATGTTAAATATGTTTTAAGTTAATCATGATTACATGAGTATGTATGTATTTGTTTTCAATTAGTTATTATTAAAATGTAACCGATGCTTCTTATAAACTTTTTTCCATCGCTAAAGAAGTAAGAATCTTTTAATACCGAAACATCAGCATGAGTGGTGTGACTGTGGAAAGAAAATTTTTTCAGTTAATTTTTTATTTTTGTTAAATACGGGCTTATAATTTTCTTTAGATGCTGGCCTGGTGTATGCAGTAAAAAAATCTTAAGGAAATCAGTAAAATATAAAAGCAACAAACTTGATTTCCCAATATACAGGGTGGGCCAAAAGTCACAATGGGGTTTAAAAATTTAATAACTTTTTTGTTTATTTTTTTTTTTTATTTTTTTTTTAAGATTATGAAATATACAAAATGGAAATTTTTTTACGCTAAGTATGGAAAATAATGTCACTTAAATGACCGCCGTTATTAGCTTCGCAATGATGGGCTCTTTTGAGAGCATTTTCCATAACATCTTTCAACATTTGTGGCTGTAGCCCTCGAATTTCTGCAACAATGTTGGCCTTGAGTTCAAGGATTGTCTCGGGCTTGTTGATATATACTCGCTCCTTCAAATAACCCCAAAGAAAATAGTCGCATGCTGACAAATCTGGCGAACGCGCTGGCCAATTAATTTCTGAATTTCTTGAAATTATTAATGGCGACGATATGCTCTTTGCGTTAAAATAATTGATCGCTGATTTAAGTAATAAAATTCTATTATTCTTGTTCTTTGTTCAGTTGTAAATCCCTCCATTATTTATTCTCCAGATGTTATTTATATAATCTTAAAAAAAAAATAAAAAAAAAATAAACAAAAAAGTTATTAAATTTTTAAACCCCATTGTGACTTTTGGCCCACCCTGTACATATATGTATGTAAAGTTGTTTTGCCTGCTAAGTCTTCTTCAAAATTGCACATGATAAAAAAATACTTTTAAAAGTTTACATATAAATCTTAGCTTTTGTTAATGACTTCTGTATTCTATTTTTAATTTGCTTATTTAATTTCTTCGTATTTCATTTACTCTTATAGCATAACCGCCCAAATTCTTCGGATATTTCCGGTATAGGCGAAATGGTGTTCGGGGCTTTGGCTATGTCATTTCGTGGTACATCTCTAAAAGTTCATTGGTTGGAAGAGCCTTCTAGGGTTTTGTTTTCTCAAGTATTTTTGAGTCCGAATAACAAAAGCAATGGCCAATCACCGCATTCCACAGTGTCAACAAGTAGTCTTGCGACTCCACGGGCGTCTATTTCAAGTGAACATGGCTCTATAGATGGATTCTCAATGAATTCCTTTTCCTTGCCATTCTCAGGTGGTTTTGACCGTCAAATAAGTCTAACATCTAGTGACATCAGTTCTTCAGTAGTTTCTTCCCCATTAGACGTGCCCTCAATAGACCTACAATCAATATTTAATAATAATGACAGTATTTCAGGCAGCGAACAACGTTTTTCTTCGACTCGTAGCACTGGCAATGATTCTGGATACTCCGCTCTCAGTGTTGGTCCATCGTCTAGTGATCAATGGTCCGCGTCTTATCAGTATTCCACACGCAGCAGCTTAGGATCCGTAACTTCGAATGCAGAACGTGTACGAAAGTTTAGCATAGATTCAAATTTTTTCGCTAGTGGCACTTTTAGCAGCAGTAGTAATTTAGAGTTGTGTAGCGATAGTAGTTTGCGTAGACGTATATCACGCAATGTTATGACTTCATTTGAGAATCAAAATTCTTTGACTGATTTGATAGGTTATGTCACCGAAAATTGTTCCAACATTGGAATTGCTCCAACCCCTCATGGTGGTAGTGAAGGCAATAATGTGAATGTTAACAGTCAGCATAACATTTGTTTCCCCAGCGGATCATGCAGTAATCCTGAAATGTACAAGAGGCGGGAGCAATCCTACCACTTGAAAGCAAGAGCAAGAAAGCCACGAATAGGGCTTGCTATATGCTTAACTATGAGCGAATCGTTTGAAGAGGAAATGGAAGTATATTGTAGCGAACATATAGCACTAGTGGAGAGCATGTTAAGCCGCTTAAGATGCAGTACGGAGCGAGCTTATATACATCATAATCATTTTTTACAAATAATGTTACAAAATTGGCAAAATACTCAGCAATGGTTTTTGGATTTATTCACTGCACCACGCATTAAATGTCCTGTATGGTTAAGCATTACCACTAGTGGAAGTAAATACTCGAAAAATGTAGCGGAACGTTTTGTAAGGGAACTCTGTTGGCTACTGTCTCTCGCAGATACCAAAGATACAAATTTGTAAAATTTTATAATCATAGTTTTTAGAACTTTATTTGAATTTTTTGCATTTTCAGTTTTATAAGTACGATGTTAACGGCAATTCTCACACATCATTTGGGTTGGGTTAACACTGTGTCACCTTTTAATTCATCATCTTTAACAGTTGCTATTGAACAAAGAGCTAAACTTTTAAAGGTGTCACAAAAACATCCCTACAATGCCTTGTGGGCCCAAATGGGTGATTTATTTGGTGCGATCGGATTGCCTCTAAAACTTACTCGCACTATAGTTTACGGCACCGATAAGTTAGCTGTAGAAAGACTGCTGAATGTGCTCACTTACTTTATAAGATGTGGAGAAATCAGAAGATCGTCGAAAAAAGAAGATTTCAACAAAGTGAAATTACAAGACATGTTGGCGAAAAAGAAGAATTCTACCAAATTTAAAACAAATGCACCTGTTGTAATGCAAAATCGATCGGAGGGAGTATTAACGCGAACGTCATCACGCAAACAAGATCTTAATTCTATTATTAGTGAAATTAATACTGAAATTTTGGAAAGCAGGTATGAAGGAGTTAGTAATTATGGGGATGATGAAGAACAGAAATATAATGCATTAGTCGATGAAGCAATAAAGACGTGTAAAATGAATGAGATTCCAACCGTTTTGGCATTTAGAGATTCACGTTTTGTGCAGCAAGAATTACGTATTGGTAACTACCTTATGGACACAGGTATTGAAAAGAACGCTATCCATCAATATCAACAGTTAAAACAAAAAGAACCAATTATTAATGATTTATCCGGAGGACAAATACGTTTAACAGTCACTACTCCTTATAATGTAGAACTAAACGTTGAACACGAAGATTTAGATGAAGGCGGAGCTGTGGAAGCAATAGAAATTGAACCTATTAGGACTGATGCAAGCACTCATTTAAAACTACGGGATAATAAAAATGTAGTTAATCAAGAGAAATCTCACTTTTGGGAATTCACATCTTCGGCAGTAGAAGAGGGATTGAGTTTAAATGAAGCAAAAAAAATACAACATTGTTCAGACATCAAACAAAATGAAAAATTAATGCAAGACGTACGACAAGATAACAATTATCCACACGTCTCATTGTCAGATCTCATTACTCAGAACAGCATGGGAAAAAGTGAAAGAATGACTTGGGGCATTGAGCCTATAAAGGAAAACCTATCTTTGGAGGAAAAAATTCATTTCGAGATGTGTCAAAAAAATATCGAACGTGACCATGATATTAGCAGTTCCAGGGAAAAAACCAATGTAAACGGTGTGGTATTTGTGTTAGGTGAGAACGAACCGTTGGTGAACATTAAGAAAAGTAATGATGATTTGACTGAATTTGAACATAATGATTCATCTTCATTATCGTTGGCACCACAAGACACAAGTAACAATCAACTTTGTTCATTTCATCAAGGTATACATGGTTCAGTTACGAACTCACACCAACAAATGAACAAAAAGCATTCAGGAGTGAAGTTCAATTTCGAACAATATCCGCAAATTGTTACTAACTACATGAAAAGTAAGAACTTGCTCCTGTCCAATTATGATTTGTTGATGGATAAATGTTCAAAGTTTGAGTTACAAGGAAGTGGATGTGCATTAATATCTACGGATTTAGACAAGTCTACCGCAGCGATACTACATGCGACACAAGCATCAAAATTTATTACAAATAAAAACACATTCCCTAAGTTATCTGCTACAGAAACAGCAATAAATATACCGCCAAATATTGTGAATAATTGCATGGTATGCAAAACTCAACTCAATGCTTACCAAACTCCCTCTAATGCTACGGAACTTGAGTTCGAGACTGATGAAGTTCATAGCTTCACAAATACCAACCTACTTGCGAAATCCAATGCAACCGCAACTCCGTCAACGTTTTCTTTACCAACAGTCAGTTCTCAAACTTCAGTTCAAACACTAATATCATCAATATCCCATGGCAATGCAGAAGAATCTTACAATGATGAAGTAGTGTGTCGTGGGAATACAATTGAAAGTAGTCATGCGTGCACCATTCAATTAGAAAAAAAAGAAGGTCGCAAAAAACCATTTAATATGAATCAAGAGAAATATTTAGCTCAGGTCGGTTCCATTTCTGCAACACCACCTAAATGTCCTGCAACTAATGAGGCAATGCACCTCTTAAAATTGTCAATACCAGGCGTAAAAGATCTGCCACAAGAAGAAACTCTCGGTGATATGAAATTGCCAGCCGGCTTTGTACCATCGTTATTTTTAAGCGTTAATAATCATTATGTACCTGATATGGTATTACAGGTAAGAAAACAATTTTTACAATAAAAGCAGTCTGTAATAACATTTTAAAGGGAACACTTACATCACCAAAAAAATGGGAAACGAATTTACGCGAAGATTTATCACTTGCTGCACATTCTGCTTCATTAATATCACTGCCCGCTGAAAACATTGCCATTATTGCCAATATGGAAAATTGGGATGTTAAAATTTTATCATCACAAACTCAACATTTTCCCTATGCCGGCGGACAAAGTGCACCCGTTGGTATGTCTCAGTTAGTCTCCACAATGCTAGAAACTGTGCAGACCATGAACAATGCTGGCATTTCAGCTTATGAGGTACGTATCCATATAAAAGTACATATATATAATTCTTCTCTCCGTCATTTCATTTGATACATTATGATATCGAATTCAAAACAGTATATACCCGTGTCACAGATATTTTTTTATTGAATTATCCAAACTATTTTCCAGTTAATGCTGTATTAGTTTTTACTTTTCATTGCCTTTCTGCAATAGTAAACACTTTTCTGTGAAACAATTCACTACTGCAAATTGATATTTTTTGCGATTTTATTTTTCACACCATTAAATGCACCATTTGGACTATCACTTAACATGGATTTCTATTTTGATATTAACAGATTCATCCGGAAAGAAAAAGCAAGCAAAAGAAACAACTAATCATATATACCGATTATAAATTCTAGAACTAGAGCCGATAAAAAATATATATATATATGGAAATATAATAATAAAAATTTTTGTAAGCATAAAAGGTACAAATTTATAAAATAAATTTTGGGCACTTTAAAATTAATTCGATCAATAGAGTTATTTATTAACAAGGTTTACTGTAGATAAATAGGTATATTTTATAATTGTAATAATTGAAATCTAAATTTTCTCTCAGCAAAAAAATGAATTATAACAAATTATTAACCATAAACTTAAAAGCAGATCTGAACTTAAAATTACATGTACTTATTTTAATTTAATATCAATGTAGTTCGAAAAACTAAATTAGTAATTTTAATTCTTTATCTTATTTTAGTGTTTGTCATTTATGGAGTCTAAATTGCAAGAAATCTACTTACATTCTGAGACGTTGGCTGCGTTTCTGCTCGAAACTGATTTCTGTTCATTAAGTGCGGTAACAACAGCTCTCAATCTTTCGGAAAACGACGTACCATTATTGCTTTCGATTGCTTCTATTCATACTCCTCAAATAAGTAGAAAATGTGGTATTAGCTTTAGATAACAGTGCAAAGCGATGTGTAAGAGTTACCGATAAACCAAACGAAGTATTTACTAATTTTATAAAGTTTCTGCATAATACTCATTACATACATGATTTTTAATGTACCACATATATACGTACATACATATGTGTGTATTCATATATTCATACATGCATGCATAAAACGATAGAAATAGTCATACGAAATATTTTTTTCTGAACGACTTAAATTAGAAAAATAATTTTCTAATAAATTAAATACTTAATGTAAATACATACTTACTTAGGTACACATGCGCATACTCGTAATTATTCAGTAGCTTGTAACTAACATTTTCTTGATGTAGTTCTTTTAATATTAGTTCTAGGCCTAACTACGGAATTTAGATAGTACATTACATACATATATATTTTTAATTTATTTTTATAAGTGAAACAAGAATTTAATACTATAAGCACTTATTTATAACCAATATTTATTAAATTTTGTAAACGATGATTGGAATGAAAAATATAAAAATAATTTTGTATATATATACATATATATA
Source organism: Ormia ochracea (assembly GCA_963402855.1). Lineage (NCBI taxonomy): Eukaryota > Metazoa > Arthropoda > Insecta > Diptera > Tachinidae > Ormia > Ormia ochracea. The sequence continues at coordinate 3,506,213 of OY727106.1, forward strand.
TATATATACAAGAGTGAGGTAAAAATATTTCAATTCTGATAAAAAAACAACTTATTTTGGGTTTCTATTCGTTTTATTTTTCAACGTAGTCTCCATTTGGATTAGGGTTTTTCATAGCGATATTCTAAAGCTGTAATACCATATTTATCGTGTGATTCGTCAAACCCATTGAAATACTTATTATTATCATCGATGACTTCCGTGTTGCTTGTAAATTATTTACCTTTAGCCATTTTTAAAGGCAAGGAAACATGTATTTTAAACTACTTTTAATCGCTAAATTGTAGTTAATATTTCCCAATTATTTTTATATATATATTATAACTATATTTTTCACGTCGAATATTTCGGAATATTTCATTCAACAAAATGCTATTTACGGCATTTCTTCGTTAATACGTTTAATTATAGAAGTTATTCTTATAATCTTTTAGAAAAGGAAAAAAATTTTTTATTATTCAAGGGTCGGGTAAAAATTTTCCGGCATAAGTTTCGATGCCGTGTCGTTTCGTGCAACATGTCGGTGAGAAGCAAATCGGTGCCGTCCTGGTGTCGTGTCAGCTGATGTGAAAAGCCCATGGCCATGCTAACTTTGTGAATCTTCAATTATATTCAATTTGAATAATTTATCTACAAACGTATTGTTGCGACTACCTACTTAGCCCATAAAGGACAAATGTACGAGTAATGGTGTGTTTTTATAAAATTATTCCTGATAAAGAGCACCAGGTCGTCTTGAAATATTGAAGAAAAATAATAACAACAACAGAAGGTTTACTTAAAATAAACAGCTGGAGGACTAGAGCCTGAATATAAAATCATATATAAAAATATATGTATGTACATATATATAAACAATAAAGAAATTAAAAAAGGATAATTTTTGTTTTAATTTAAATGGGCTGATGGCTACCATAAGCAAAGGTAATAGTTTAATGTACCGAAATATTAAACGATGTTTATCTTTGCATGGTTAATCAGGCGACAGTTGGGAAGAATCAAAAGACAGGAAAAGTACAACAGACCTTAAATCAGTGTACATGATCAGTGGATTCAGTGTACACGAAGGTATCATTGCCTGACGTTATTAATAAGATCACCGAAAACAAATAGCAAACGTCGTAAATGCGATACCCAGTTCTCAAAAAATAATAATTCTTTTAATATCTCGTGTGTTAATTATATTTAGTTATAATATTCAACTGATGAATGCGTATATGTAATATATATTGAAAATCACGGTTTATAGATGGTAATAGATGAACTTGCTTAACTTGATTGAGATTTTGAACAAATTTTAATTTTTTAAGTTTTAAATATTTTGATAATTTTTGTTTATTGTTTGTATAAAATAATTTTTATATTAACCTACATACATATATATATAACCCTGAACGAGCCAGACAAAGAAGTGCAAAATATTAATTATTGTTACAGAAATATTCTCATTATTTTTATAAAGAAATATAAAATTCATCTTAAACGTAATTAAATTAAATAATAATAAATAAAATAATCAGTCGTAATTAAGAGCATGATCATAATTTCATATAATTAATGTATTACTAGGTTTTTTATATCTTTTTATTTTTCTTAAAAAACGTTATTTTTAAATAAGCTTCAATCTAGCTTTCATAGAAAACCAGAATTCAATAATATAATATATATTTTGCAGTATAATAGCTTTTTACCAACTTATAAATTAACAAAATGTTTTTAATAAATAATTATAAAAAAGAAATAATTTTACATATTAAACAAAATTAAAAATATATAGTATACGGGTATATTTAAAATTTATTGTTTTTACTATTTCCCGCTCTTATTTGATGAACAAGGAAGTCAAATTTTTTTTTTTTAAATTTTATTTAAAATATTATAGACAAATGTCAAAAAAGTTAAAAAATTAAATAATTGAATTCTTTTTTTTTATAAAAAAAAATTATGATGCTTATTTATAAATAATTTTTTAGAAGAAACATATTATATTAATACATTTCTGAGAAATTATAACGGTACATATTATTACAATTCTGAGATATTATAAGGGTACATAAGTTTTTTATATTTAAATTCTTTTAGTTATAGTGTGGAATGTTGAAAAAATATTAGGGTAATTGAACCTAATAAGAATAATTTAAACTTATACTTATTTTAAAAATCAACTCTTTACAGAAAGTTGATTTTTGCGTATTGCAATCTTTGGTAGGTTATGAAATTTAAAAAATATACAAGTCGTACTCTAATAATATATAATCAAAAACCCTTGTTCAATATTTCGAAATTAAAAATATATCAAATTTTTATTTGCGCTAGTTTTGTTATTGTACCTGTCAATTGAAATAAATATATATATATATATATTTTTTTTTAAGACTTCTCTTTATGTCATTTTTTTGTTAGCATAAGACTGATTTTGTTCCGGGTTTTTTAAATTTTCTTTCATATTGAAAGAACATGTTCCGCTTTTATTTAGTGTATCGTCACCTCTACTAACACCGAATGTGGCTTTTGTTAACCTTGGAGTCAGTATGGAATTCTTCGTACTGGTTGGATTGTGCAAAAAACTGGAAGTGGTTGCTTGTGTATTATTCACTGTTGTAGTGGGTAAAGTAGAGGAATTATATTTTTTTGTTCTTAAAACATCCTTGGGAACAAGGAACACATTACGTGATGTCATGTTTAAATTAGGTGCTTCAAGCCAAAAGCGATGAGCAGTCATCATTACGCAATCTTTTATTTCAATAAGTAGATGTGTTAGTTGATCAATAATTTCTCCAATCGTATTAAACTCATTAGGTATGATGCCATCGACAGAGTTTTCAAAGTAGCTAAACATGGGAAACCATATACGTGTACGGTTGGAGTCACGTTGCATTAATGCTTGATTATTGGCCAATGTGTGATAATATAAAAATAAGCGAGATGTTATATAAAAGGCCACAAACACATCAATTGAATAATGCTCATGCGCTGCTAAGATAAAAAAAATTCCGAACATATTTAACAACCAGCTTAAAGTGTGAAGAAAGTACAAATTGCGAGGTGTATCTACAACAAAAAAAAATTAAATTATTACCTAGATAAAAGTTATTTATAAAAATGGACAATACGAGCAATAACCACTACTAATTCGTACACCAGTTATTTTTTCGCTCTTTAGCATTAAACGCCAGAATATAGATTTAATTGCGTTTATTACGCCAACAAGTTTGTACTTTTCTGCAAGGTCGTTTCATTTCCTCTAAACTAATTTAGAAATATTTCTAAATTCTATATCAAATGTTAAAAAATGAAGTAAACTAAAAGATCTTTATTATTTATTAAAAATTACTTGATCACTAATAATTCGTTCAGGGAATAAATTGCGCTCATGCTAAATACATAAAATAAAACAAAAAATTTAAATGTACCGTTACAATAAGAGAATAGGAATGCAAAAAGAGAAAACTTTTCCACTTCATTTTATTTTAATTCAAATCAGCAATGGCATATGGAAAAATATCGATCGATCTTAAAATCCCAAGATCTGCAATGTAAAGTATGGTTAGAAAATATGAAATAAGTAAAAATTTCAGTAGTAATGTTTTCAACTTAGGCTGGACTTTCTGAATAAATCACTGCCAACGAAAAGCGATTGCTAAACGCGCTTCAAATTAAAAAACGTCTATTATGGACCAAAGAGAGACGCTCTTGGGCACAACGGCAATGGGGCAGCATCATCTTTAACGAAGAATCTAAGTTTGATGTACATATATGTTGATGATGCAAAAAAAAGGATAATTCGTAAAAGCACCGAAGCATACAATAAAGGCTACTTAAAGTGTACAGTCAAGTTGCCATCTAGCGTTGTGGTGTGGGTGTAGGTACTCAAAAGGTATCGGTAAGTTCCATTTCATAGACGATATGGGAAATGCAGACAAATATATAAAAATCGAGAGACCATCGCTATCGAAATTAGCAGACTGCGGGGAATACATATTTCAGCGGTATGGTGCTTCTTCCAATACTGCAAATAAATACGAAAAAGTCGTTTGAAGAAAATGGAATCGAAGTCCAGGATTGGCCATCTTCTAGTATAGATCTTAATTCGATAGATAATTTGTGTGCTATTATAAAAAGAAAATTTCCAAATTAATCCCAACGGGTTAAAGTTTAAAGTTCAGGAAATTTGGGACTCGACAGCAGCAGAAAATTGCCAGAAAACAAAGGTGAGGCAATACCGTTAGAGTTTGGATAATATACATATTTTAATAGCACATTGATGAAAATTGCTTTGTGCACGAATTAATAGTAGTTAGGTCTCGTATTCGTCAAAAACTGAATAAGCTTTTTTTATTTTTAAATATTGATAATTTAAAAGCTCAAAATTAATATCTTTTTATATTTATATATTGGATATGTACAAGAAACAAAACTCAAAAAATAATTGTAGAGATTGCTCGCACATAGAAATGTGCTCATTTTGAATATAATATATGTAACATCTTAAAAAAATTAGTTAATTATTTACTTAATATTACAATTATATGAATATAAATATAGTGTGAGTAGAAGCACTGGCTGCATACGCCGTCGGCTACAGATCAGTTATAAAAAAATATGTATTGCGAGTTCCCAAGCCACTTTATATTATTTCCAAATTTTTTAAATACAACTTCATATTCAATTTTTCATGGTAACTTTCTTACAACGCTATTTTGAAATTGATATATGTATATAGCGTTCATCGAAATGCAACAAAGATATCAGTCTGAAACTTGTACGTTATTAAACAACGATTCCGGTTATATTTTAAATTACAATATACATAGAAATCTTAATGTTGCTTAATATATGAGATAGAGATAAAAAACGAATAAAGAACCTAGTAGGTTTTATGTATTATTTACCTACTAGGTACATGATACGAGTATAACATACAAAAATGTTTTATTAAACTTGTTTAAAAATAAAAATTTAACTTACATTCAGTTATAAAAAAATTCAGTAATGTTAGTGCTACAGTGTGCCCACTAAACATATAATCTCCGCATGTACGTACACCTTGTATAGACATACCTAAGCCGCTCCAAATTGTGTAAGCTCTTGAAATTCTCAAATACAACGCTTCAGATAAACTTAAACTGTGTGAAATAATGACGATATTACATTCAGTATTAAGATAACTTTAACTTATCTTACACAGTATCATCGATAGCATAGTCATTTTGATTGCATTGCAAATGTGTGCCAGGCACACTTAAGGATGTAATTAACATTGTGACACAGCGTAATAGAAAAACAGTACCAGCCAACGCAAAAAATCTCCTTAGCAAGACCATGCGATATTTATGAAAAATGCAGACACATGACCAAATACTAAACAGTAGCGTACCGGTTATTTCACACATGTGAAATGCCCATGGAATATGTGGTACGTTATCAAGGAATATATCTGGTAATGGAGGATAACGTTTCATATCTGGAACTCTTTCATGTACGATAACCATCACAAATGAAGTAATCCACGTAACAACAAAAGAATAACCTAAAATTGATAGTAATTTACATTGAATTAGTACGAAAAATAGAAAGCGACAGGAATAAGTTACCTAAACTAACTGACGTTTTAAAAAATTCCGGTGGAATGTTAGCAGAACATCCTTCTGATGCTGATGACATTTCAAGAGCACATCTCTCACAATCGAATATGCTATTGTCTAAAGATCTGCAGCACCTTGTATTACCACAACTGCAACTTAAGGAAACAACTCCAGCGGAAGCATCAAAAGATGTCGCTGTTCGGTGATGATTATGATGAAGAGGGGAACTATCAACAGAACTAACTCGAATTCTACGATTATTTCTATGGATTGTATTTTTAGAGTAATGAACCTGATTTGACAGCAGGGCACCACCGGAATGCTCTTTTAAGTTTTTTTGAAATTGTTTCTTTTGAAGATGAAAAATACTTTCCCAAAGCTTTTTAAGTTCTCCAAACCGTAAATTGTAATTAAGTTTGTAACGAAAGTCTCGTATATCATCTTCGGTTAACATTAATAGTACTTGTCCGTCAATTCCTTCCAATTGAAGGCATTTAACAACAGCGGGTGTAAATTGAACAACTTTTGTGGCCCATTGCACTACATCATCAACATGCCATTGATTTATATCAACTGAAAAAATATCGCTTTTCTCCATGTAACAAGAGCTGTCGCTACCATTTGAACCCTCCATTTTAGGAATAAAATTATTTTCTCAACTTTTTATTAAATGTACATATATTCTCTCCAATTTATATTTTCGATATATGTGCAATTATTAGAAAAAAGATTTTGAAATACTATGCATATGCCTTTTTACGCGTAAAGTTCAACGCACTGCCCAAGAGCATCCCAATTTTAATAAATATTTTTCCCCTAACTTTTTCACACAAAATTAATATTTATGTTTTTTAATGCATGGCATGTACAATTTAACTATGTACACATTTTTCAAAAACATAAATATACTATATTTTACTTTGATATATGCACATACTCGTATGTAAGCCTTTTCACTTTTTAATGCAAACAATTATATCGTCACTAATCACAACCAAAAAAGCAAAAATAAAATCAACAAAAAAAATTTGGCTGATATTTTTTGTTTTATCTCTCCCCCTTCTTCGTAATTTCCCAAGTAACAGTGTTGTCGTATTTCCTAACAAAAAGAATCATATACCGCAGTGCCGGAGCGAATTGAAACCCGATGATTTTTTTATGTGCTTACAAATATCGATATTGTTTTCCAAAAAAATATTGGAATACCACTTCTGTATATAAGAGTATCCGGAGAATTTTGCAAATTTACTACAGCGGCTGCAGATAAGTGAAATATTCATTGGCAGAGGTTTCAGATATATAATTTGCTTACTATTTGCATTAGGAACAGGAACAACCTTTGCTTGAAATAATTATCTAATTTCATTTTTTCACCGCAAGGCTTTATTATTGATATTTTCCCAAAGTTAATGAATTTACAAACTCTCATATGAATGTACATATATACATTTACATACAAAACTTAATTCACTAAGCATAATTTTTGACAACATCAAGAATTGCATACAAAGTCTTAGATGTCATCTGGTAATGAATTCGCCTTGCAGCAGTGCGATTCCATAAGTTAGACTGTGTTCAGATATGTCGAGTCTTAATGCAAACCTCTCTCTTTTTCTTCTTTGAACTATTTTCATCGTTCACATATGATAGTGTTTATCACAAATTATTTTCTTTTAAGAATAGTAAAAGTGTGCCTACGAATGTACGTGACAGTACATGATGTTGTGTACTCGTTTCTTTTCCCTTCGTCTCTCTACACTTACTACAATGAAAATTATTAATAACAATTTTCTAATAAATTATATTTATTAACATGAATGCATATATTTCCTAGTTTGTAAAATTAGTAAACAAAGTCAAATTTATTTTATTACTATTAGTTACATTACATTTCAGTAGTATATTTTCGCCGCTTTTGGTATAATATAAATGAGCTGACACAACTGAATTTTAAAATTCAAAAATTTCTGTCAGGAAAATAGGCTTTAACCCTTAGATTATTGCTACGTATTGACAATGGATCAAAATGACATATGCATGCGGTCGTATTGATACTATGTGAACAAGAGTTATTAAACTTCCGAACAAGAATAAACCTGCAGCCAGTCAAGGTAATTTCAGCGTCGAGCTCCCTGTGGTCAAAACTTGAGAAAACAGAGTACCAGGAAATAATTGCAATGAACAGGCAGAATCTAAGGACATTAAAATATTTATTATGTAGCCAATGACCTGTTGGCGTGAACGAGACAATGCTTCGCACGTAGAAGGTAAATAGAAACAATATACATATTTATCTCTTCATATACTAATCACATTTCAATTAAATAAAACAGTACTCGATTTCATGTTTAAACAAGTTTAACTTGTCAATCATTTATTGAATCTTAATTTTTTATGCTCTTTTGATCTTTATTCGTAAGAATTAAGTTGAGTTTTAACGTTCAATGAAACAAATACGTACATATATATTTTTAATTTTTAGTTCGTAAGTATATGACGAGAAAAATTATTCAGATTAAAACATTGTCGAACTAATTTTCTTCAGAATCTTAATGAAATAAAAAATAGGCAAATGGTATAATAACAGGCGTAATATGAAATTTTAAAACTATACTAAATGAATTAATATACGTAATATATATACATATGGATATAAGTTCATTCAATGACTTCTTGAATAAAATTAAATTTTTGTATCTTTTTTATTCTTTTTTTTAAATATTTTAAAATATCAAACAATGAACTTTAGGCAATGAGCTATAAAAGTCAATGTTTTATCTCTTAAAAAAGGGGCATACACAAAAAATTACATATTTTGAAACTTTTTTATTTCTTATTGGTAGTATATATAGCTTTGCAAAGTAGGTTCCACTTGATTTAATTCTTCACATGCAAATACATAGGATGCATTTATTTACTTTTAAATAATGTATATAAAAATTTCAACTTTTTCCGATAAATTTTTGAATCAAAAGATAAATTTTTTTAATCAATTGTTTTTAACAATTGCAATAAAAGGTATTTCTCAATTAGGGAAGTTGGTATAAGTTATAACAGATTTTGTTTTTACGTTTTTTCTTCATGTAAAAATTAGATTTATTATGAGGGAATCACCACCAATTTTTCTCTTTTATTATTATTTTTTTAGCAAAATTCTTCTATATCGCTAAAAATTAAGCATTTTCAAAAAACTTTATTTAAAAGCTTTCTTGCATTTTAATCAAATGTTATATTTTTCGTTTCTAGTTATTGAATGTTCTCCCCATTCCTAGTCTTTGCCAGTTGTAGTGTCCATAGGACTGGCCGGTTGAGCACAGGTATTATTAGTAGATCCAGCAACACTTGAGTGGCCTGGTGAAAAAGCTGAACTTGATCCACTAACATTCATATTTGCAACAGGCGTATTTTGTAAATTGAAACTTAAAGGATTAGGTTGAGCGGAAGAACTTGATGGTGGTAGAACTGGTAGAGCAGCGGTGTAACCTAGTAATGAAGCTGAATTAAAAGGTAAACGTTCGTTAGCTAAAGAATGAAGAAAACTAGAAGTCGCTCCTGTTGTATTTGAGGAACTTGAGAATAAGCCACCTACAACAGTTGGGCCAGCTACGTTAGAGCTGGATAAAACATTCGGGGCTGAAGTATTTAAACCCAACATGGGAGTAGGCAGTGCTGGCTTTATAAAACGTTCACTAGCCCGACGATTCTACAAATACATAAAAAAATGTATAGTGTTGTAATGTTCAACTATTGTTCTAATATAAAAACCTACAACTACTTGTCCACATGCGTAACAACGGTTGTGTTGTGTATTTCCCGGACTTAAAGGGCGACTATTTGATGGACTATGTGATACTGGACTACTTATAGTGCGTTGACGATGAGTATTTAAAGCTGATCCGGATAAAGATGCCCCAGTCGTTAAAATATTTTCACTATAAAAACGTTCTTCATCCATTTCTAATGAAGATTCCGATTCTGATAAATGACGACATAACGCTTCTCGCCTTTCAACCTCTTGCTTCAATTTTCGTTGTAAGCGAGCATTTTCTTCCCGAATAGATTTTTCTTCTTGAGCAAAATGTTGAAGTTTTTTAGTTGTCTCTTTCTCGGCTGCAGCCAAATTGCCCCTAAGGCGTATAACTTCTGATCTAAGAGTTTGTATATGTGAACTCAAATTGGAAGCAGTATCTCCATTAGCATTAGTTATATCACGCGGCGTTGTTGGATCCGAAACTGGTTGATCAAGTTTAATTTGCAACAATCGTTTCTCAGTTTCCAATTTATCCATACGCTTCCACAATTTATTCACCAATGCCTCTTGTTCCTGCTCTAAGGTGTTCTCGAGTTCCACCATTTCTCTTCTCAACTGTTCAAGATTCGTTTGTTTGTTATCGGTTTCAGCTTGGAGCTTTTCTATTTTTCGCATTAACTTGTTAACCAGACACTCTTGCTCTTGTTCTAGAGTTTGCTCTAATTTACATTTTTCTTGACGAAGCTATTATTAAATGTATGAACTAATAAAACATTGTCTTATTCGCTTCAATTTAAAATTACCTGATCCAGTTTCCTGGATAAATCATTAGTTAAGCATTCCTCTTCACGTTCGTAATGATGTGCCAATGTTTCTTTTTCTTTTTTCAAAGCTTGAATTTTTTTTAAAAGTGTATTAGATATATATTCCTCCTCTTGCTCTGCTTTAGCTTGCTGTAGACATAAATAATGTTATTCCTTTATTAACTATTTTGAATATTTGAAATATTTTTAGATAAACTGCATTTATTAATTAATTTAGAGCTTTGAAATGTTTTACCTTAGAGCCGATAGCCTTATGCTGAATTTTATTTATATATTATTTACTATAAATTATTTTCACATTTTTAAATAAAAAATTACTTTATTTTCTTAAATAAAAGCGTGCAATCAAAAGTTAAAGTGAATTCGCTTCACTTGAATAAATTTCTAATTTTGTTCACTTTTGTAAATCTCAATCAATTTTCATTTAAACATTTTAAGCATTAAGAGATATAAGAAATCTTTTAATTTTATTGTCTTAGATATGAAATATTTAAAAGTAGCCTCATAGAAATGTCAAAATTTAACTACCTTTTTGTTGCCAATATCAAATATTATTTACAATATATAACTGCCTATTTTAAAATTTTGTATCGACATTAAAAAAAATATTTGAATAATATATTAATAGAATAAATATTTAATTACGATATAAAAACGAAATACGTAAAGAAATACAATAGAACATAACTATAAAACATCTATGAAGTTATATCAAATGTAATTTTATACAACACAAAGATGTGATATGTAGATAATAATAGTAATGAATTTGAAAATGTTGTTTGAATTATTATATTTTCATTTATACTATTTCAAAATATAACATGTCATACATAAATAGACAAATATACTACAATGCGATGAATTACTGTTATAGTATGACATTAATAGCCTCCATACTTTAATAGCATTATTCGTGATAAATCGTGTAAAAACTATACAAAAAGAACTTTAACTTACCAAATATTTGAAAAGGTAAACACATATATAACAAAAATAGTATGAAATGCTTACAATTATAACAGAAGCTTGCTTAAGGGTGCGATTTTCTTCTTGAACAACCTTGCATTTGATTTTCATAGTATCCAGTTCAGCCTTAAGAACCCTAAAATTTAAATTAATATAATTTGAGTTTGCATGGAGTTTTGTTATTAGAACTTACTTATTTTGCTGAGTTAAGGATTCTATACGTTTTTGTAATTGCTCCCTGGAAACAGGACTTGGTGGTAGCATTGTGCCACTATCCAATGAGCTTTCAGATTCACAAGGGCTTTCCATGGCTTTATGAAATTAAATAAATATTTAAGAAATACGCTAACAAATATTTATGTTTATACATATAGGTATGTAAATGTTATTTTTTATCATTTCTTTATTTATTTAGAATCAAGTTTTCTAAAAGCGGACAGAATAAAATGAAATTAATAATAAAATAAAAAATAATAATTTGCAAATATGTTGAGTTTTTCATTATATATTTTTATGCGTAGACGCTAACATCTTGCAAAATTGATGACAGATCTTGATAAGTGTAAAAAGGCTATAAAATGTGTAATTAATCATCAACAAATTAAATTTATGTTGTATTAATAAATAAATTTATTAAAAATGTCAAATAATTAAAAATCGTGCTTGCTAGCTAAAGTCTTCCAGCAAAGGGTTGTAGTAAGTATATAAGTTGTTAACTTTTTTGTCTTGAAGTGAAGTGTCTTGGTAAGTATATAAGGTATAAATTTTTTATTGTTATTTGTTCCACAAATTTCACTTAATCTACACGAAATGAAGTCTTTCTTGTACTATAAAAATAAAATTTTTACCTTTTCACGTTACAATCAAAAGTATGGTTTTCTTTTACACCTTTTTTAATATTTTTCAGCTATAAATTGTTTTTTACTATTTAAATTTCAATGCTAAACCGTAATTTAATTTGGTTTGTTTATAAATATCCGTTTTTCTACACATGCTCTTTTATTAGATCATCTTCTTCAACTTTAATTTACATTTAAAAATTCAATAATGTAATTGGCTTAAACATATTTTAAATAATCTTTTTCTGCACTGGTACAAAGTGCAATAACGTAAGGACTTCCGTTAGAAGTGTAAGCTCAAGCGATCGATAAATCGATAAAATTAATCATCGTCCCTATAATAGATTTTACTACCTATTTTACTATACATCTATTAGATTACTTTGAAGGGCACCAGATAGTTATTGATGAATAAAAAAATACTTGTGGAAAAAATTGGAAATAACGTTCATAAAACGTTTAATTTTTTGTTCATATTATATTTTCAAAAATTTTAGATTTCCTTTAGTTACTTTTGCAGTTTCTTTACATTTAAATTTTTTATTACATTGAAAAAATTATTTTATAAAAAAAATTTATTAAAAAGTTATAGAAACACCTTTCGAAAGAAAGTCGGCCTTTCGAAAGAAATTCTTTACCATATCTACAAGTAACTCCGATCGCATGAAAATTCTTATTTTACTTTTTAGTCAGTCAGGTGCTTTGTTTTGTTTGAAATTACATTGTAGTTACCAGGTCCACAAAATGTGAGGGATGAGTAAAAGATTGTTATTTATTAAGTTAAATTAAAGACATAATACAAAACTCAGTTAATTGTTACAGTAATTGTTGTAAAGTCAATACTTATGAATTTTAATGTGTAAATTCTATGATACAAAAGCATAAAATGTGAGCAAATGGCAATAACTAGTCCTGGCAACATTATCTTGTTTTACTTGTATCCATTTTGATTTTAACTTTCGCTACTGCATAACGTATTGTCAGTAAAATTCAAAAATGTAAGTACTATTAAACAAATATAAAATACATAACCCAAATAATTGTTTATTTTACGGATCAACACAAAAATAACTCTAAGTTGATATATGTATTTATGAAATATGAAGGGTGATAAGTTCTGTTATGAGTAATTTTTGGGCAGAACTCGCAAATGAGTTAACGCATCTGCACCGCCTACCAAAAGTGTGGTTGCCTGGCAAAAGCTAAATGAATAATGCCATGAGCCAGGTTTGCTTCCATCTATTGCAAGAAATCTAATATTATAAATTTATTTAATTAATAATAAGTAAATGTCACCACATGGTTGTGTTTACGATCAGAGCATTTAAGCTTTAATATCCCATTCTATTGAAATATTTAAAGTGATCAACCAGTGGTAATCATTATCCACACAGCCAACTACGCCAGGAATTCCAAATTTTTGGTAAAAAAATTTGGGATTTCGAAGCGTTTTCTGAATTTGAAGTCAATGAAATTTTTATCCAATTCGATCACAACGTTTCATTTAATAACCTTTTGCAAGTTGGCTGTTTTTGGTCATAAATTCCACCATTGTTTCAATTGAGCCTGGAGTATATTCCGTAAAATTTTACAAAAGTTGGAACGTCATATACTAATACTCATACCATTAGCTACAAATCCGTTGTACTTCATCAAGTACTTTTTTAAATGCCCTCTTATTTAGCCTGTATAGTGTCTTAAATCTGAAGTGTTTTCCAATTTCCAATGGATTTGATGTCTCACAAAAATCGTGTCTTAAGATGATCATTCCTTTTCTTCTTACAGCAATCGTTGGCAATACTATTACTCACGGCATTTCCTCAATTTTTTTTAACAAATTTGTGCTAACGTCTTTTAAACAAATCAAACCAGCTGTTTGCCTGTGATTTCAAAAAAAAATCACACCGAAAAGTAAAAAATCTCCTGATTTTCAGTACAATAAGAAATTGTCGACGTGATGTAAAAAACGTTCGTGATTTAAAACCACTGTATGTCCCGTCTCCTCTTGCAATTTTGTTGCAGCAATTTTTGGTTGTTTTAGGAGAGAGGTGTGAGAAGCTTGAGGAGGGGTACAGAGTATCGTGTACTCTGCAATATTCTTTTGCTTTGAAATTTACACTATTCAACTTGAAGTTTGGTGTGATTGTTTTTGACATTTTGTTTTATTAATTTATTCTCATTGGTAATAACGTACGGAGTATTGTCTATTTCATTGTATATTTCTTATTGGCAGTTAGTGCTTACTTTTTTGGGTCAAATATTTTCCAAATTTAAACGTATTTTCAGACACAAACCCGATTTTCAAAAAGTTTCCCTTTACGAAATGTGATTGAATGCAATTTGATAGAATTATTTATTATAATTTTTTTTTATTTTGTGAAAACCTCAACTATTTTTATAAGTGAAATGTTATTGAATAATTATTTTTATTTAAAGATCTCAACTGTTTTTTTACACAACATTTAAGTTTTTATTATTATTATTTTGTTATGAAATGTGATAAGTGTTCAAAATAAAATACTATAAGTAAAATAAATGTACAGATGTAATATGTACGTACATACATATGTATATCATATCAAATCATTTGTTAAATTTGTTTATTCCTTCCATTTTTACATGCAATTTGTTTTTTTCAGTTTTACTTTTACAAAACAAGAAGAGAAAAGAAGGCATAAAGAAATAAAAAAAATTGCAATACTAGATTTTTCTAATGTGGACACTCATGCAATTTCAAAGCAGAATATAAAAAAATTGCATGCAACAAAATTGCATGTAGACGGGGACTATACTAGAGCAAGCCTGTATATTCGGTTGCAGTAACAATTTACTAATCAAGGAAATTGTTATCAACATCATTATAATTTTCTGCCATGTGGCATCACTCTTAAAATATACGAAAAACACATAACATAATTTGGTGTAACAGAATCCAGCAAAATTTCAATATGTCTTTTTTGTTACATTTTTTTAAATAATCATATTCCTTTGTTATAACATATCGATAAATGCTGCTAAGAAGAAAAGCCGTGAAAATTTATAATAATAAGACCATAGATAATAATGTATATATTTGCATTCACATTTTTTTAAATTTTAATTTACACTTTTAATTTGCTATATATTTGTGTTGTATATATTCATAAACAAACGCAATGCAATAAAAGCTTCCTTCCAAACGTTAAAATAACAATGTACAAATTGTTGTCGGTGGTTTCTCGATAAAACTAAAAAAAATCAGAAACAACTGATCCTACCGACAGCGAATATCGTAAAAATTATTACATTTTCGTTATAATTATTTTATAGAAGCTATTGTCTTAAAAAATGTACTGAATGGCACTACCAATTCTTAAACTTGGGGAGTATTTAATGGAAAAGTTCAAGTCGCCAAAGCTTCCATCATGTTTTTTGAATTGATCTATAAACTTTCAGCCATGATTGCATTGCATGCATTTGCAGTATAATGATGCGCTTGTAAGATACTGCTATTTTCTGTATGCAACAAAATACGTTAAAGCAGCGAAATATTTTTATTATGCACAATTAGAAATTCACTTTATTGTAATTTAAGTGTGCTATGTTGTTTTGAATACTAAATTTTTCCGAAATATTTATTGGAAGTAAGCAAAATTTTGGAATATTAATTTATTGATGCACTAGTTACAAAATGGAAGGGTTTTTACATTTTTATATGACTCTGCATACATATGGATATGTACGACAATTGTAAATATACAATAATACGAATAAGTCTCAACAAATATGTGCATTCAGTATATTTGCATTGTCAATTTTTGCAATTTTTTTTTCTCCAGTTTCGTTTTTATTAAACTCGACGAAGCATTGCAAACAATTGTTTTTTTAATTTTTTCAGCTCGTTTTTTACATTCTATGATTTTTTGTGTGGCGCCGCAAGAATTCCCTGAATTTCATCTAATACGTATATGTACATAATTATGTACTATATACAGACACATGCTTACATATCTATACACAAAATTTTTGTAAATAAGCATTTGATGCAAGTCTGCCATGCTCAATCCCAAATAATAAATATCCAAATGAACGATTCGGAACTTCTAGACATATCCATTCTTTTTGTTAAAAAATGCAGTGGACCTTTCAGTAGCAAGTTAAACATTTTCAATTCGCTTTTAGGAAAACCAGTTTTTTGAGTTATGTCGGCCTTGCATCAAATGGCCGCTTAGCACACATATGTACATATTATTATACACCCATATGTATACGCACACGAAATCTAATTTTTATCTTGTAAAATTATATTGTTTCGTAGAAGTTGAAATATTAAATAAACAAATATTTCTAAAACATTTCCTTACATTTATTAACCTTATGTGTTTTGCTTGAAAATTATTGTCTCAATTTTAGAAACTAACAAAATCTTTGCTTATATCCTTGTACTTACTTGAATGTATAACTTTTGTCTGCAGAGAAGTGATTTGTTCTCCCAACTTTATTCCTTTTGCTGAATCCTCTCTTGTATAATCAATGCGTCAAGCTCTCGCCCAAATAGAAGTTTACAATAATTAAATTGTTTTTACTTATTTCAATTTAGAACAATACGGAATTACAATATTTGCTAGGCATCGAGTTACTTAAACGATTTTCCAACTTGATCAAAATTCTACATATGTATGTAAATGAAAAGCGAAATGAATGACGAACCAACGGCAAATATTGCCACGTTTTTGAAACTATTTATTGGGTGTTAGCATAAGCATACTTGGAAAACGCTGACAACCTTATGTTTACCTTTTAGCCATACTCTAAAAATGGTAACGACGAAAGTCGTTTACTCACACTGCAATTATAATTTACAACGAAAGTATATAATATAATGTTTATTTAAATACCCAGTTGATTGCTGTTTACGTAGTTAACGTTTTTAATTTTCTACATCGATAGAACATTGATTAGTGCTAACTAAACTACATAATACTAATACAACTAATTTTTCACTCTTAGTAACGAGCAATGGAGAAAAAATCGTTGCAGGTGAGCTTAAAGTTCTTATTTCGCTATCCCATACAGTCGAACGATTCATTCACATGAAGTGATATCAAGTCATAGCCTTATACTTCGTGAAATCATGGAGTATATGGTAGTACAGTATATCATAGAATAAATAGACTCGACAGAAATAAAAATGCAACTATGTTAGACCTGAATTAGGGGAGAGCGTGATAGCTAAAAGATTGTATAAAATTAGCGCAAAAATAAGAAGAAAATCCATATATTTTTCGCCAAAGGTCTTCAGAAATATCGTGATTTGTATTGCATAGTATGGTGCAGTTAGAATAACATGTAAGTATACAATTCTGATTGTTATTTTAATCATTTATATATGCATTATTTAATAAAACTTTTGTGTAATTTTTAGAAGCCCTCGTTGGATAAAGAGGTGCCCTCCAGCAGAGAAACTCCATAATTTTCCGTTAAATTTGACAAGTTTAGTAATTTATTAACAGTGATTTTTAGTGGTAATTTGTACTTACCAACGTATAAGTTCTTGTTAGAAGACAACATAATCAGAGTCTTCTGCTTTGTAGTAAACAAGTTTCCAAGACAGTTTTCGTTCATCTGATTATGTTATAATTGGTTATGCTGTGCCTACAAAAATTCATTTAGTCTTTTAATGTCAAGTAGACCAAGTAATTTTGTGGGCAGGAACCTTAATAGAAAATGGGCTCTATATATTTTACAAATATTGCCCTAAACACATTCTTTTGCACTAAACTAATTGATTTTGTTTTTATATTTAGTATAGAGGTGAAGGTGTGATAGATACTTAGATGCTTTGGAGGTCTTTAGCAGCACTTACTCAACCTTTAATATATACACATAATTTTTTATTTTTTAGTTTTGAAATGAAATAATAACCATTTTAAAAAACCTTTGTAATTTCGAGTAGTTTTAAAATACAATAAGGTATAGGATATTAAAAATATTTTCAAAAATATAGTTTCGATAGAGAAAATACTCAGTGGGATAGATTTCATTCCATGGCAACCCGCAGTTTTTCTTTGCGTGAAATAAATAACGAAAGATTGTCAAACGCTGAAGAAAGGTCTGTATTAGAAGATGATGCTTTTGTTTATGTTTGTAGCTATATTTAACACAATCTTCAACAAGGGCATTAGTTATTCACTAGTTCGTACTTTTGACGGCAACGACCACATATCCCAAAAGATTATTGTTTCGCTTCGTAGATTATTTTTCGTTGCTAGATAAAAAGTTTCAATCGATATTGAATACGAATTGCCACAGACACGGAATAGGAGAAATCTTTTTCAAGCAACTTTCAAATGTAAAACCATATGTTTGCTATAATTTAGTATCGCGTGAAGAAAAATTAAAATATATTGTTAGTTAGAATTTTTTCGTTCTAAAATTTTTTAATTTGAAAACAAAAGACAATAACTTTAAAGAATAAATCCTGTGTCCTTCCATCAATATGTTTTTGGTTTAATCAGTAAATGCTACAGATAAAGTAATTAAGCAACAAGAAACAATAAAAATTTAGCTTTGCGCTTACACTTTTTCTCTTCTAAATATTGCTATGTTGTAAAAAAGAATTTACACATCCGAAAATCTATTTAAAACATTTTATTATAATTAATTCTAAATACATATATGAATTAAAAATATTGTACTTCCATTGATTTGTAGTAAAATAATTTCAGCTGACACTTCTACCACAATTTTGAAAGCAATTTCTTTCATCTCCAATTTAACACATTTTGCAAAGAAAAATCCATATTTTAGGTCTTTATTTAACATTACAATATTTGATTGAACTTACCTACTTTTAGCCTTACTTTTCCTAGAAAGAATCAATATTTGGAAACAATTGAAAACTTCCATATTCAAAAATATTCATATTCTTTAAAATTATTAGTTTGGCGTATGCAAATATTTGCTTTAATTACCTCGCTTTTGATAATTTGAATTTCCAGTTAATGTCAAAATTAATTTCTTACGGCCTCTTACTGAATGTCCTTTTGTCTATGGACAAATTCAATCTCAATAAACAATCTAAATTAAAAATATATTCTTAGCATTGAACAAGAAAATTATGTACCACAACTGAATGCACACTCACTCTTCCCATCTATTTTCACAATATACTTTCCCTATTTAGGTATACGAGTACGTTTATTTACGAGAATATATATATGAATATGTGTGTGTATTTTCAGTACACAATTATTTTTCCTCTGTTATGAGTTTTCTCCTAGGAAGTCAAAGCGAATTCATTACCACATGGCAACATATGTTTCTATCTCCATACGCATTTGCGTACATATAAACTTATCCAAACACATGATCTTTAGTAAACTTTCACTGCCGCTGTCTATTTGAATATAGAGGCTGCATTGTAAGAAATTTAAAAATTTCTTCTGGCACACATTACTACCTACACGACTTAGGATGTTTTGGTTTGTCCTCCTTTTATATGTAGAAACATACAAAAACCATATGCGATACCGATGTCACCTGTTTTTAATTCTCTTTGAATTGTACTGACTGTAAAAAACTGCTGCTAACTTCGTGTAGCAAATATATCAAATGTTAATTTTTATAAAATTTTCGTACACTTTTCTTTCCTACTTTCTGAAATAAAATAAACGTGATGCTGCCGTATTATACTAATGCCACTAAATCCAACAAAACAATTTATATAAATCCAAACTTTAGAGGGCAACTGCTAACACCGGAAGCTACTTCGTTGGAGATGACAAACGTCATTCCAAAAAATTCACATATAAATCCTTTGTTCTTAGATCATGGACAATGTAGGAATACAATTCATATGAATCCAGCATTTATACAGAAGATTCAAGAACAGCAACGGAATGATTTTGAAAGAATTGTACCGCAAAACATGTCTTCGAATGTAACACATCTAGAGGGTTCTGCTGTTGATTTAAATAAATTAGGAATAAAAAATATATCTTCAGAAACACGAAAAATTATTTGCAATTCAAAAAATCGTTTAATACGGGAACCCTTAATGAAAAATAATAATGCAGGTAATACACTAATTACAAAGCCTTCATCTCCGCTGCAGCCATTATTAGTTGTAAGCAAACGTAAACTAATACGTAAAATTCCTATTGTGTCGGACACATTCCATAATGCGGATGCAAACACCTTTAACGATTGCCAAACAAGGCCCACCAAATACAAGCTGGATAATAGATTAGTTACGATAAAACCTATACTTCCACCCATTCGCAAACTTAGGCGAACATGCTTTGTGAAACAATACGGATTGAAAAGAACTTCATTTAGTGAAGTTTCCAATATTGCAAAACCTAAGAGAGATCTCTCAATAAATAAAAATATGAAGCTACAAGTTCTTAATATAAATGGTCTCCTTTATAAGTCTACTCGCAACTCTTTAAAGCTGAAGGGCATACCCACTGCACATACATCAATAAAAAAACGACCTTCAAATACAAATGAAGGATTGACAATTTTCGTTAGAGGTAATAAATATATTATGGATGCTAATAAATTTAAATTAACTCGAGTAGCAAATAGTGACACTGGCTCATCAAACCAAATGCAAAGTAATAATTCCTTTAAAAATTTAATATGCAAACGTATTGATATTGGAGGGTATACTTATATATCTACTAACTCTTCAAAAAATGTTTTTATAAGAACAAAAAATCATTTGTCTCGTGCATATGTTCACATTGCAAAACAAAAGAGTTTACAAACTCTAACCAAAAACTTAGTCAAAACAAATATCCCATGCCCCATTTTTCAACATATTGGAAAATGTGCTGCATTCGAAAGAGGAAAATGTTCCAAAGTACATAACAAATTGCAGGTTGCCATTTGTACCAAGTAAGTTATATTTAACTTTTTTTTAACGTAGTGATTATTATACATTTCTAGATTTTTACGTGGCGAATGCCCGAATTCAAACTGCTTACTCTCTCACAATATATCACTATCAAAAATGCCTGTTTGCAAGTTTTTTCTTCAAGGACTTTGTGTTCGAAATGATTGTCATTATCTGCACAAAAAGTTGAGCAGTAGTGCTAAACTCTGTACAGATTTTCTGAGAGGATTCTGTGAAATGGCTGATAAGGTAAGAATTTTTCTTTTTAAAACCGTTGTTAAATTTGGTTAAGTTAATTTTTATAAATTATGTTTAATTTTATAATTGCATTTTCAAAACCTAAAGTGTAAGAACCGTCATGAGTTTTTATGTCCTGAAATTGAACGACACAATATTTGTAACGTTAAAAATTGTATTTATTGCAATGCAAAAAAACGGAAGGAATTACAAATAAAATCGATGAAATATAAATGCAATGAAACAACAGCTTCACACGATTTATATAGTCGTTCCATAGAAATATCTGAAAGTCAGGCTTGCAAACGCTATTTTATTGACTCATCCGATGTAACATTAGAAAATGCAAATGAGGAAATACAGCACCATATGAATAAAGATACCAGCAACGTTACAGATGTTAGTGAAAGTTCCGTAAGAAATAATGTAAAAAGTCGTCCCAAATTAGGTGCTCTTCCGTCATATATACCTTTGTGATTAATGGATTGCAAAAAACAGAAAAATGGCAAAAGTAAGCTACAAATTATACTACATATACGAGCCCTAACCACTATTAATTCGTATACAAGTTATTTTTTCGCTCTGTAACATCTAATTATGTTAATTACGCCAACAAGTTTGAACATTTCTGAAAAGTCGTTTTATTTCCTATGCTGGTTTAGAAATATTCTTAAATTCTATATCAAAATTTTAAAAAATTAAGTAAACTAAAAGATTTTTATTATTTATTAAAAATTACTTGACCACTATTAATTCGTTCACTATTAATTGCGCTTATGCTAAATACATAAAATAAAACCAAAAATTTTAAATGTACCGTTACAATAAGAGAATAGGAATACAACACAGCTAAAAAAGAAAACTTTTTCACTTCATTTTATTGTAATTTTCATCATTTCAAAAAAATTGCCGAGATGTATATGTTTGTGAGGAAATTCAAATTTTCATTGCCGATAATTTCAAATCGGGAATGGCATATGGGCAGATATCGACTGATCTTAAAATCTCAAGATCTACAATACAAAGTATTATTTTCAACATAGGGCGGACTTCAGAATAAGACATTGCGATAAAGGAGCTTTGGCTAATATCATTTAACTAAATCATCGAAGAAAAGTTCGAGTTATAGTCTTAGAGTGGTCTGAAGTAATTGGAAAGCCCATAGAACATGAGTGGCAGCAAATGTAAAGCATATTTTATAATATTTTTTAACCCCATTTTTTGAAATCAACTTAATAATTTATATAACTTTTTTTCGCCAAGGAGAATCAATTACTTACCGCGCTTCAAATTAAAAAAAAAAACATCTATAATGGACTAAAGAGAGACGCTCTCGGGTACAACGGCAATGGGGCAGCATTATAGGACAAAAAGGGTAATTCGTAAATACAGGGGAGCATACAAAAAAGGTTGCTTAAAGCGTACAGTAAAATTTCCAGTTAGGGTTGAAGAAAAGAAATCGATGTTCTCGATGGGCCATTTCGGCTATTATGAAAATAAAAATTCAAAATTAACTCCAATGGGTTTATGTCCAAAATTCAGGATATTTGGGATCCGGTAGTTTTTGGTAAAAGACTACCAAACACTAGTCAATACTCTGCCAGAGCGTGTCGACACCGTTTTAAATATAAAAAAACGGGGAAAACAAAGAAAGGTGGTGTAACAATTCTAACTATGAAAATTGGCTATTGTAAGAATTAATATTGGTCATAATATTTTTGTTTAAAATAATGAACTTTCGTTTTGGCTTGTTTTTTCAATATATAACTTTATAACTTTTATAACTTTTTAACATATAACTTTTTTAGGTATGTATAAAGAGAATGAAATGATCTTTAAAAAAAAAGATATACATTTTTTTCAGTAGTGCTTATAGTTTGAAAAATATACATATTTTAATAGCAAATTGATGAAAAATGCTCTGCGTATGAATTAATAGTGGTTAGGGCTCGTACATATAATTAAATATTCATTAAGTGTTTAGTTTATTTCTTTTTATTACGACAATATTAATCATTTGCTGTTTCATTACTAGTCAGATTTTCAGGTTTTAGATATAATTGGTCAGATTAATAAATAAAGAAATTACTGAAAAGTCTCGAGTACCTGCAGTTCTGACCGGTATTGAATTGTCCCTACAATGTGTGCCTATGTCACGACTGTCTAAAACATTTTTAAAATTACAAAATAAAAGTGACTATATGCCTTCATATATATATATATATATACATATACATACATTACCTCTATTATTTCGAATGAAAATAGGTAAGTAAAATTTAATAAACATTTTTATTGTGTCCGCTTTCTTACCACTAGCAACGAATGTATTTACTATGTATTATTTTAAAAACATATTCATTCAATGAGGGTACTACATATTTTTGGTATAATTTTTAATATTTTAATTCTTATAATATTCTTTCAACCACTCAATATATTATTAAATATAAGTATAAGTGAAAGTCCTATATTTATTTTTGCACTCCGCTACGAATTGTTACCGACGCTTAAAGCTATTCGGGATCCTAACTAGTAGAGTATCCTACTCTCCACTCGCCTACAGGGTAGTGTATGTAGCATTAATTCGTTATGTAGTTTTTGAATAAATACGAATAGACTTGTTAAATAAAACAAGACTGGTCGCAAAGATACTAAAATTTCTTAGTATGTATGCAGTTATATACATATATGTACAAGAAGGGAAACATCCTTAATTTCACCTTCATTAACCACACCCAACTATAACTTCACTGACATAAAAGAATATATTAAAAAGACTTTGTCACAAAAAACGCAATACCTCAAATTGGTATAAAGAAATAAACACAAATAAAATGAGAATAATCAAAAAGACAATAAAGATCAAAAAACAATTTTAAAAAGAGACGTGATCAAGTTGTATTGACTAGAGTTAGATTAGCGCATACTATGATAATACATAGTCAATTCTTTCACAAGAACCAGAAAAATGTATGAAAATTTTGCATGTAAATAAGCATTTACTATATATGTAAGCATGGTGGTTTTCCCTTTCATGCATTGAACCTGACCGTCTTTTGCTATTGTTACTTCGGCTACGATGCCCTTTGGCCACTTATTACGTGGAAGCGTATCATCTACGATTATGACGATGTTGCTTAGGGATGACGGCTTCACCTTTGTCTTATTAAACTCGGATCATATTCACGAACTCATCTTTTCCAAAATTTGTTGGAGTCGGAATTTATAATAAATTCGACTTCACATAAAGCACTTCTCAATGATTCGTTATAGAATTTGAATTCCGGAGATAGAGAATAGATTTAATTGTGCGCACAAGTCCTTCCCATGCCCCGTCCATATGTGGTGCAGAAGGTGGATTGAACCTCCATCTTACTTCATTGTATTTAAAGATGGCTTTGTTGAGATCAAGACTTGGTTTTTCCTCACGAAGAACTCTTTCGGTAGATTTAAAATTTGTACCATCGTCATTGTAAATTTCTTTAGGAGAACCGCGCAGGCTTATAAAATTTTAAATGCACATGAGCAACTTCAATGTGTATGGCGGGTATTGTTAAGCAAGTAAATAGTACGCCCCATCTTTGTCCTTTATGCCTGTTCACTGTGACAAGAAATGGTCCAAATAAATCGATGCCTACGTATCTGAATGGCGTTCAAAACTTGCAAGCCTTGCCTTTGGTAACGATGCCATTAAGCGCGGCTAGGTGCCCGCACCTTTTTACTAAACGACTCCTAGTTTTGGAGTATAAAAATGTGCTCTAATTCAGATTATTGTGGATTCGTGCATACAGTGATGAAAATTTTCGTGGTACTTGCGGATCAACAAGAATGTAATATAATGGTCTTTTGGTAAAATAGTAACATTATTACAGTTCAGGGACTCAACTCTGCCACAAGCACGTAAGACTTGGTAGTCGTCCAGGAAAACGTTCAGTTGTTTGATCTTACTATTGGAATGTATTTTTTACTTGTTTTTAAGGCACCATATTTCCTCGGAAAATTCGTTGGTTTAGGCATACTTTATCAAAATAATTTTTGACCTTTCGATATATGCAAGGCACATACTTTTATTCCTTTTATCACCTTTTACCATAGATTTTAACTTTTCAATATAAAGTAGAAAGTGTGAAAAAGCCATGTAAAGACGTCTCCAATCGGAAAAGTATTCAATGTTGATGGAGAGACTTTTTGCCTTATCTATGTGAAGTAAATGATTTCGCATTTCCTCTCTATGTATTGTTGTCGCCTAAATCTGAAAGTTCGGGCCGCAAACTTTCGTTCAATTTTAGAAATTTAGGCCCATTGAACCAGAAATCGTCGTCGGGTGAACCAACCTTGGTTGCCAGGTAAAAACACTAGTTTCCAGAATATCCAAAGCTCTTTTATTTTTGTTTTATTATTTATCTCCTTAGGGATCTCATGAGCAAAATATTCTTTGACTTTATCGTGTAGTGTTTCGTAGCTTGCGGTTAATGAAGGTACTAAAGCTGTAACCGAGCTCCAAATAAATTAATTTTTCCGCGCTAAATCCATACTATCAACATATTTCTGTTACTAACTTTCACATTAAACGGCCCTTTTCAGGGCCACAACAATTCTTCGGAAAGAGATTATAAATTTTGGGTTTTTGCTAATTTTTTTTATTAAAAATTGAGATATTTGTATTTGAATATATGTACATATATATTTAGTGATTTCAATAATCATTAAAACATATTTATGCCAAGTAATCAGTCATATGCAAACAAATGTGAATAGAATCCCTGAGAACGTTTTTATTTTATGTCATACTTATATACTAAAAATTGTTCATTGCTACAATATTGAAATTCATAATTAGGAGAAATGTAAATTTTTCATTAAGCAAAGAATATGTACATATATGAAGTAAAAAAAATATAGAATAAAAATTAAATTTTTACGTTTACTTTTGTTCAGTCTCTTTTTAAAAGTATTTTGTAGCCCCGAAAAGGGCTGTTTTTTTTTCTTCGAAACAATCTTTTTCGAACATCGAAAAAAAGTAGCTACCTGAATGGTTAAATAAAAATTTACTTTTTGGCGCTAGCAGTCTTTTTTGCTGCCGGTTTTTTAGCTGGAACAGCTTTCTTCGCTTTCGCTGTTGTTGCAGTCTTTGCTTTTGGAACTTTTGGTTTAGTTGCCGGTGATTTCTTTGCTGGTTTGGCTTTAACTACACCAGTTTTTTTGACAGTTTTTGCTTTGATTTTTTCATTTTTTTTCTTTTCAGCAGTCTTTTTTGCGGCTGATGGTTTTTTTTCGACAGCGGTTGATTTTTTAGCCACTTTAGTCTTTTTCTTTTTATCACCAGCAGAAATAGCCTTTTTCTTTTCACTAGCTGGCTTCTTTACCTTTGGATCCTTTGATGCGGTAGCAGATAATTTAAATGAGCCAGAAGCACCTTTACCTTTAGTTTGAATTAATTTTCCACTGGTTACAGCACTCTTTAAATACCTCTTAATGAATGGAGCTAACTTTTGAGCATCCACTTTATATGTACTTGTGAGGTACTTTTTAATGGCTGGAAGTGATGAACCACCACGCTCTTTCAATGTTTTAATAGCGGCATCAACCATTTGATGAGTTGGTGGGTGACTTGGTACACTAGTTGTTTTTTTCGACTTTACTGATTTCTTCGTTTTTTTCTCGGCTGCATTTGCAGCTATAGGAGAAGCTAAAGCTTCAGCAACGGCAGACTCAGACATTATTACTTGATTACTTTGATTTATTTTTCCTTTGCGTATATATTTATATAAAACAATCACTTGTAAGCAAACTTTTTAACACTTGATTATAATATTTACTCACATACTAGTTATGAGAAGTTCATAGTAGTCGTTGTGTACAATTTGCTAAATTTTTACTGTGACCATTTGTAAATTTTAATAAAAGTTTTTGCATATTTTTGAATTTGTCTTCTAGATTTTGTAAAAATTTGAAACTCTTCTATTGCAAAAAAGTAGTTTAGAAATTGAAAAGTTACAATATAATGATAAAAGCAATTTTACAACCATACAGAAAATTTTATAAGCAAGTTTTTAGATATAATCTGAAAAAATCTCACTAAATATTAGTAATATTATAAAATTTTCATATAAATTTTATAAAAATTATACAGAATAATATTTTAAATTATGGATTTGAATGTTCTCTATATGTGAATTTTAAAAAATTATAACCCTTCTAATTTTTACATTTATAAAATTTATTTTAAAATATTTCTCTAAAGCAAAAGTTTTCTGGTATTAAAAAAGTCTCTATCAAACATTTTTCTTCTTCCTATTATATGAAAAATGGTCAATAATTCTATGTTTAATAATTTTCTTTTTTAATAATTCAATTAGGACTACCTACAAAAATGTTATCATTGTAAGGATGCTCTGGAGTAAGCACAGTGTCATTGGACTTGTTAGTACCCAATATACAAGTACTAACAAGGTATGGGAAAAATTTCTATTATCCAATTATACTCGTGTGATTGTTAAAATTCTAAAATTTTATATTTTTAATTTATATAATACAATAAGCTTTTTTTTTTTTGTAGTAGTATCTAACAATGTGTAAAGAAAATGCTTAACAAAAAAAACTATATTTATACCAGATGATTATATCAGACCATATCTAAAACAAACCTCATAAAATTTTTTGTATAATTATATTTTATAATATTATTATTAAGTTAATGGTTTCGACTTCATACATATAAATATATATATGTAATATGTTCATATTCATATATATAATTAATATATCAATTTTTATATATTTTATGGGTAACTTTTTCAATTTAACCAAAAAAATTTATTATTTCCTGAAGAAGTTACAAATAACGGTAACAAAATATTGAAAATAAAAAAAAGATCATAAAACTCTAATAAAAAGATATTAAATCTAAATAGAATAAATTAAAAAAAATTGCTTTCACTACAAAAAATTAATAAATAACTGTTATGTAGATGATAAAAAATCTACTTACATTAATTATAAATTTAACTGTATTATGAAAAACGTGTTCCAAATTATATTTAATGTAAACTGACTAGTAGATATTCTAGATAATTCTGGGTGCCGTAATGTGAAAAAAATTTGCTTTTCCCAATTACTTAGAAATGCAAAAAAAATTTAAATTAAAATATTTTATTTAGATAACATTTAAAAAAAAAAAAAAAAAATCGTAGTACATCAAAACAAAATATTCTCTTTTAATTAGGTGGGTTGTGGTCCTGAAAAGGACCGATTTGTTAGTGGTAATAATTGTCTTCATTATAATTGCATAAGAAACTTAAGCACGTTCACCACGAATACGTCTAGCCAATTGAATATCTTTAGGCATAATAGTAACACGTTTAGCATGGATGGCACACAAGTTGGTATCTTCAAAGAGACCAACTAAATAAGCTTCACTGGCTTCCTGAAGAGCCATCACAGCTGAACTTTGGAAACGCAAATCAGTTTTGAAATCTTGTGCAATCTCACGAACTAAGCGCTGGAAGGGCAATTTGCGAATCAATAACTCTGTACTTTTTTGATAACGACGAATTTCTCGCAAAGCCACAGTACCAGGACGGAAACGATGAGGCTTCTTAACACCGCCGGTAGCTGGCGCACTTTTACGAGCAGCTTTGGTAGCCAATTGTTTGCGTGGCGCTTTGCCGCCAGTTGATTTACGAGCAGTTTGCTTAGTACGAGCCATTTTCACTTCACTATCACGAAATACAAAACTGTTAATACACTGAATCAATATCAACACACGAATAATAGCTTGCCTATGATTTGTCCCCTTTATATAGAAATTTGTCTCTCTCTGAAATAGGGATGAATGCAGTGTGTATATGATGTGTGTATGTGTGTTCGATTACCCAATGAAACAAGGTAGGTGGGTGTTTATTTTTAACTAAACATTTAGAGTGAAGAGTATAGCTATATAGATCTAACTCCCTCCCTTTGGAGATGAATTTGGTATAAATACAGGCTGCTCTGTAGAAAATATTATTAGTTCTTACAAGTACTTGTGAATTGTGTTTGAATTGAAAGTGATTAAAAAATGACTGGTCGCGGTAAAGGTGGCAAGGGATTAGGGAAAGGTGGTGCTAAACGTCATCGTAAAGTATTACGCGATAACATCCAAGGTATTACGAAGCCTGCTATCAGACGTTTAGCTCGTCGTGGTGGTGTAAAACGTATATCAGGTTTAATTTACGAGGAAACACGCGGTGTACTAAAGGTGTTTTTGGAAAATGTTATACGTGATGCCGTTACTTATACTGAACATGCTAAAAGAAAAACTGTCACTGCTATGGATGTTGTTTATGCTTTGAAAAGACAAGGACGCACCTTGTATGGTTTTGGAGGTTAAACGTTTTCTTTAAAAATTATTTAATACCGTAACTGACAACGGCGGTAAAATTTTTAACACAATCGGTCCTTTTCAGGACCACAAATATTTTTTAAAACGAGAGATATTGTTTTGTTTCATATTGTATTTGAACATTTTTAATTATAGAAAATTGAATTAGAATGCCATTCATGCCATAATTTTTTTTTTATAAAATTTAACTTCGTTTAGTGAATTATGTATGGATAAATGAGAGAATTTATGTATGAAAGTTTTTGTATACATGGCTATCATTAAAAGTTTAAATAAATAAATGGAAATTATATTCCTTGATTACAACTTGTGCAGAAATGCATATGTATATGATTATATATTTGTTGTAATAAAAGTAATATATATGTATATGTAGGTACATTTAGGTGTATAACAGTTTAAAAATTTTTCTCTTTTTTAAAAACAAATTGTCGTCCTGAAAAGGACGGTTGATGTTTATGAATTTATATAAGTACGTTGATGAATTTAAGCCTTCTTTTCCGTTTTCTTGGGTAATAGCACAGCTTGAATATTTGGTAGAACACCGCCTTGAGCAATGGTTACACCAGACAACAATTTGTTCAATTCTTCGTCATTACGAATGGCCAATTGTAAATGACGTGGAATTATTCTAGTCTTTTTGTTATCACGTGCAGCGTTACCAGCCAATTCAAGAACTTCAGCCGCTAAATATTCCATAACGGCAGCTAAATATACTGGAGCTCCGGCACCAACCCGTTCAGCATAATTGCCTTTACGCAACAAACGATGAATACGGCCAACGGGAAATTGTAATCCAGCACGATTTGAACGGGACTTTGCTTTTCCTTTAACTTTGCCACCTTTACCACGACCAGACATTTTTCAATTTTTTGTTATTATTTCTTCTGTTTAATCCAAACCAACTACACTGAATCACTGTTCACATAAACTGTTTTGAATTACGTGCGTCATGACTATTTATACTTTTGTACCACACATTTTGACACGAACCAGGCTGGTTTGTGTAGACAAACCCGATTCAAAAACGAACTATTGCTTGCTTGCTGTCAAAAAATGCTATATAATGAGCGCAAAAAATTTTTTCATTATCAGTTTGTGAACGGTGTTAAAGAGTGTTTGTCAATTGGAAATTTGAAGCAAATTTATAATTGGAATAATGCCTCCTAAAACTAGTGGTAAAGCTGCAAAAAAGGCTGGCAAAGCCCAAAAGAATATTACAAAGAGTGACAAGAGTAAAAAACGTAAGCGTAAGGAAAGTTATGCAATCTACATATATAAAGTCTTGAAGCAAGTACATCCTGATACTGGTATCTCGTCGAAAGCAATGAGCATCATGAACAGTTTTGTTAATGATATTTTCGAACGTATTGCTGCGGAAGCATCTCGTTTAGCTCACTATAATAAACGTTCAACCATTACCAGTCGGGAAATCCAAACCGCAGTCCGTTTGTTATTGCCCGGTGAATTGGCAAAGCATGCTGTTAGTGAAGGTACTAAAGCTGTAACCAAATACACAAGCTCCAAATAAATTGATATTTCTGCGCTAAATCCATACAATCAACATATTTACTGTTACTAACTTTCACATTAAACGGCCCTTTTCAGGGCCACAACAATTCTTCGGAAAGAGATTATAAATTTTGGGTTTTTGCTAATTTTTTTTATTAAAAATTGAGATATTTGTATTTGAATATATGTACATATATATTTAGTGATTTCAATAATCATTAAAACATATTTATGCCAAGTAATCAGTCATATGCAAACAAATGTGAATAGAATCCCTGAGAACGTTTTTATTTTATGTCATACTTATATACTAAAAATTGTTCATTGCTACAATATTGAAATTCATAATTAGGAGAAATGTAAATTTTTCATTAAGCAAAGAATATGTACATATATGAAGTAAAAAAAATATAGAATAAAAATTAAATTTTTACGTTTACTTTTGTTCAGTCTCTTTTTAAAAGTATTTTGTAGCCCCGAAAAGGGCTGTTTTTTTTTCTTCGAAACAATCTTTTTCGAACATCGAAAAAAAGTAGCTAGCTGAATGGTTAAATAAAAATTTACTTTTTGGCGCTAGCAGTCTTTTTTGCTGCCGGTTTTTTAGCTGGAACAGCTTTCTTCGCTTTCGCTGTTGTTGCAGTCTTTGCTTTTGGAACTTTTGGTTTAGTTGCCGGTGATTTCTTTGCTGGTTTGGCTTTAACTACACCAGTTTTTTTGACAGTTTTTGCTTTGATTTTTTCATTTTTTTTCTTTTCAGCAGTCTTTTTTGCGGCTGATGGTTTTTTTTCGACAGCGGTTGATTTTTTAGCCACTTTAGTCTTTTTCTTTTTATCACCAGCAGAAATAGCCTTTTTCTTTTCACTAGCTGGCTTCTTTACCTTTGGATCCTTTGATGCGGTAGCAGATAATTTAAATGAGCCAGAAGCACCTTTACCTTTAGTTTGAATTAATTTTCCACTGGTTACAGCACTCTTTAAATACCTCTTAATGAATGGAGCTAACTTTTGAGCATCCACTTTATATGTACTTGTGAGGTACTTTTTAATGGCTGGAAGTGATGAACCACCACGCTCTTTCAATGTTTTAATAGCGGCATCAACCATTTGATGAGTTGGTGGGTGACTTGGTACACTAGTTGTTTTTTTCGACTTTACTGATTTCTTCGTTTTTTTCTCGGCTGCATTTGCAGCTATAGGAGAAGCTAAAGCTTCAGCAACGGCAGACTCAGACATTATTACTTGATTACTTTGATTTATTTTTCCTTTGCGTATATATTTATATAAAACAATCACTTGTAAGCAAACTTTTTAACACTTGATTATAATATTTACTCACATACTAGTTATGAGAAGTTCATAGTAGTCGTTGTGTACAATTTGCTAAATTTTTACTGTGACCATTTGTAAATTTTAATAAAAGTTTTTGCATATTTTTGAATTTGTCTTCTAGATTTTGTAAAAATTTGAAACTCTTCTATTGCAAAAAAGTAGTTTAGAAATTGAAAAGTTACAATATAATGATAAAAGCAATTTTACAACCATACAGAAAATTTTATAAGCATTTTTTTAGATATAATCTGAAAAAATCTCACTAAATATTAGTAATATTATAAAATTTTCATATAAATTTTATAAAAATTATACAGAATAATATTTTAAATTATGGATTTGAATGTTCTCTATATGTGAATTTTAAAAAATTATAACCCTTCTAATTTTTACATTTATAAAATTTATTTTAAAATATTTCTCTAAAGCAAAAGTTTTCTGGTATTAAAAAAGTCTCTATCAAACATTTTTCTTCTTCCTATTATATGAAAAATGGTCAATAATTCTATGTTTAATAATTTTCTTTTTTAATAATTCAATTAGGACTACCTACAAAAATGTTATCATTGTAAGGATGCTCTGGAGTAAGCACAGTGTCATTGGACTTGTTAGTACCCAATATACAAGTACTAACAAGGTATGGGAAAAATTTCTATTATCCAATTATACTCGTGTGATTGTTAAAATTCTAAAATTTTATATTTTTAATTTATATAATACAATAAGCTTTTTTTTTTTTTTGTAGTAGTATCTAACAATGTGTAAAGAAAATGCTTAACAAAAAAAACTATATTTATACCAGATGATTATATCAGACCATATCTAAAACAAACCTCATAAAATTTTTTGTATAATTATATTTTATAATATTATTATTAAGTTAATGGTTTCGACTTCATACATATAAATATATATATGTAATATGTTCATATTCATATATATAATTAATATATCAATTTTTATATATTTTATGGGTAACTTTTTCAATTTAACCAAAAAAATTTATTATTTCCTGAAGAAGTTACAAATAACGGTAACAAAATATTGAAAATAAAAAAAAGATCATAAAACTCTAATAAAAAGATATTAAATCTAAATAGAATAAATTAAAAAAAATTGCTTTCACTACAAAAAATTAATAAATAACTGTTATGTAGATGATAAAAAATCTACTTACATTAATTATAAATTTAACTGTATTATGAAAAACGTGTTCCAAATTATATTTAATGTAAACTGACTAGTAGATATTCTAGATAATTCTGGGTGCCGTAATGTGAAAAAAATTTGCTTTTCCCAATTACTTAGAAATGCAAAAAAAATTTAAATTAAAATATTTTATTTAGATAACATTTAAAAAAAAAAAAAAAAATCGTAGTACATCAAAACAAAATATTCTCTTTTAATTAGGTGGGTTGTGGTCCTGAAAAGGACCGATTTGTTAGTGGTAATAATTGTCTTCATTATAATTGCATAAGAAACTTAAGCACGTTCACCACGAATACGTCTAGCCAATTGAATATCTTTAGGCATAATAGTAACACGTTTAGCATGGATGGCACACAAGTTGGTATCTTCAAAGAGACCAACTAAATAAGCTTCACTGGCTTCCTGAAGAGCCATCACAGCTGAACTTTGGAAACGCAAATCAGTTTTGAAATCTTGTGCAATCTCACGAACTAAGCGCTGGAAGGGCAATTTGCGAATCAATAACTCTGTACTTTTTTGATAACGACGAATTTCTCGCAAAGCCACAGTACCAGGACGGAAACGATGAGGCTTCTTAACACCGCCGGTAGCTGGCGCACTTTTACGAGCAGCTTTGGTAGCCAATTGTTTGCGTGGCGCTTTGCCGCCAGTTGATTTACGAGCAGTTTGCTTAGTACGAGCCATTTTCACTTCACTATCACGAAATACAAAACTGTTAATACACTGAATCAATATCAACACACGAATAATAGCTTGCCTATGATTTGTCCCCTTTATATAGAAATTTGTCTCTCTCTGAAATAGGGATGAATGCAGTGTGTATATGATGTGTGTATGTGTGTTCGATTACCCAATGAAACAAGGTAGGTGGGTGTTTATTTTTAACTAAACATTTAGAGTGAAGAGTATAGCTATATAGATCTAACTCCCTCCCTTTGGAGATCAATTTGGTATAAATACAGGCTGCTCTGTAGAAAATATTATTAGTTCTTACAAGTACTTGTGAATTGTGTTTGAATTGAAAGTGATTAAAAAATGACTGGTCGCGGTAAAGGTGGCAAGGGATTAGGGAAAGGTGGTGCTAAACGTCATCGTAAAGTATTACGCGATAACATCCAAGGTATTACGAAGCCTGCTATCAGACGTTTAGCTCGTCGTGGTGGTGTAAAACGTATATCAGGTTTAATTTACGAGGAAACACGCGGTGTACTAAAGGTGTTTTTGGAAAATGTTATACGTGATGCCGTTACTTATACTGAACATGCTAAAAGAAAAACTGTCACTGCTATGGATGTTGTTTATGCTTTGAAAAGACAAGGACGCACCTTGTATGGTTTTGGAGGTTAAACGTTTTCTTTAAAAATTATTTAATACCGTAACTGACAACGGCGGTAAAATTTTTAACACAATCGGTCCTTTTCAGGACCACAAATATTTTTTAAAACGAGAGATATTGTTTTGTTTCATATTGTATTTGAACATTTTTAATTATAGAAAATTGAATTAGAATGCCATTCATGCCATAATTTTTTTTTTATAAAATTTAACTTCGTTTAGTGAATTATGTATGGATAAATGAGAGAATTTATGTATGAAAGTTTTTGTATACATGGCTATCATTAAAAGTTTAAATAAATAAATGGAAATTATATTCCTTGATTACAACTTGTGCAGAAATGCATATGTATATGATTATATATTTGTTGTAATAAAAGTAATATATATGTATATGTAGGTACATTTAGGTGTATAACAGTTTAAAAATTTTTCTCTTTTTTAAAAACAAATTGTCGTCCTGAAAAGGACGGTTGATGTTTATGAATTTATATAAGTACGTTGATGAATTTAAGCCTTCTTTTCCGTTTTCTTGGGTAATAGCACAGCTTGAATATTTGGTAGAACACCGCCTTGAGCAATGGTTACACCAGACAACAATTTGTTCAATTCTTCGTCATTACGAATGGCCAATTGTAAATGACGTGGAATTATTCTAGTCTTTTTGTTATCACGTGCAGCGTTACCAGCCAATTCAAGAACTTCAGCCGCTAAATATTCCATAACGGCAGCTAAATATACTGGAGCTCCGGCACCAACCCGTTCAGCATAATTGCCTTTACGCAACAAACGATGAATACGGCCAACGGGAAATTGTAATCCAGCACGATTTGAACGGGACTTTGCTTTTCCTTTAACTTTGCCACCTTTACCACGACCAGACATTTTTCAATTTTTTGTTATTATTTCTTCTGTTTAATCCAAACCAACTACACTGAATCACTGTTCACATAAACTGTTTTGAATTACGTGCGTCATGACTATTTATACTTTTGTACCACACATTTTGACACGAACCAGGCTGGTTTGTGTAGACAAACCCGATTCAAAAACGAACTATTGCTTGCTTGCTGTCAAAAAATGCTATATAATGAGCGCAAAAAATTTTTTCATTATCAGTTTGTGAACGGTGTTAAAGAGTGTTTGTCAATTGGAAATTTGAAGCAAATTTATAATTGGAATAATGCCTCCTAAAACTAGTGGTAAAGCTGCAAAAAAGGCTGGCAAAGCCCAAAAGAATATTACAAAGAGTGACAAGAGTAAAAAACGTAAGCGTAAGGAAAGTTATGCAATCTACATATATAAAGTCTTGAAGCAAGTACATCCTGATACTGGTATCTCGTCGAAAGCAATGAGCATCATGAACAGTTTTGTTAATGATATTTTCGAACGTATTGCTGCGGAAGCATCTCGTTTAGCTCACTATAATAAACGTTCAACCATTACCAGTCGGGAAATCCAAACCGCAGTCCGTTTGTTATTGCCCGGTGAATTGGCAAAGCATGCTGTTAGTGAAGGTACTAAAGCTGTAACCAAATACACAAGCTCCAAATAAATTGATATTTCTGCGCTAAATCCATACAATCAACATATTTACTGTTACTAACTTTCACATTAAACGGCCCTTTTCAGGGCCACAACAATTCTTCGGAAAGAGATTATAAATTTTGGGTTTTTGCTAATTTTTTTTATTAAAAATTGAGATATTTGTATTTGAATATATGTACATATATATTTAGTGATTTCAATAATCATTAAAACATATTTATGCCAAGTAATCAGTCATATGCAAACAAATGTGAATAGAATCCCTGAGAACGTTTTTATTTTATGTCATACTTATATACTAAAAATTGTTCATTGCTACAATATTGAAATTCATAATTAGGAGAAATGTAAATTTTTCATTAAGCAAAGAATATGTACATATATGAAGTAAAAAAAATATAGAATAAAAATTAAATTTTTACGTTTACTTTTGTTCAGTCTCTTTTTAAAAGTATTTTGTAGCCCCGAAAAGGGCTGTTTTTTTTTCTTCGAAACAATCTTTTTCGAACATCGAAAAAAAGTAGCTAGCTGAATGGTTAAATAAAAATTTACTTTTTGGCGCTAGCAGTCTTTTTTGCTGCCGGTTTTTTAGCTGGAACAGCTTTCTTCGCTTTCGCTGTTGTTGCAGTCTTTGCTTTTGGAACTTTTGGTTTAGTTGCCGGTGATTTCTTTGCTGGTTTGGCTTTAACTACACCAGTTTTTTTGACAGTTTTTGCTTTGATTTTTTCATTTTTTTTCTTTTCAGCAGTCTTTTTTGCGGCTGATGGTTTTTTTTCGACAGCGGTTGATTTTTTACCCACTTTAGTCTTTTTCTTTTTATCACCAGCAGAAATAGCCTTTTTCTTTTCACTAGCTGGCTTCTTTACCTTTGGATCCTTTGATGCGGTAGCAGATAATTTAAATGAGCCAGAAGCACCTTTACCTTTAGTTTGAATTAATTTTCCACTGGTTACAGCACTCTTTAAATACCTCTTAATGAATGGAGCTAACTTTTGAGCATCCACTTTATATGTACTTGTGAGGTACTTTTTAATGGCTGGAAGTGATGAACCACCACGCTCTTTCAATGTTTTAATAGCGGCATCAACCATTTGATGAGTTGGTGGGTGACTTGGTACACTAGTTGTTTTTTTCGACTTTACTGATTTCTTCGTTTTTTTCTCGGCTGCATTTGCAGCTATAGGAGAAGCTAAAGCTTCAGCAACGGCAGACTCAGACATTATTACTTGATTACTTTGATTTATTTTTCCTTTGCGTATATATTTATATAAAACAATCACTTGTAAGCAAACTTTTTAACACTTGATTATAATATTTACTCACATACTAGTTATGAGAAGTTCATAGTAGTCGTTGTGTACAATTTGCTAAATTTTTACTGTGACCATTTGTAAATTTTAATAAAAGTTTTTGCATATTTTTGAATTTGTCTTCTAGATTTTGTAAAAATTTGAAACTCTTCTATTGCAAAAAAGTAGTTTAGAAATTGAAAAGTTACAATATAATGATAAAAGCAATTTTACAACCATACAGAAAATTTTATAAGCAAGTTTTTAGATATAATCTGAAAAAATCTCACTAAATATTAGTAATATTATAAAATTTTCATATAAATTTTATAAAAATTATACAGAATAATATTTTAAATTATGGATTTGAATGTTCTCTATATGTGAATTTTAAAAAATTATAACCCTTCTAATTTTTACATTTATAAAATTTATTTTAAAATATTTCTCTAAAGCAAAAGTTTTCTGGTATTAAAAAAGTCTCTATCAAACATTTTTCTTCTTCCTATTATATGAAAAATGGTCAATAATTCTATGTTTAATAATTTTCTTTTTTAATAATTCAATTAGGACTACCTACAAAAATGTTATCATTGTAAGGATGCTCTGGAGTAAGCACAGTGTCATTGGACTTGTTAGTACCCAATATACAAGTACTAACAAGGTATGGGAAAAATTTCTATTATCCAATTATACTCGTGTGATTGTTAAAATTCTAAAATTTTATATTTTTAATTTATATAATACAATAAGCTTTTTTTTTTTTTGTAGTAGTATCTAACAATGTGTAAAGAAAATGCTTAACAAAAAAAACTATATTTATACCAGATGATTATATCAGACCATATCTAAAACAAACCTCATAAAATTTTTTGTATAATTATATTTTATAATATTATTATTAAGTTAATGGTTTCGACTTCATACATATAAATATATATATGTAATATGTTCATATTCATATATATAATTAATATATCAATTTTTATATATTTTATGGGTAACTTTTTCAATTTAACCAAAAAAATTTATTATTTCCTGAAGAAGTTACAAATAACGGTAACAAAATATTGAAAATAAAAAAAAGATCATAAAACTCTAATAAAAAGATATTAAATCTAAATAGAATAAATTAAAAAAAATTGCTTTCACTACAAAAAATTAATAAATAACTGTTATGTAGATGATAAAAAATCTACTTACATTAATTATAAATTTAACTGTATTATGAAAAACGTGTTCCAAATTATATTTAATGTAAACTGACTAGTAGATATTCTAGATAATTCTGGGTGCCGTAATGTGAAAAAAATTTGCTTTTCCCAATTACTTAGAAATGCAAAAAAAATTTAAATTAAAATATTTTATTTAGATAACATTTAAAAAAAAAAAAAAAAATCGTAGTACATCAAAACAAAATATTCTCTTTTAATTAGGTGGGTTGTGGTCCTGAAAAGGACCGATTTGTTAGTGGTAATAATTGTCTTCATTATAATTGCATAAGAAACTTAAGCACGTTCACCACGAATACGTCTAGCCAATTGAATATCTTTAGGCATAATAGTAACACGTTTAGCATGGATGGCACACAAGTTGGTATCTTCAAAGAGACCAACTAAATAAGCTTCACTGGCTTCCTGAAGAGCCATCACAGCTGAACTTTGGAAACGCAAATCAGTTTTGAAATCTTGTGCAATCTCACGAACTAAGCGCTGGAAGGGCAATTTGCGAATCAATAACTCTGTACTTTTTTGATAACGACGAATTTCTCGCAAAGCCACAGTACCAGGACGGAAACGATGAGGCTTCTTAACACCGCCGGTAGCTGGCGCACTTTTACGAGCAGCTTTGGTAGCCAATTGTTTGCGTGGCGCTTTGCCGCCAGTTGATTTACGAGCAGTTTGCTTAGTACGAGCCATTTTCACTTCACTATCACGAAATACAAAACTGTTAATACACTGAATCAATATCAACACACGAATAATAGCTTGCCTATGATTTGTCCCCTTTATATAGAAATTTGTCTCTCTCTGAAATAGGGATGAATGCAGTGTGTATATGATGTGTGTATGTGTGTTCGATTACCCAATGAAACAAGGTAGGTGGGTGTTTATTTTTAACTAAACATTTAGAGTGAAGAGTATAGCTATATAGATCTAACTCCCTCCCTTTGGAGATGAATTTGGTATAAATACAGGCTGCTCTGTAGAAAATATTATTAGTTCTTACAAGTACTTGTGAATTGTGTTTGAATTGAAAGTGATTAAAAAATGACTGGTCGCGGTAAAGGTGGCAAGGGATTAGGGAAAGGTGGTGCTAAACGTCATCGTAAAGTATTACGCGATAACATCCAAGGTATTACGAAGCCTGCTATCAGACGTTTAGCTCGTCGTGGTGGTGTAAAACGTATATCAGGTTTAATTTACGAGGAAACACGCGGTGTACTAAAGGTGTTTTTGGAAAATGTTATACGTGATGCCGTTACTTATACTGAACATGCTAAAAGAAAAACTGTCACTGCTATGGATGTTGTTTATGCTTTGAAAAGACAAGGACGCACCTTGTATGGTTTTGGAGGTTAAACGTTTTCTTTAAAAATTATTTAATACCGTAACTGACAACGGCGGTAAAATTTTTAACACAATCGGTCCTTTTCAGGACCACAAATATTTTTTAAAACGAGAGATATTGTTTTGTTTCATATTGTATTTGAACATTTTTAATTATAGAAAATTGAATTAGAATGCCATTCATGCCATAATTTTTTTTTTATAAAATTTAACTTCGTTTAGTGAATTATGTATGGATAAATGAGAGAATTTATGTATGAAAGTTTTTGTATACATGGCTATCATTAAAAGTTTAAATAAATAAATGGAAATTATATTCCTTGATTACAACTTGTGCAGAAATGCATATGTATATGATTATATATTTGTTGTAATAAAAGTAATATATATGTATATGTAGGTACATTTAGGTGTATAACAGTTTAAAAATTTTTCTCTTTTTTAAAAACAAATTGTCGTCCTGAAAAGGACGGTTGATGTTTATGAATTTATATAAGTACGTTGATGAATTTAAGCCTTCTTTTCCGTTTTCTTGGGTAATAGCACAGCTTGAATATTTGGTAGAACACCGCCTTGAGCAATGGTTACACCAGACAACAATTTGTTCAATTCTTCGTCATTACGAATGGCCAATTGTAAATGACGTGGAATTATTCTAGTCTTTTTGTTATCACGTGCAGCGTTACCAGCCAATTCAAGAACTTCAGCCGCTAAATATTCCATAACGGCAGCTAAATATACTGGAGCTCCGGCACCAACCCGTTCAGCATAATTGCCTTTACGCAACAA
Organism: Ormia ochracea; assembly: GCA_963402855.1. NCBI lineage: Eukaryota > Metazoa > Arthropoda > Insecta > Diptera > Tachinidae > Ormia > Ormia ochracea. The sequence continues at coordinate 3,547,265 of OY727106.1, forward strand.
ACGATGAATACGGCCAACGGGAAATTGTAATCCAGCACGATTTGAACGGGACTTTGCTTTTCCTTTAACTTTGCCACCTTTACCACGACCAGACATTTTTCAATTTTTTGTTATTATTTCTTCTGTTTAATCCAAACCAACTACACTGAATCACTGTTCACATAAACTGTTTTGAATTACGTGCGTCATGACTATTTATACTTTTGTACCACACATTTTGACACGAACCAGGCTGGTTTGTGTAGACAAACCCGATTCAAAAACGAACTATTGCTTGCTTGCTGTCAAAAAATGCTATATAATGAGCGCAAAAAATTTTTTCATTATCAGTTTGTGAACGGTGTTAAAGAGTGTTTGTCAATTGGAAATTTGAAGCAAATTTATAATTGGAATAATGCCTCCTAAAACTAGTGGTAAAGCTGCAAAAAAGGCTGGCAAAGCCCAAAAGAATATTACAAAGAGTGACAAGAGTAAAAAACGTAAGCGTAAGGAAAGTTATGCAATCTACATATATAAAGTCTTGAAGCAAGTACATCCTGATACTGGTATCTCGTCGAAAGCAATGAGCATCATGAACAGTTTTGTTAATGATATTTTCGAACGTATTGCTGCGGAAGCATCTCGTTTAGCTCACTATAATAAACGTTCAACCATTACCAGTCGGGAAATCCAAACCGCAGTCCGTTTGTTATTGCCCGGTGAATTGGCAAAGCATGCTGTTAGTGAAGGTACTAAAGCTGTAACCAAATACACAAGCTCCAAATAAATTGATATTTCTGCGCTAAATCCATACAATCAACATATTTACTGTTACTAACTTTCACATTAAACGGCCCTTTTCAGGGCCACAACAATTCTTCGGAAAGAGATTATAAATTTTGGGTTTTTGCTAATTTTTTTTATTAAAAATTGAGATATTTGTATTTGAATATATGTACATATATATTTAGTGATTTCAATAATCATTAAAACATATTTATGCCAAGTAATCAGTCATATGCAAACAAATGTGAATAGAATCCCTGAGAACGTTTTTATTTTATGTCATACTTATATACTAAAAATTGTTCATTGCTACAATATTGAAATTCATAATTAGGAGAAATGTAAATTTTTCATTAAGCAAAGAATATGTACATATATGAAGTAAAAAAAATATAGAATAAAAATTAAATTTTTACGTTTACTTTTGTTCAGTCTCTTTTTAAAAGTATTTTGTAGCCCCGAAAAGGGCTGTTTTTTTTTCTTCGAAACAATCTTTTTCGAACATCGAAAAAAAGTAGCTAGCTGAATGGTTAAATAAAAATTTACTTTTTGGCGCTAGCAGTCTTTTTTGCTGCCGGTTTTTTAGCTGGAACAGCTTTCTTCGCTTTCGCTGTTGTTGCAGTCTTTGCTTTTGGAACTTTTGGTTTAGTTGCCGGTGATTTCTTTGCTGGTTTGGCTTTAACTACACCAGTTTTTTTGACAGTTTTTGCTTTGATTTTTTCATTTTTTTTCTTTTCAGCAGTCTTTTTTGCGGCTGATGGTTTTTTTTCGACAGCGGTTGATTTTTTAGCCACTTTAGTCTTTTTCTTTTTATCACCAGCAGAAATAGCCTTTTTCTTTTCACTAGCTGGCTTCTTTACCTTTGGATCCTTTGATGCGGTAGCAGATAATTTAAATGAGCCAGAAGCACCTTTACCTTTAGTTTGAATTAATTTTCCACTGGTTACAGCACTCTTTAAATACCTCTTAATGAATGGAGCTAACTTTTGAGCATCCACTTTATATGTACTTGTGAGGTACTTTTTAATGGCTGGAAGTGATGAACCACCACGCTCTTTCAATGTTTTAATAGCGGCATCAACCATTTGATGAGTTGGTGGGTGACTTGGTACACTAGTTGTTTTTTTCGACTTTACTGATTTCTTCGTTTTTTTCTCGGCTGCATTTGCAGCTATAGGAGAAGCTAAAGCTTCAGCAACGGCAGACTCAGACATTATTACTTGATTACTTTGATTTATTTTTCCTTTGCGTATATATTTATATAAAACAATCACTTGTAAGCAAACTTTTTAACACTTGATTATAATATTTACTCACATACTAGTTATGAGAAGTTCATAGTAGTCGTTGTGTACAATTTGCTAAATTTTTACTGTGACCATTTGTAAATTTTAATAAAAGTTTTTGCATATTTTTGAATTTGTCTTCTAGATTTTGTAAAAATTTGAAACTCTTCTATTGCAAAAAAGTAGTTTAGAAATTGAAAAGTTACAATATAATGATAAAAGCAATTTTACAACCATACAGAAAATTTTATAAGCAAGTTTTTAGATATAATCTGAAAAAATCTCACTAAATATTAGTAATATTATAAAATTTTCATATAAATTTTATAAAAATTATACAGAATAATATTTTAAATTATGGATTTGAATGTTCTCTATATGTGAATTTTAAAAAATTATAACCCTTCTAATTTTTACATTTATAAAATTTATTTTAAAATATTTCTCTAAAGCAAAAGTTTTCTGGTATTAAAAAAGTCTCTATCAAACATTTTTCTTCTTCCTATTATATGAAAAATGGTCAATAATTCTATGTTTAATAATTTTCTTTTTTAATAATTCAATTAGGACTACCTACAAAAATGTTATCATTGTAAGGATGCTCTGGAGTAAGCACAGTGTCATTGGACTTGTTAGTACCCAATATACAAGTACTAACAAGGTATGGGAAAAATTTCTATTATCCAATTATACTCGTGTGATTGTTAAAATTCTAAAATTTTATATTTTTAATTTATATAATACAATAAGCTTTTTTTTTTTTTGTAGTAGTATCTAACAATGTGTAAAGAAAATGCTTAACAAAAAAAACTATATTTATACCAGATGATTATATCAGACCATATCTAAAACAAACCTCATAAAATTTTTTGTATAATTATATTTTATAATATTATTATTAAGTTAATGGTTTCGACTTCATACATATAAATATATATATGTAATATGTTCATATTCATATATATAATTAATATATCAATTTTTATATATTTTATGGGTAACTTTTTCAATTTAACCAAAAAAATTTATTATTTCCTGAAGAAGTTACAAATAACGGTAACAAAATATTGAAAATAAAAAAAAGATCATAAAACTCTAATAAAAAGATATTAAATCTAAATAGAATAAATTAAAAAAAATTGCTTTCACTACAAAAAATTAATAAATAACTGTTATGTAGATGATAAAAAATCTACTTACATTAATTATAAATTTAACTGTATTATGAAAAACGTGTTCCAAATTATATTTAATGTAAACTGACTAGTAGATATTCTAGATAATTCTGGGTGCCGTAATGTGAAAAAAATTTGCTTTTCCCAATTACTTAGAAATGCAAAAAAAATTTAAATTAAAATATTTTATTTAGATAACATTTAAAAAAAAAAAAAAAAATCGTAGTACATCAAAACAAAATATTCTCTTTTAATTAGGTGGGTTGTGGTCCTGAAAAGGACCGATTTGTTAGTGGTAATAATTGTCTTCATTATAATTGCATAAGAAACTTAAGCACGTTCACCACGAATACGTCTAGCCAATTGAATATCTTTAGGCATAATAGTAACACGTTTAGCATGGATGGCACACAAGTTGGTATCTTCAAAGAGACCAACTAAATAAGCTTCACTGGCTTCCTGAAGAGCCATCACAGCTGAACTTTGGAAACGCAAATCAGTTTTGAAATCTTGTGCAATCTCACGAACTAAGCGCTGGAAGGGCAATTTGCGAATCAATAACTCTGTACTTTTTTGATAACGACGAATTTCTCGCAAAGCCACAGTACCAGGACGGAAACGATGAGGCTTCTTAACACCGCCGGTAGCTGGCGCACTTTTACGAGCAGCTTTGGTAGCCAATTGTTTGCGTGGCGCTTTGCCGCCAGTTGATTTACGAGCAGTTTGCTTAGTACGAGCCATTTTCACTTCACTATCACGAAAAACAAAACTGTTAATACACTGAATCAATATCAACACACGAATAATAGCTTGCCTATGATTTGTCCCCTTTATATAGAAATTTGTCTCTTTCTGAAATAGGGATGAATGCAGTGTGTATATGATGTGTGTATGTGTGTTCGATTACCCAATGAAACAAGGTAGGTGGGTGTTTATTTTTAACTAAACATTTAGAGTGAAGAGTATAGCTATATAGATCTAACTCCCTCCCTTTGTAAATGAATTTGGTATAAATACAGGCTGCTCTGTAGAAAATATTATTAGTTCTTACAAGTACTTGTGAATTGTGTTTGAATTGAAAGTGATTAAAAAATGACTGGTCGTGGTAAAGGTGGCAAGGGATTAGGGAAAGGTGGTGCTAAACGTCATCGTAAAGTATTACGCGATAACATCCAAGGTATTACGAAGCCTGCTATCAGACGTTTAGCTCGTCGTGGTGGTGTAAAACGTATATCAGGTTTAATTTACGAGGAAACACGCGGTGTACTAAAGGTGTTTTTGGAAAATGTTATACGTGATGCCGTTACTTATACTGAACATGCTAAAAGAAAAACTGTCACTGCTATGGATGTTGTTTATGCTTTGAAAAGACAAGGACGCACCTTGTATGGTTTTGGAGGTTAAACGTTTTCTTTAAAAATTATTTAATACCGTAACTGACAACGGCGGTAAAATTTTTAACACAATCGGTCCTTTTCAGGACCACAAATATTTTTTAAAACGAGAGATATTGTTTTGTTTCATATTGTATTTGAACATTTTTAATTATAGAAAATTGAATTAGAATGCCATTCATGCCATAATTTTTTTTTTATAAAATTTAACTTCGTTTAGTGAATTATGTATGGATAAATGAGAGAATTTATGTATGAAAGTTTTTGTATACATGGCTATCATTAAAAGTTTAAATAAATAAATGGAAATTATATTCCTTGATTACAACTTGTGCAGAAATGCATATGTATATGATTATATATTTGTTGTAATAAAAGTAATATATATGTATATGTAGGTACATTTAGGTGTATAACAGTTTAAAAATTTTTCTCTTTTTTAAAAACAAATTGTCGTCCTGAAAAGGACGGTTGATGTTTATGAATTTATATAAGTACGTTGATGAATTTAAGCCTTCTTTTCCGTTTTCTTGGGTAATAGCACAGCTTGAATATTTGGTAGAACACCGCCTTGAGCAATGGTTACACCAGACAACAATTTGTTCAATTCTTCGTCATTACGAATGGCCAATTGTAAATGACGTGGAATTATTCTAGTCTTTTTGTTATCACGTGCAGCGTTACCAGCCAATTCAAGAACTTCAGCCGCTAAATATTCCATAACGGCAGCTAAATATACTGGAGCTCCGGCACCAACCCGTTCAGCATAATTGCCTTTACGCAACAAACGATGAATACGGCCAACGGGAAATTGTAATCCAGCACGATTTGAACGGGACTTTGCTTTTCCTTTAACTTTGCCACCTTTACCACGACCAGACATTTTTCAATTTTTTGTTATTATTTCTTCTGTTTAATCCAAACCAACTACACTGAATCACTGTTCACATAAACTGTTTTGAATTACGTGCGTCATGACTATTTATACTTTTGTACCACACATTTTGACACGAACCAGGCTGGTTTGTGTAGACAAACCCGATTCAAAAACGAACTATTGCTTGCTTGCTGTCAAAAAATGCTATATAATGAGCGCAAAAAATTTTTTCATTATCAGTTTGTGAACGGTGTTAAAGAGTGTTTGTCAATTGGAAATTTGAAGCAAATTTATAATTGGAATAATGCCTCCTAAAACTAGTGGTAAAGCTGCAAAAAAGGCTGGCAAAGCCCAAAAGAATATTACAAAGAGTGACAAGAGTAAAAAACGTAAGCGTAAGGAAAGTTATGCAATCTACATATATAAAGTCTTGAAGCAAGTACATCCTGATACTGGTATCTCGTCGAAAGCAATGAGCATCATGAACAGTTTTGTTAATGATATTTTCGAACGTATTGCTGCGGAAGCATCTCGTTTAGCTCACTATAATAAACGTTCAACCATTACCAGTCGGGAAATCCAAACCGCAGTCCGTTTGTTATTGCCCGGTGAATTGGCAAAGCATGCTGTTAGTGAAGGTACTAAAGCTGTAACCAAATACACAAGCTCCAAATAAATTGATATTTCTGCGCTAAATCCATACAATCAACATATTTACTGTTACTAACTTTCACATTAAACGGCCCTTTTCAGGGCCACAACAATTCTTCGGAAAGAGATTATAAATTTTGGGTTTTTGCTAATTTTTTTTATTAAAAATTGAGATATTTGTATTTGAATATATGTACATATATATTTAGTGATTTCAATAATCATTAAAACATATTTATGCCAAGTAATCAGTCATATGCAAACAAATGTGAATAGAATCCCTGAGAACGTTTTTATTTTATGTCATACTTATATACTAAAAATTGTTCATTGCTACAATATTGAAATTCATAATTAGGAGAAATGTAAATTTTTCATTAAGCAAAGAATATGTACATATATGAAGTAAAAAAAATATAGAATAAAAATTAAATTTTTACGTTTACTTTTGTTCAGTCTCTTTTTAAAAGTATTTTGTAGCCCCGAAAAGGGCTGTTTTTTTTTCTTCGAAACAATCTTTTTCGAACATCGAAAAAAAGTAGCTAGCTGAATGGTTAAATAAAAATTTACTTTTTGGCGCTAGGCAGTCTTTTTTGCTGCCGGTTTTTTAGCTGGAACAGCTTTCTTCGCTTTCGCTGTTGTTGCAGTCTTTGCTTTTGGAACTTTTGGTTTAGTTGCCGGTGATTTCTTTGCTGGTTTGGCTTTAACTACACCAGTTTTTTTGACAGTTTTTGCTTTGATTTTTTCATTTTTTTTCTTTTCAGCAGTCTTTTTTGCGGCTGATGGTTTTTTTTCGACAGCGGTTGATTTTTTAGCCACTTTAGTCTTTTTCTTTTTATCACCAGCAGAAATAGCCTTTTTCTTTTCACTAGCTGGCTTCTTTACCTTTGGATCCTTTGATGCGGTAGCAGATAATTTAAATGAGCCAGAAGCACCTTTACCTTTAGTTTGAATTAATTTTCCACTGGTTACAGCACTCTTTAAATACCTCTTAATGAATGGAGCTAACTTTTGAGCATCCACTTTATATGTACTTGTGAGGTACTTTTTAATGGCTGGAAGTGATGAACCACCACGCTCTTTCAATGTTTTAATAGCGGCATCAACCATTTGATGAGTTGGTGGGTGACTTGGTACACTAGTTGTTTTTTTCGACTTTACTGATTTCTTCGTTTTTTTCTCGGCTGCATTTGCAGCTATAGGAGAAGCTAAAGCTTCAGCAACGGCAGACTCAGACATTATTACTTGATTACTTTGATTTATTTTTCCTTTGCGTATATATTTATATAAAACAATCACTTGTAAGCAAACTTTTTAACACTTGATTATAATATTTACTCACATACTAGTTATGAGAAGTTCATAGTAGTCGTTGTGTACAATTTGCTAAATTTTTACTGTGACCATTTGTAAATTTTAATAAAAGTTTTTGCATATTTTTGAATTTGTCTTCTAGATTTTGTAAAAATTTGAAACTCTTCTATTGCAAAAAAGTAGTTTAGAAATTGAAAAGTTACAATATAATGGTAAAAGCAATTTTACAACCATACAGAAAATTTTATAAGCATTTTTTTAGATATAATCTGAAAAAATCTCACTAAATATTAGTAATATTATAAAATTTTCATATAAATTTTATAAAAATTATACAGAATAATATTTTAAATTATGGATTTGAATGTTCTCTATATGTGAATTTTAAAAAATTATAACCCTTCTAATTTTTACATTTATAAAATTTATTTTAAAATATTTCTCTAAAGCAAAAGTTTTCTGGTATTAAAAAAGTCTCTATCAAACATTTTTCTTCTTCCTATTATATGAAAAATGGTCAATAATTCTATGTTTAATAATTTTCTTTTTTAATAATTCAATTAGGACTACCTACAAAAATGTTATCATTGTAAGGATGCTCTGGAGTAAGCACAGTGTCATTGGACTTGTTAGTACCCAATATACAAGTACTAACAAGGTATGGGAAAAATTTCTATTATCCAATTATACTCGTGTGATTGTTAAAATTCTAAAATTTTATATTTTTAATTTATATAATACAATAAGCTTTTTTTTTTTTTGTAGTAGTATCTAACAATGTGTAAAGAAAATGCTTAACAAAAAAAACTATATTTATACCAGATGATTATATCAGACCATATCTAAAACAAACCTCATAAAATTTTTTGTATAATTATATTTTATAATATTATTATTAAGTTAATGGTTTCGACTTCATACATATAAATATATATATGTAATATGTTCATATTCATATATATAATTAATATATCAATTTTTATATATTTTATGGGTAACTTTTTCAATTTAACCAAAAAAATTTATTATTTCCTGAAGAAGTTACAAATAACGGTAACAAAATATTGAAAATAAAAAAAAGATCATAAAACTCTAATAAAAAGATATTAAATCTAAATAGAATAAATTAAAAAAAATTGCTTTCACTACAAAAAATTAATAAATAACTGTTATGTAGATGATAAAAAATCTACTTACATTAATTATAAATTTAACTGTATTATGAAAAACGTGTTCCAAATTATATTTAATGTAAACTGACTAGTAGATATTCTAGATAATTCTGGGTGCCGTAATGTGAAAAAAATTTGCTTTTCCCAATTACTTAGAAATGCAAAAAAAATTTAAATTAAAATATTTTATTTAGATAACATTTAAAAAAAAAAAAAAAAAATCGTAGTACATCAAAACAAAATATTCTCTTTTAATTAGGTGGGTTGTGGTCCTGAAAAGGACCGAATTGTTAGTGGTAATAATTGTCTTCATTATAATTGCATAAGAAACTTAAGCACGTTCACCACGAATACGTCTAGCCAATTGAATATCTTTAGGCATAATAGTAACACGTTTAGCATGGATGGCACACAAGTTGGTATCTTCAAAGAGACCAACTAAATAAGCTTCACTGGCTTCCTGAAGAGCCATCACAGCTGAACTTTGGAAACGCAAATCAGTTTTGAAATCTTGTGCAATCTCACGAACTAAGCGCTGGAAGGGCAATTTGCGAATCAATAACTCTGTACTTTTTTGATAACGACGAATTTCTCGCAAAGCCACAGTACCAGGACGGAAACGATGAGGCTTCTTAACACCGCCGGTAGCTGGCGCACTTTTACGAGCAGCTTTGGTAGCCAATTGTTTGCGTGGCGCTTTGCCGCCAGTTGATTTACGAGCAGTTTGCTTAGTACGAGCCATTTTCACTTCACTATCACGAAATACAAAACTGTTAATACACTGAATCAATATCAACACACGAATAATAGCTTGCCTATGATTTGTCCCCTTTATATAGAAATTTGTCTCTCTCTGAAATAGGGATGAATGCAGTGTGTATATGATGTGTGTATGTGTGTTCGATTACCCAATGAAACAAGGTAGGTGGGTGTTTATTTTTAACTAAACATTTAGAGTGAAGAGTATAGCTATATAGATCTAACTCCCTCCCTTTGGAGATGAATTTGGTATAAATACAGGCTGCTCTGTAGAAAATATTATTAGTTCTTACAAGTACTTGTGAATTGTGTTTGAATTGAAAGTGATTAAAAAATGACTGGTCGCGGTAAAGGTGGCAAGGGATTAGGGAAAGGTGGTGCTAAACGTCATCGTAAAGTATTACGCGATAACATCCAAGGTATTACGAAGCCTGCTATCAGACGTTTAGCTCGTCGTGGTGGTGTAAAACGTATATCAGGTTTAATTTACGAGGAAACACGCGGTGTACTAAAGGTGTTTTTGGAAAATGTTATACGTGATGCCGTTACTTATACTGAACATGCTAAAAGAAAAACTGTCACTGCTATGGATGTTGTTTATGCTTTGAAAAGACAAGGACGCACCTTGTATGGTTTTGGAGGTTAAACGTTTTCTTTAAAAATTATTTAATACCGTAACTGACAACGGCGGTAAAATTTTTAACACAATCGGTCCTTTTCAGGACCACAAATATTTTTTAAAACGAGAGATATTGTTTTGTTTCATATTGTATTTGAACATTTTTAATTATAGAAAATTGAATTAGAATGCCATTCATGCCATAATTTTTTTTTTATAAAATTTAACTTCGTTTAGTGAATTATGTATGGATAAATGAGAGAATTTATGTATGAAAGTTTTTGTATACATGGCTATCATTAAAAGTTTAAATAAATAAATGGAAATTATATTCCTTGATTACAACTTGTGCAGAAATGCATATGTATATGATTATATATTTGTTGTAATAAAAGTAATATATATGTATATGTAGGTACATTTAGGTGTATAACAGTTTAAAAATTTTTCTCTTTTTTAAAAACAAATTGTCGTCCTGAAAAGGACGGTTGATGTTTATGAATTTATATAAGTACGTTGATGAATTTAAGCCTTCTTTTCCGTTTTCTTGGGTAATAGCACAGCTTGAATATTTGGTAGAACACCGCCTTGAGCAATGGTTACACCAGACAACAATTTGTTCAATTCTTCGTCATTACGAATGGCCAATTGTAAATGACGTGGAATTATTCTAGTCTTTTTGTTATCACGTGCAGCGTTACCAGCCAATTCAAGAACTTCAGCCGCTAAATATTCCATAACGGCAGCTAAATATACTGGAGCTCCGGCACCAACCCGTTCAGCATAATTGCCTTTACGCAACAAACGATGAATACGGCCAACGGGAAATTGTAATCCAGCACGATTTGAACGGGACTTTGCTTTTCCTTTAACTTTGCCACCTTTACCACGACCAGACATTTTTCAATTTTTTGTTATTATTTCTTCTGTTTAATCCAAACCAACTACACTGAATCACTGTTCACATAAACTGTTTTGAATTACGTGCGTCATGACTATTTATACTTTTGTACCACACATTTTGACACGAACCAGGCTGGTTTGTGTAGACAAACCCGATTCAAAAACGAACTATTGCTTGCTTGCTGTCAAAAAATGCTATATAATGAGCGCAAAAAATTTTTTCATTATCAGTTTGTGAACGGTGTTAAAGAGTGTTTGTCAATTGGAAATTTGAAGCAAATTTATAATTGGAATAATGCCTCCTAAAACTAGTGGTAAAGCTGCAAAAAAGGCTGGCAAAGCCCAAAAGAATATTACAAAGAGTGACAAGAGTAAAAAACGTAAGCGTAAGGAAAGTTATGCAATCTACATATATAAAGTCTTGAAGCAAGTACATCCTGATACTGGTATCTCGTCGAAAGCAATGAGCATCATGAACAGTTTTGTTAATGATATTTTCGAACGTATTGCTGCGGAAGCATCTCGTTTAGCTCACTATAATAAACGTTCAACCATTACCAGTCGGGAAATCCAAACCGCAGTCCGTTTGTTATTGCCCGGTGAATTGGCAAAGCATGCTGTTAGTGAAGGTACTAAAGCTGTAACCAAATACACAAGCTCCAAATAAATTGATATTTCTGCGCTAAATCCATACAATCAACATATTTACTGTTACTAACTTTCACATTAAACGGCCCTTTTCAGGGCCACAACAATTCTTCGGAAAGAGATTATAAATTTTGGGTTTTTGCTAATTTTTTTTATTAAAAATTGAGATATTTGTATTTGAATATATGTACATATATATTTAGTGATTTCAATAATCATTAAAACATATTTATGCCAAGTAATCAGTCATATGCAAACAAATGTGAATAGAATCCCTGAGAACGTTTTTATTTTATGTCATACTTATATACTAAAAATTGTTCATTGCTACAATATTGAAATTCATAATTAGGAGAAATGTAAATTTTTCATTAAGCAAAGAATATGTACATATATGAAGTAAAAAAAATATAGAATAAAAATTAAATTTTTACGTTTACTTTTGTTCAGTCTCTTTTTAAAAGTATTTTGTAGCCCCGAAAAGGGCTGTTTTTTTTTCTTCGAAACAATCTTTTTCGAACATCGAAAAAAAGTAGCTAGCTGAATGGTTAAATAAAAATTTACTTTTTGGCGCTAGCAGTCTTTTTTGCTGCCGGTTTTTTAGCTGGAACAGCTTTCTTCGCTTTCGCTGTTGTTGCAGTCTTTGCTTTTGGAACTTTTGGTTTAGTTGCCGGTGATTTCTTTGCTGGTTTGGCTTTAACTACACCAGTTTTTTTGACAGTTTTTGCTTTGATTTTTTCATTTTTTTTCTTTTCAGCAGTCTTTTTTGCGGCTGATGGTTTTTTTTCGACAGCGGTTGATTTTTTAGCCACTTTAGTCTTTTTCTTTTTATCACCAGCAGAAATAGCCTTTTTCTTTTCACTAGCTGGCTTCTTTACCTTTGGATCCTTTGATGCGGTAGCAGATAATTTAAATGAGCCAGAAGCACCTTTACCTTTAGTTTGAATTAATTTTCCACTGGTTACAGCACTCTTTAAATACCTCTTAATGAATGGAGCTAACTTTTGAGCATCCACTTTATATGTACTTGTGAGGTACTTTTTAATGGCTGGAAGTGATGAACCACCACGCTCTTTCAATGTTTTAATAGCGGCATCAACCATTTGATGAGTTGGTGGGTGACTTGGTACACTAGTTGTTTTTTTCGACTTTACTGATTTCTTCGTTTTTTTCTCGGCTGCATTTGCAGCTATAGGAGAAGCTAAAGCTTCAGCAACGGCAGACTCAGACATTATTACTTGATTACTTTGATTTATTTTTCCTTTGCGTATATATTTATATAAAACAATCACTTGTAAGCAAACTTTTTAACACTTGATTATAATATTTACTCACATACTAGTTATGAGAAGTTCATAGTAGTCGTTGTGTACAATTTGCTAAATTTTTACTGTGACCATTTGTAAATTTTAATAAAAGTTTTTGCATATTTTTGAATTTGTCTTCTAGATTTTGTAAAAATTTGAAACTCTTCTATTGCAAAAAAGTAGTTTAGAAATTGAAAAGTTACAATATAATGATAAAAGCAATTTTACAACCATACAGAAAATTTTATAAGCATTTTTTTAGATATAATCTGAAAAAATCTCACTAAATATTAGTAATATTATAAAATTTTCATATAAATTTTATAAAAATTATACAGAATAATATTTTAAATTATGGATTTGAATGTTCTCTATATGTGAATTTTAAAAAATTATAACCCTTCTAATTTTTACATTTATAAAATTTATTTTAAAATATTTCTCTAAAGCAAAAGTTTTCTGGTATTAAAAAAGTCTCTATCAAACATTTTTCTTCTTCCTATTATATGAAAAATGGTCAATAATTCTATGTTTAATAATTTTCTTTTTTAATAATTCAATTAGGACTACCTACAAAAATGTTATCATTGTAAGGATGCTCTGGAGTAAGCACAGTGTCATTGGACTTGTTAGTACCCAATATACAAGTACTAACAAGGTATGGGAAAAATTTCTATTATCCAATTATACTCGTGTGATTGTTAAAATTCTAAAATTTTATATTTTTAATTTATATAATACAATAAGCTTTTTTTTTTTTTGTAGTAGTATCTAACAATGTGTAAAGAAAATGCTTAACAAAAAAAACTATATTTATACCAGATGATTATATCAGACCATATCTAAAACAAACCTCATAAAATTTTTTGTATAATTATATTTTATAATATTATTATTAAGTTAATGGTTTCGACTTCATACATATAAATATATATATGTAATATGTTCATATTCATATATATAATTAATATATCAATTTTTATATATTTTATGGGTAACTTTTTCAATTTAACCAAAAAAATTTATTATTTCCTGAAGAAGTTACAAATAACGGTAACAAAATATTGAAAATAAAAAAAAGATCATAAAACTCTAATAAAAAGATATTAAATCTAAATAGAATAAATTAAAAAAAATTGCTTTCACTACAAAAAATTAATAAATAACTGTTATGTAGATGATAAAAAATCTACTTACATTAATTATAAATTTAACTGTATTATGAAAAACGTGTTCCAAATTATATTTAATGTAAACTGACTAGTAGATATTCTAGATAATTCTGGGTGCCGTAATGTGAAAAAAATTTGCTTTTCCCAATTACTTAGAAATGCAAAAAAAATTTAAATTAAAATATTTTATTTAGATAACATTTAAAAAAAAAAAAAAAAAATCGTAGTACATCAAAACAAAATATTCTCTTTTAATTAGGTGGGTTGTGGTCCTGAAAAGGACCGATTTGTTAGTGGTAATAATTGTCTTCATTATAATTGCATAAGAAACTTAAGCACGTTCACCACGAATACGTCTAGCCAATTGAATATCTTTAGGCATAATAGTAACACGTTTAGCATGGATGGCACACAAGTTGGTATCTTCAAAGAGACCAACTAAATAAGCTTCACTGGCTTCCTGAAGAGCCATCACAGCTGAACTTTGGAAACGCAAATCAGTTTTGAAATCTTGTGCAATCTCACGAACTAAGCGCTGGAAGGGCAATTTGCGAATCAATAACTCTGTACTTTTTTGATAACGACGAATTTCTCGCAAAGCCACAGTACCAGGACGGAAACGATGAGGCTTCTTAACACCGCCGGTAGCTGGCGCACTTTTACGAGCAGCTTTGGTAGCCAATTGTTTGCGTGGCGCTTTGCCGCCAGTTGATTTACGAGCAGTTTGCTTAGTACGAGCCATTTTCACTTCACTATCACGAAATACAAAACTGTTAATACACTGAATCAATATCAACACACGAATAATAGCTTGCCTATGATTTGTCCCCTTTATATAGAAATTTGTCTCTCTCTGAAATAGGGATGAATGCAGTGTGTATATGATGTGTGTATGTGTGTTCGATTACCCAATGAAACAAGGTAGGTGGGTGTTTATTTTTAACTAAACATTTAGAGTGAAGAGTATAGCTATATAGATCTAACTCCCTCCCTTTGGAGATGAATTTGGTATAAATACAGGCTGCTCTGTAGAAAATATTATTAGTTCTTACAAGTACTTGTGAATTGTGTTTGAATTGAAAGTGATTAAAAAATGACTGGTCGCGGTAAAGGTGGCAAGGGATTAGGGAAAGGTGGTGCTAAACGTCATCGTAAAGTATTACGCGATAACATCCAAGGTATTACGAAGCCTGCTATCAGACGTTTAGCTCGTCGTGGTGGTGTAAAACGTATATCAGGTTTAATTTACGAGGAAACACGCGGTGTACTAAAGGTGTTTTTGGAAAATGTTATACGTGATGCCGTTACTTATACTGAACATGCTAAAAGAAAAACTGTCACTGCTATGGATGTTGTTTATGCTTTGAAAAGACAAGGACGCACCTTGTATGGTTTTGGAGGTTAAACGTTTTCTTTAAAAATTATTTAATACCGTAACTGACAACGGCGGTAAAATTTTTAACACAATCGGTCCTTTTCAGGACCACAAATATTTTTTAAAACGAGAGATATTGTTTTGTTTCATATTGTATTTGAACATTTTTAATTATAGAAAATTGAATTAGAATGCCATTCATGCCATAATTTTTTTTTTATAAAATTTAACTTCGTTTAGTGAATTATATATGGATAAATGAGAGAATTTATGTATGAAAGTTTTTGTATACATGGCTATCATTAAAAGTTTAAATAAATAAATGGAAATTATATTCCTTGATTACAACTTGTGCAGAAATGCATATGTATATGATTATATATTTGTTGTAATAAAAGTAATATATATGTATATGTAGGTACATTTAGGTGTATAACAGTTTAAAAATTTTTCTCTTTTTTAAAAACAAATTGTCGTCCTGAAAAGGACGGTTGATGTTTATGAATTTATATAAGTACGTTGATGAATTTAAGCCTTCTTTTCCGTTTTCTTGGGTAATAGCACAGCTTGAATATTTGGTAGAACACCGCCTTGAGCAATGGTTACACCAGACAACAATTTGTTCAATTCTTCGTCATTACGAATGGCCAATTGTAAATGACGTGGAATTATTCTAGTCTTTTTGTTATCACGTGCAGCGTTACCAGCCAATTCAAGAACTTCAGCCGCTAAATATTCCATAACGGCAGCTAAATATACTGGAGCTCCGGCACCAACCCGTTCAGCATAATTGCCTTTACGCAACAAACGATGAATACGGCCAACGGGAAATTGTAATCCAGCACGATTTGAACGGGACTTTGCTTTTCCTTTAACTTTGCCACCTTTACCACGACCAGACATTTTTCAATTTTTTGTTATTATTTCTTCTGTTTAATCCAAACCAACTACACTGAATCACTGTTCACATAAACTGTTTTGAATTACGTGCGTCATGACTATTTATACTTTTGTACCACACATTTTGACACGAACCAGGCTGGTTTGTGTAGACAAACCCGATTCAAAAACGAACTATTGCTTGCTTGCTGTCAAAAAATGCTATATAATGAGCGCAAAAAATTTTTTCATTATCAGTTTGTGAACGGTGTTAAAGAGTGTTTGTCAATTGGAAATTTGAAGCAAATTTATAATTGGAATAATGCCTCCTAAAACTAGTGGTAAAGCTGCAAAAAAGGCTGGCAAAGCCCAAAAGAATATTACAAAGAGTGACAAGAGTAAAAAACGTAAGCGTAAGGAAAGTTATGCAATCTACATATATAAAGTCTTGAAGCAAGTACATCCTGATACTGGTATCTCGTCGAAAGCAATGAGCATCATGAACAGTTTTGTTAATGATATTTTCGAACGTATTGCTGCGGAAGCATCTCGTTTAGCTCACTATAATAAACGTTCAACCATTACCAGTCGGGAAATCCAAACCGCAGTCCGTTTGTTATTGCCCGGTGAATTGGCAAAGCATGCTGTTAGTGAAGGTACTAAAGCTGTAACCAAATACACAAGCTCCAAATAAATTGATATTTCTGCGCTAAATCCATACAATCAACATATTTACTGTTACTAACTTTCACATTAAACGGCCCTTTTCAGGGCCACAACAATTCTTCGGAAAGAGATTATAAATTTTGGGTTTTTGCTAATTTTTTTTATTAAAAATTGAGATATTTGTATTTGAATATATGTACATATATATTTAGTGATTTCAATAATCATTAAAACATATTTATGCCAAGTAATCAGTCATATGCAAACAAATGTGAATAGAATCCCTGAGAACGTTTTTATTTTATGTCATACTTATATACTAAAAATTGTTCATTGCTACAATATTGAAATTCATAATTAGGAGAAATGTAAATTTTTCATTAAGCAAAGAATATGTACATATATGAAGTAAAAAAAATATAGAATAAAAATTAAATTTTTACGTTTACTTTTGTTCAGTCTCTTTTTAAAAGTATTTTGTAGCCCCGAAAAGGGCTGTTTTTTTTTCTTCGAAACAATCTTTTTCGAACATCGAAAAAAAGTAGCTAGCTGAATGGTTAAATAAAAATTTACTTTTTGGCGCTAGCAGTCTTTTTTGCTGCCGGTTTTTTAGCTGGAACAGCTTTCTTCGCTTTCGCTGTTGTTGCAGTCTTTGCTTTTGGAACTTTTGGTTTAGTTGCCGGTGATTTCTTTGCTGGTTTGGCTTTAACTACACCAGTTTTTTTGACAGTTTTTGCTTTGATTTTTTCATTTTTTTTCTTTTCAGCAGTCTTTTTTGCGGCTGATGGTTTTTTTTCGACAGCGGTTGATTTTTTAGCCACTTTAGTCTTTTTCTTTTTATCACCAGCAGAAATAGCCTTTTTCTTTTCACTAGCTGGCTTCTTTACCTTTGGATCCTTTGATGCGGTAGCAGATAATTTAAATGAGCCAGAAGCACCTTTACCTTTAGTTTGAATTAATTTTCCACTGGTTACAGCACTCTTTAAATACCTCTTAATGAATGGAGCTAACTTTTGAGCATCCACTTTATATGTACTTGTGAGGTACTTTTTAATGGCTGGAAGTGATGAACCACCACGCTCTTTCAATGTTTTAATAGCGGCATCAACCATTTGATGAGTTGGTGGGTGACTTGGTACACTAGTTGTTTTTTTCGACTTTACTGATTTCTTCGTTTTTTTCTCGGCTGCATTTGCAGCTATAGGAGAAGCTAAAGCTTCAGCAACGGCAGACTCAGACATTATTACTTGATTACTTTGATTTATTTTTCCTTTGCGTATATATTTATATAAAACAATCACTTGTAAGCAAACTTTTTAACACTTGATTATAATATTTACTCACATACTAGTTATGAGAAGTTCATAGTAGTCGTTGTGTACAATTTGCTAAATTTTTACTGTGACCATTTGTAAATTTTAATAAAAGTTTTTGCATATTTTTGAATTTGTCTTCTAGATTTTGTAAAAATTTGAAACTCTTCTATTGCAAAAAAGTAGTTTAGAAATTGAAAAGTTACAATATAATGATAAAAGCAATTTTACAACCATACAGAAAATTTTATAAGCATTTTTTTAGATATAATCTGAAAAAATCTCACTAAATATTAGTAATATTATAAAATTTTCATATAAATTTTATAAAAATTATACAGAATAATATTTTAAATTATGGATTTGAATGTTCTCTATATGTGAATTTTAAAAAATTATAACCCTTCTAATTTTTACATTTATAAAATTTATTTTAAAATATTTCTCTAAAGCAAAAGTTTTCTGGTATTAAAAAAGTCTCTATCAAACATTTTTCTTCTTCCTATTATATGAAAAATGGTCAATAATTCTATGTTTAATAATTTTCTTTTTTAATAATTCAATTAGGACTACCTACAAAAATGTTATCATTGTAAGGATGCTCTGGAGTAAGCACAGTGTCATTGGACTTGTTAGTACCCAATATACAAGTACTAACAAGGTATGGGAAAAATTTCTATTATCCAATTATACTCGTGTGATTGTTAAAATTCTAAAATTTTATATTTTTAATTTATATAATACAATAAGCTTTTTTTTTTTTTGTAGTAGTATCTAACAATGTGTAAAGAAAATGCTTAACAAAAAAAACTATATTTATACCAGATGATTATATCAGACCATATCTAAAACAAACCTCATAAAATTTTTTGTATAATTATATTTTATAATATTATTATTAAGTTAATGGTTTCGACTTCATACATATAAATATATATATGTAATATGTTCATATTCATATATATAATTAATATATCAATTTTTATATATTTTATGGGTAACTTTTTCAATTTAACCAAAAAAATTTATTATTTCCTGAAGAAGTTACAAATAACGGTAACAAAATATTGAAAATAAAAAAAAGATCATAAAACTCTAATAAAAAGATATTAAATCTAAATAGAATAAATTAAAAAAAATTGCTTTCACTACAAAAAATTAATAAATAACTGTTATGTAGATGATAAAAAATCTACTTACATTAATTATAAATTTAACTGTATTATGAAAAACGTGTTCCAAATTATATTTAATGTAAACTGACTAGTAGATATTCTAGATAATTCTGGGTGCCGTAATGTGAAAAAAATTTGCTTTTCCCAATTACTTAGAAATGCAAAAAAAATTTAAATTAAAATATTTTATTTAGATAACATTTAAAAAAAAAAAAAAAAAATCGTAGTACATCAAAACAAAATATTCTCTTTTAATTAGGTGGGTTGTGGTCCTGAAAAGGACCGATTTGTTAGTGGTAATAATTGTCTTCATTATAATTGCATAAGAAACTTAAGCACGTTCACCACGAATACGTCTAGCCAATTGAATATCTTTAGGCATAATAGTAACACGTTTAGCATGGATGGCACACAAGTTGGTATCTTCAAAGAGACCAACTAAATAAGCTTCACTGGCTTCCTGAAGAGCCATCACAGCTGAACTTTGGAAACGCAAATCAGTTTTGAAATCTTGTGCAATCTCACGAACTAAGCGCTGGAAGGGCAATTTGCGAATCAATAACTCTGTACTTTTTTGATAACGACGAATTTCTCGCAAAGCCACAGTACCAGGACGGAAACGATGAGGCTTCTTAACACCGCCGGTAGCTGGCGCACTTTTACGAGCAGCTTTGGTAGCCAATTGTTTGCGTGGCGCTTTGCCGCCAGTTGATTTACGAGCAGTTTGCTTAGTACGAGCCATTTTCACTTCACTATCACGAAATACAAAACTGTTAATACACTGAATCAATATCAACACACGAATAATAGCTTGCCTATGATTTGTCCCCTTTATATAGAAATTTGTCTCTCTCTGAAATAGGGATGAATGCAGTGTGTATATGATGTGTGTATGTGTGTTCGATTACCCAATGAAACAAGGTAGGTGGGTGTTTATTTTTAACTAAACATTTAGAGTGAAGAGTATAGCTATATAGATCTAACTCCCTCCCTTTGGAGATGAATTTGGTATAAATACAGGCTGCTCTGTAGAAAATATTATTAGTTCTTACAAGTACTTGTGAATTGTGTTTGAATTGAAAGTGATTAAAAAATGACTGGTCGCGGTAAAGGTGGCAAGGGATTAGGGAAAGGTGGTGCTAAACGTCATCGTAAAGTATTACGCGATAACATCCAAGGTATTACGAAGCCTGCTATCAGACGTTTAGCTCGTCGTGGTGGTGTAAAACGTATATCAGGTTTAATTTACGAGGAAACACGCGGTGTACTAAAGGTGTTTTTGGAAAATGTTATACGTGATGCCGTTACTTATACTGAACATGCTAAAAGAAAAACTGTCACTGCTATGGATGTTGTTTATGCTTTGAAAAGACAAGGACGCACCTTGTATGGTTTTGGAGGTTAAACGTTTTCTTTAAAAATTATTTAATACCGTAACTGACAACGGCGGTAAAATTTTTAACACAATCGGTCCTTTTCAGGACCACAAATATTTTTTAAAACGAGAGATATTGTTTTGTTTCATATTGTATTTGAACATTTTTAATTATAGAAAATTGAATTAGAATGCCATTCATGCCATAATTTTTTTTTTATAAAATTTAACTTCGTTTAGTGAATTATGTATGGATAAATGAGAGAATTTATGTATGAAAGTTTTTGTATACATGGCTATCATTAAAAGTTTAAATAAATAAATGGAAATTATATTCCTTGATTACAACTTGTGCAGAAATGCATATGTATATGATTATATATTTGTTGTAATAAAAGTAATATATATGTATATGTAGGTACATTTAGGTGTATAACAGTTTAAAAATTTTTCTCTTTTTTAAAAACAAATTGTCGTCCTGAAAAGGACGGTTGATGTTTATGAATTTATATAAGTACGTTGATGAATTTAAGCCTTCTTTTCCGTTTTCTTGGGTAATAGCACAGCTTGAATATTTGGTAGAACACCGCCTTGAGCAATGGTTACACCAGACAACAATTTGTTCAATTCTTCGTCATTACGAATGGCCAATTGTAAATGACGTGGAATTATTCTAGTCTTTTTGTTATCACGTGCAGCGTTACCAGCCAATTCAAGAACTTCAGCCGCTAAATATTCCATAACGGCAGCTAAATATACTGGAGCTCCGGCACCAACCCGTTCAGCATAATTGCCTTTACGCAACAAACGATGAATACGGCCAACGGGAAATTGTAATCCAGCACGATTTGAACGGGACTTTGCTTTTCCTTTAACTTTGCCACCTTTACCACGACCAGACATTTTTCAATTTTTTGTTATTATTTCTTCTGTTTAATCCAAACCAACTACACTGAATCACTGTTCACATAAACTGTTTTGAATTACGTGCGTCATGACTATTTATACTTTTGTACCACACATTTTGACACGAACCAGGCTGGTTTGTGTAGACAAACCCGATTCAAAAACGAACTATTGCTTGCTTGCTGTCAAAAAATGCTATATAATGAGCGCAAAAAATTTTTTCATTATCAGTTTGTGAACGGTGTTAAAGAGTGTTTGTCAATTGGAAATTTGAAGCAAATTTATAATTGGAATAATGCCTCCTAAAACTAGTGGTAAAGCTGCAAAAAAGGCTGGCAAAGCCCAAAAGAATATTACAAAGAGTGACAAGAGTAAAAAACGTAAGCGTAAGGAAAGTTATGCAATCTACATATATAAAGTCTTGAAGCAAGTACATCCTGATACTGGTATCTCGTCGAAAGCAATGAGCATCATGAACAGTTTTGTTAATGATATTTTCGAACGTATTGCTGCGGAAGCATCTCGTTTAGCTCACTATAATAAACGTTCAACCATTACCAGTCGGGAAATCCAAACCGCAGTCCGTTTGTTATTGCCCGGTGAATTGGCAAAGCATGCTGTTAGTGAAGGTACTAAAGCTGTAACCAAATACACAAGCTCCAAATAAATTGATATTTCTGCGCTAAATCCATACAATCAACATATTTACTGTTACTAACTTTCACATTAAACGGCCCTTTTCAGGGCCACAACAATTCTTCGGAAAGAGATTATAAATTTTGGGTTTTTGCTAATTTTTTTTATTAAAAATTGAGATATTTGTATTTGAATATATGTACATATATATTTAGTGATTTCAATAATCATTAAAACATATTTATGCCAAGTAATCAGTCATATGCAAACAAATGTGAATAGAATCCCTGAGAACGTTTTTATTTTATGTCATACTTATATACTAAAAATTGTTCATTGCTACAATATTGAAATTCATAATTAGGAGAAATGTAAATTTTTCATTAAGCAAAGAATATGTACATATATGAAGTAAAAAAAATATAGAATAAAAATTAAATTTTTACGTTTACTTTTGTTCAGTCTCTTTTTAAAAGTATTTTGTAGCCCCGAAAAGGGCTGTTTTTTTTTCTTCGAAACAATCTTTTTCGAACATCGAAAAAAAGTAGCTAGCTGAATGGTTAAATAAAAATTTACTTTTTGGCGCTAGCAGTCTTTTTTGCTGCCGGTTTTTTAGCTGGAACAGCTTTCTTCGCTTTCGCTGTTGTTGCAGTCTTTGCTTTTGGAACTTTTGGTTTAGTTGCCGGTGATTTCTTTGCTGGTTTGGCTTTAACTACACCAGTTTTTTTGACAGTTTTTGCTTTGATTTTTTCATTTTTTTTCTTTTCAGCAGTCTTTTTTGCGGCTGATGGTTTTTTTTCGACAGCGGTTGATTTTTTAGCCACTTTAGTCTTTTTCTTTTTATCACCAGCAGAAATAGCCTTTTTCTTTTCACTAGCTGGCTTCTTTACCTTTGGATCCTTTGATGCGGTAGCAGATAATTTAAATGAGCCAGAAGCACCTTTACCTTTAGTTTGAATTAATTTTCCACTGGTTACAGCACTCTTTAAATACCTCTTAATGAATGGAGCTAACTTTTGAACATCCACTTTATATGTACTTGTGAGGTACTTTTTAATGGCTGGAAGTGATGAACCACCACGCTCTTTCAATGTTTTAATAGCGGCATCAACCATTTGATGAGTTGGTGGGTGACTTGGTACACTAGTTGTTTTTTTCGACTTTACTGATTTCTTCGTTTTTTTCTCGGCTGCATTTGCAGCTATAGGAGAAGCTAAAGCTTCAGCAACGGCAGACTCAGACATTATTACTTGATTACTTTGATTTATTTTTCCTTTGCGTATATATTTATATAAAACAATCACTTGTAAGCAAACTTTTTAACACTTGATTATAATATTTACTCACATACTAGTTATGAGAAGTTCATAGTAGTCGTTGTGTACAATTTGCTAAATTTTTACTGTGACCATTTGTAAATTTTAATAAAAGTTTTTGCATATTTTTGAATTTGTCTTCTAGATTTTGTAAAAATTTGAAACTCTTCTATTGCAAAAAAGTAGTTTAGAAATTGAAAAGTTACAATATAATGATAAAAGCAATTTTACAACCATACAGAAAATTTTATAAGCATTTTTTTAGATATAATCTGAAAAAATCTCACTAAATATTAGTAATATTATAAAATTTTCATATAAATTTTATAAAAATTATACAGAATAATATTTTAAATTATGGATTTGAATGTTCTCTATATGTGAATTTTAAAAAATTATAACCCTTCTAATTTTTACATTTATAAAATTTATTTTAAAATATTTCTCTAAAGCAAAAGTTTTCTGGTATTAAAAAAGTCTCTATCAAACATTTTTCTTCTTCCTATTATATGAAAAATGGTCAATAATTCTATGTTTAATAATTTTCTTTTTTAATAATTCAATTAGGACTACCTACAAAAATGTTATCATTGTAAGGATGCTCTGGAGTAAGCACAGTGTCATTGGACTTGTTAGTACCCAATATACAAGTACTAACAAGGTATGGGAAAAATTTCTATTATCCAATTATACTCGTGTGATTGTTAAAATTCTAAAATTTTATATTTTTAATTTATATAATACAATAAGCTTTTTTTTTTTTGTAGTAGTATCTAACAATGTGTAAAGAAAATGCTTAACAAAAAAAACTATATTTATACCAGATGATTATATCAGACCATATCTAAAACAAACCTCATAAAATTTTTTGTATAATTATATTTTATAATATTATTATTAAGTTAATGGTTTCGACTTCATACATATAAATATATATATGTAATATGTTCATATTCATATATATAATTAATATATCAATTTTTATATATTTTATGGGTAACTTTTTCAATTTAACCAAAAAAATTTATTATTTCCTGAAGAAGTTACAAATAACGGTAACAAAATATTGAAAATAAAAAAAAGATCATAAAACTCTAATAAAAAGATATTAAATCTAAATAGAATAAATTAAAAAAAATTGCTTTCACTACAAAAAATTAATAAATAACTGTTATGTAGATGATAAAAAATCTACTTACATTAATTATAAATTTAACTGTATTATGAAAAACGTGTTCCAAATTATATTTAATGTAAACTGACTAGTAGATATTCTAGATAATTCTGGGTGCCGTAATGTGAAAAAAATTTGCTTTTCCCAATTACTTAGAAATGCAAAAAAAATTTAAATTAAAATATTTTATTTAGATAACATTTAAAAAAAAAAAAAAAAAATCGTAGTACATCAAAACAAAATATTCTCTTTTAATTAGGTGGGTTGTGGTCCTGAAAAGGACCGATTTGTTAGTGGTAATAATTGTCTTCATTATAATTGCATAAGAAACTTAAGCACGTTCACCACGAATACGTCTAGCCAATTGAATATCTTTAGGCATAATAGTAACACGTTTAGCATGGATGGCACACAAGTTGGTATCTTCAAAGAGACCAACTAAATAAGCTTCACTGGCTTCCTGAAGAGCCATCACAGCTGAACTTTGGAAACGCAAATCAGTTTTGAAATCTTGTGCAATCTCACGAACTAAGCGCTGGAAGGGCAATTTGCGAATCAATAACTCTGTACTTTTTTGATAACGACGAATTTCTCGCAAAGCCACAGTACCAGGACGGAAACGATGAGGCTTCTTAACACCGCCGGTAGCTGGCGCACTTTTACGAGCAGCTTTGGTAGCCAATTGTTTGCGTGGCGCTTTGCCGCCAGTTGATTTACGAGCAGTTTGCTTAGTACGAGCCATTTTCACTTCACTATCACGAAATACAAAACTGTTAATACACTGAATCAATATCAACACACGAATAATAGCTTGCCTATGATTTGTCCCCTTTATATAGAAATTTGTCTCTCTCTGAAATAGGGATGAATGCAGTGTGTATATGATGTGTGTATGTGTGTTCGATTACCCAATGAAACAAGGTAGGTGGGTGTTTATTTTTAACTAAACATTTAGAGTGAAGAGTATAGCTATATAGATCTAACTCCCTCCCTTTGGAGATGAATTTGGTATAAATACAGGCTGCTCTGTAGAAAATATTATTAGTTCTTACAAGTACTTGTGAATTGTGTTTGAATTGAAAGTGATTAAAAAATGACTGGTCGCGGTAAAGGTGGCAAGGGATTAGGGAAAGGTGGTGCTAAACGTCATCGTAAAGTATTACGCGATAACATCCAAGGTATTACGAAGCCTGCTATCAGACGTTTAGCTCGTCGTGGTGGTGTAAAACGTATATCAGGTTTAATTTACGAGGAAACACGCGGTGTACTAAAGGTGTTTTTGGAAAATGTTATACGTGATGCCGTTACTTATACTGAACATGCTAAAAGAAAAACTGTCACTGCTATGGATGTTGTTTATGCTTTGAAAAGACAAGGACGCACCTTGTATGGTTTTGGAGGTTAAACGTTTTCTTTAAAAATTATTTAATACCGTAACTGACAACGGCGGTAAAATTTTTAACACAATCGGTCCTTTTCAGGACCACAAATATTTTTTAAAACGAGAGATATTGTTTTGTTTCATATTGTATTTGAACATTTTTAATTATAGAAAATTGAATTAGAATGCCATTCATGCCATAATTTTTTTTTTATAAAATTTAACTTCGTTTAGTGAATTATGTATGGATAAATGAGAGAATTTATGTATGAAAGTTTTTGTATACATGGCTATCATTAAAAGTTTAAATAAATAAATGGAAATTATATTCCTTGATTACAACTTGTGCAGAAATGCATATGTATATGATTATATATTTGTTGTAATAAAAGTAATATATATGTATATGTAGGTACATTTAGGTGTATAACAGTTTAAAAATTTTTCTCTTTTTTAAAAACAAATTGTCGTCCTGAAAAGGACGGTTGATGTTTATGAATTTATATAAGTACGTTGATGAATTTAAGCCTTCTTTTCCGTTTTCTTGGGTAATAGCACAGCTTGAATATTTGGTAGAACACCGCCTTGAGCAATGGTTACACCAGACAACAATTTGTTCAATTCTTCGTCATTACGAATGGCCAATTGTAAATGACGTGGAATTATTCTAGTCTTTTTGTTATCACGTGCAGCGTTACCAGCCAATTCAAGAACTTCAGCCGCTAAATATTCCATAACGGCAGCTAAATATACTGGAGCTCCGGCACCAACCCGTTCAGCATAATTGCCTTTACGCAACAAACGATGAATACGGCCAACGGGAAATTGTAATCCAGCACGATTTGAACGGGACTTTGCTTTTCCTTTAACTTTGCCACCTTTACCACGACCAGACATTTTTCAATTTTTTGTTATTATTTCTTCTGTTTAATCCAAACCAACTACACTGAATCACTGTTCACATAAACTGTTTTGAATTACGTGCGTCATGACTATTTATACTTTTGTACCACACATTTTGACACGAACCAGGCTGGTTTGTGTAGACAAACCCGATTCAAAAACGAACTATTGCTTGCTTGCTGTCAAAAAATGCTATATAATGAGCGCAAAAAATTTTTTCATTATCAGTTTGTGAACGGTGTTAAAGAGTGTTTGTCAATTGGAAATTTGAAGCAAATTTATAATTGGAATAATGCCTCCTAAAACTAGTGGTAAAGCTGCAAAAAAGGCTGGCAAAGCCCAAAAGAATATTACAAAGAGTGACAAGAGTAAAAAACGTAAGCGTAAGGAAAGTTATGCAATCTACATATATAAAGTCTTGAAGCAAGTACATCCTGATACTGGTATCTCGTCGAAAGCAATGAGCATCATGAACAGTTTTGTTAATGATATTTTCGAACGTATTGCTGCGGAAGCATCTCGTTTAGCTCACTATAATAAACGTTCAACCATTACCAGTCGGGAAATCCAAACCGCAGTCCGTTTGTTATTGCCCGGTGAATTGGCAAAGCATGCTGTTAGTGAAGGTACTAAAGCTGTAACCAAATACACAAGCTCCAAATAAATTGATATTTCTGCGCTAAATCCATACAATCAACATATTTACTGTTACTAACTTTCACATTAAACGGCCCTTTTCAGGGCCACAACAATTCTTCGGAAAGAGATTATAAATTTTGGGTTTTTGCTAATTTTTTTTATTAAAAATTGAGATATTTGTATTTGAATATATGTACATATATATTTAGTGATTTCAATAATCATTAAAACATATTTATGCCAAGTAATCAGTCATATGCAAACAAATGTGAATAGAATCCCTGAGAACGTTTTTATTTTATGTCATACTTATATACTAAAAATTGTTCATTGCTACAATATTGAAATTCATAATTAGGAGAAATGTAAGTTTTTCATTAAGCAAAGAATATGTACATATATGAAGTAAAAAAAATATAGAATAAAAATTAAATTTTTACGTTTACTTTTGTTCAGTCTCTTTTTAAAAGTATTTTGTAGCCCCGAAAAGGGCTGTTTTTTTTTCTTCGAAACAATCTTTTTCGAACATCGAAAAAAAGTAGCTAGCTGAATGGTTAAATAAAAATTTACTTTTTGGCGCTAGCAGTCTTTTTTGCTGCCGGTTTTTTAGCTGGAACAGCTTTCTTCGCTTTCGCTGTTGTTGCAGTCTTTGCTTTTGGAACTTTTGGTTTAGTTGCCGGTGATTTCTTTGCTGGTTTGGCTTTAACTACACCAGTTTTTTTGACAGTTTTTGCTTTGATTTTTTCATTTTTTTTCTTTTCAGCAGTCTTTTTTGCGGCTGATGGTTTTTTTTCGACAGCGGTTGATTTTTTAGCCACTTTAGTCTTTTTCTTTTTATCACCAGCAGAAATAGCCTTTTTCTTTTCACTAGCTGGCTTCTTTACCTTTGGATCCTTTGATGCGGTAGCAGATAATTTAAATGAGTCAGAAGCACCTTTACCTTTAGTTTGAATTAATTTTCCACTGGTTACAGCACTCTTTAAATACCTCTTAATGAATGGAGCTAACTTTTGAACATCCACTTTATATGTACTTGTGAGGTACTTTTTAATGGCTGGAAGTGATGAACCACCACGCTCTTTCAATGTTTTAATAGCGGCATCAACCATTTGATGAGTTGGTGGGTGACTTGGTACACTAGTTGTTTTTTTCGACTTTACTGATTTCTTCGTTTTTTTCTCGGCTGCATTTGCAGCTATAGGAGAAGCTAAAGCTTCAGCAACGGCAGACTCAGACATTATTACTTGATTACTTTGATTTATTTTTCCTTTGCGTATATATTTATATAAAACAATCACTTGTAAGCAAACTTTTTAACACTTGATTATAATATTTACTCACATACTAGTTATGAGAAGTTCATAGTAGTCGTTGTGTACAATTTGCTAAATTTTTACTGTGACCATTTGTAAATTTTAATAAAAGTTTTTGCATATTTTTGAATTTGTCTTCTAGATTTTGTAAAAATTTGAAACTCTTCTATTGCAAAAAAGTAGTTTAGAAATTGAAAAGTTACAATATAATGATAAAAGCAATTTTACAACCATACAGAAAATTTTATAAGCATTTTTTTAGATATAATCTGAAAAAATCTCACTAAATATTAGTAATATTATAAAATTTTCATATAAATTTTATAAAAATTATACAGAATAATATTTTAAATTATGGATTTGAATGTTCTCTATATGTGAATTTTAAAAAATTATAACCCTTCTAATTTTTACATTTATAAAATTTATTTTAAAATATTTCTCTAAAGCAAAAGTTTTCTGGTATTAAAAAAGTCTCTATCAAACATTTTTCTTCTTCCTATTATATGAAAAATGGTCAATAATTCTATGTTTAATAATTTTCTTTTTTAATAATTCAATTAGGACTACCTACAAAAATGTTATCATTGTAAGGATGCTCTGGAGTAAGCACAGTGTCATTGGACTTGTTAGTACCCAATATACAAGTACTAACAAGGTATGGGAAAAATTTCTATTATCCAATTATACTCGTGTGATTGTTAAAATTCTAAAATTTTATATTTTTAATTTATATAATACAATAAGCTTTTTTTTTTTTTGTAGTAGTATCTAACAATGTGTAAAGAAAATGCTTAACAAAAAAAACTATATTTATACCAGATGATTATATCAGACCATATCTAAAACAAACCTCATAAAATTTTTTGTATAATTATATTTTATAATATTATTATTAAGTTAATGGTTTCGACTTCATACATATAAATATATATATGTAATATGTTCATATTCATATATATAATTAATATATCAATTTTTATATATTTTATGGGTAACTTTTTCAATTTAACCAAAAAAATTTATTATTTCCTGAAGAAGTTACAAATAACGGTAACAAAATATTGAAAATAAAAAAAAGATCATAAAACTCTAATAAAAAGATATTAAATCTAAATAGAATAAATTAAAAAAAATTGCTTTCACTACAAAAAATTAATAAATAACTGTTATGTAGATGATAAAAAATCTACTTACATTAATTATAAATTTAACTGTATTATGAAAAACGTGTTCCAAATTATATTTAATGTAAACTGACTAGTAGATATTCTAGATAATTCTGGGTGCCGTAATGTGAAAAAAATTTGCTTTTCCCAATTACTTAGAAATGCAAAAAAAATTTAAATTAAAATATTTTATTTAGATAACATTTAAAAAAAAAAAAAAAAAATCGTAGTACATCAAAACAAAATATTCTCTTTTAATTAGGTGGGTTGTGGTCCTGAAAAGGACCGATTTGTTAGTGGTAATAATTGTCTTCATTATAATTGCATAAGAAACTTAAGCACGTTCACCACGAATACGTCTAGCCAATTGAATATCTTTAGGCATAATAGTAACACGTTTAGCATGGATGGCACACAAGTTGGTATCTTCAAAGAGACCAACTAAATAAGCTTCACTGGCTTCCTGAAGAGCCATCACAGCTGAACTTTGGAAACGCAAATCAGTTTTGAAATCTTGTGCAATCTCACGAACTAAGCGCTGGAAGGGCAATTTGCGAATCAATAACTCTGTACTTTTTTGATAACGACGAATTTCTCGCAAAGCCACAGTACCAGGACGGAAACGATGAGGCTTCTTAACACCGCCGGTAGCTGGCGCACTTTTACGAGCAGCTTTGGTAGCCAATTGTTTGCGTGGCGCTTTGCCGCCAGTTGATTTACGAGCAGTTTGCTTAGTACGAGCCATTTTCACTTCACTATCACGAAATACAAAACTGTTAATACACTGAATCAATATCAACACACGAATAATAGCTTGCCTATGATTTGTCCCCTTTATATAGAAATTTGTCTCTCTCTGAAATAGGGATGAATGCAGTGTGTATATGATGTGTGTATGTGTGTTCGATTACCCAATGAAACAAGGTAGGTGGGTGTTTATTTTTAACTAAACATTTAGAGTGAAGAGTATAGCTATATAGATCTAACTCCCTCCCTTTGGAGATGAATTTGGTATAAATACAGGCTGCTCTGTAGAAAATATTATTAGTTCTTACAAGTACTTGTGAATTGTGTTTGAATTGAAAGTGATTAAAAAATGACTGGTCGCGGTAAAGGTGGCAAGGGATTAGGGAAAGGTGGTGCTAAACGTCATCGTAAAGTATTACGCGATAACATCCAAGGTATTACGAAGCCTGCTATCAGACGTTTAGCTCGTCGTGGTGGTGTAAAACGTATATCAGGTTTAATTTACGAGGAAACACGCGGTGTACTAAAGGTGTTTTTGGAAAATGTTATACGTGATGCCGTTACTTATACTGAACATGCTAAAAGAAAAACTGTCACTGCTATGGATGTTGTTTATGCTTTGAAAAGACAAGGACGCACCTTGTATGGTTTTGGAGGTTAAACGTTTTCTTTAAAAATTATTTAATACCGTAACTGACAACGGCGGTAAAATTTTTAACACAATCGGTCCTTTTCAGGACCACAAATATTTTTTAAAACGAGAGATATTGTTTTGTTTCATATTGTATTTGAACATTTTTAATTATAGAAAATTGAATTAGAATGCCATTCATGCCATAATTTTTTTTTTATAAAATTTAACTTCGTTTAGTGAATTATGTATGGATAAATGAGAGAATTTATGTATGAAAGTTTTTGTATACATGGCTATCATTAAAAGTTTAAATAAATAAATGGAAATTATATTCCTTGATTACAACTTGTGCAGAAATGCATATGTATATGATTATATATTTGTTGTAATAAAAGTAATATATATGTATATGTAGGTACATTTAGGTGTATAACAGTTTAAAAATTTTTCTCTTTTTTAAAAACAAATTGTCGTCCTGAAAAGGACGGTTGATGTTTATGAATTTATATAAGTACGTTGATGAATTTAAGCCTTCTTTTCCGTTTTCTTGGGTAATAGCACAGCTTGAATATTTGGTAGAACACCGCCTTGAGCAATGGTTACACCAGACAACAATTTGTTCAATTCTTCGTCATTACGAATGGCCAATTGTAAATGACGTGGAATTATTCTAGTCTTTTTGTTATCACGTGCAGCGTTACCAGCCAATTCAAGAACTTCAGCCGCTAAATATTCCATAACGGCAGCTAAATATACTGGAGCTCCGGCACCAACCCGTTCAGCATAATTGCCTTTACGCAACAAACGATGAATACGGCCAACGGGAAATTGTAATCCAGCACGATTTGAACGGGACTTTGCTTTTCCTTTAACTTTGCCACCTTTACCACGACCAGACATTTTTCAATTTTTTGTTATTATTTCTTCTGTTTAATCCAAACCAACTACACTGAATCACTGTTCACATAAACTGTTTTGAATTACGTGCGTCATGACTATTTATACTTTTGTACCACACATTTTGACACGAACCAGGCTGGTTTGTGTAGACAAACCCGATTCAAAAACGAACTATTGCTTGCTTGCTGTCAAAAAATGCTATATAATGAGCGCAAAAAATTTTTTCATTATCAGTTTGTGAACGGTGTTAAAGAGTGTTTGTCAATTGGAAATTTGAAGCAAATTTATAATTGGAATAATGCCTCCTAAAACTAGTGGTAAAGCTGCAAAAAAGGCTGGCAAAGCCCAAAAGAATATTACAAAGAGTGACAAGAGTAAAAAACGTAAGCGTAAGGAAAGTTATGCAATCTACATATATAAAGTCTTGAAGCAAGTACATCCTGATACTGGTATCTCGTCGAAAGCAATGAGCATCATGAACAGTTTTGTTAATGATATTTTCGAACGTATTGCTGCGGAAGCATCTCGTTTAGCTCACTATAATAAACGTTCAACCATTACCAGTCGGGAAATCCAAACCGCAGTCCGTTTGTTATTGCCCGGTGAATTGGCAAAGCATGCTGTTAGTGAAGGTACTAAAGCTGTAACCAAATACACAAGCTCCAAATAAATTGATATTTCTGCGCTAAATCCATACAATCAACATATTTACTGTTACTAACTTTCACATTAAACGGCCCTTTTCAGGGCCACAACAATTCTTCGGAAAGAGATTATAAATTTTGGGTTTTTGCTAATTTTTTTTATTAAAAATTGAGATATTTGTATTTGAATATATGTACATATATATTTAGTGATTTCAATAATCATTAAAACATATTTATGCCAAGTAATCAGTCATATGCAAACAAATGTGAATAGAATCCCTGAGAACGTTTTTATTTTATGTCATACTTATATACTAAAAATTGTTCATTGCTACAATATTGAAATTCATAATTAGGAGAAATGTAAATTTTTCATTAAGCAAAGAATATGTACATATATGAAGTAAAAAAAATATAGAATAAAAATTAAATTTTTACGTTTACTTTTGTTCAGTCTCTTTTTAAAAGTATTTTGTAGCCCCGAAAAGGGCTGTTTTTTTTTCTTCGAAACAATCTTTTTCGAACATCGAAAAAAAGTAGCTAGCTGAATGGTTAAATAAAAATTTACTTTTTGGCGCTAGCAGTCTTTTTTGCTGCCGGTTTTTTAGCTGGAACAGCTTTCTTCGCTTTCGCTGTTGTTGCAGTCTTTGCTTTTGGAACTTTTGGTTTAGTTGCCGGTGATTTCTTTGCTGGTTTGGCTTTAACTACACCAGTTTTTTTGACAGTTTTTGCTTTGATTTTTTCATTTTTTTTCTTTTCAGCAGTCTTTTTTGCGGCTGATGGTTTTTTTTCGACAGCGGTTGATTTTTTAGCCACTTTAGTCTTTTTCTTTTTATCACCAGCAGAAATAGCCTTTTTCTTTTCACTAGCTGGCTTCTTTACCTTTGGATCCTTTGATGCGGTAGCAGATAATTTAAATGAGCCAGAAGCACCTTTACCTTTAGTTTGAATTAATTTTCCACTGGTTACAGCACTCTTTAAATACCTCTTAATGAATGGAGCTAACTTTTGAACATCCACTTTATATGTACTTGTGAGGTACTTTTTAATGGCTGGAAGTGATGAACCACCACGCTCTTTCAATGTTTTAATAGCGGCATCAACCATTTGATGAGTTGGTGGGTGACTTGGTACACTAGTTGTTTTTTTCGACTTTACTGATTTCTTCGTTTTTTTCTCGGCTGCATTTGCAGCTATAGGAGAAGCTAAAGCTTCAGCAACGGCAGACTCAGACATTATTACTTGATTACTTTGATTTATTTTTCCTTTGCGTATATATTTATATAAAACAATCACTTGTAAGCAAACTTTTTAACACTTGATTATAATATTTACTCACATACTAGTTATGAGAAGTTCATAGTAGTCGTTGTGTACAATTTGCTAAATTTTTACTGTGACCATTTGTAAATTTTAATAAAAGTTTTTGCATATTTTTGAATTTGTCTTCTAGATTTTGTAAAAATTTGAAACTCTTCTATTGCAAAAAAGTAGTTTAGAAATTGAAAAGTTACAATATAATGATAAAAGCAATTTTACAACCATACAGAAAATTTTATAAGCATTTTTTTAGATATAATCTGAAAAAATCTCACTAAATATTAGTAATATTATAAAATTTTCATATAAATTTTATAAAAATTATACAGAATAATATTTTAAATTATGGATTTGAATGTTCTCTATATGTGAATTTTAAAAAATTATAACCCTTCTAATTTTTACATTTATAAAATTTATTTTAAAATATTTCTCTAAAGCAAAAGTTTTCTGGTATTAAAAAAGTCTCTATCAAACATTTTTCTTCTTCCTATTATATGAAAAATGGTCAATAATTCTATGTTTAATAATTTTCTTTTTTAATAATTCAATTAGGACTACCTACAAAAATGTTATCATTGTAAGGATGCTCTGGAGTAAGCACAGTGTCATTGGACTTGTTAGTACCCAATATACAAGTACTAACAAGGTATGGGAAAAATTTCTATTATCCAATTATACTCGTGTGATTGTTAAAATTCTAAAATTTTATATTTTTAATTTATATAATACAATAAGCTTTTTTTTTTTTTGTAGTAGTATCTAACAATGTGTAAAGAAAATGCTTAACAAAAAAAACTATATTTATACCAGATGATTATATCAGACCATATCTAAAACAAACCTCATAAAATTTTTTGTATAATTATATTTTATAATATTATTATTAAGTTAATGGTTTCGACTTCATACATATAAATATATATATGTAATATGTTCATATTCATATATATAATTAATATATCAATTTTTATATATTTTATGGGTAACTTTTTCAATTTAACCAAAAAAATTTATTATTTCCTGAAGAAGTTACAAATAACGGTAACAAAATATTGAAAATAAAAAAAAGATCATAAAACTCTAATAAAAAGATATTAAATCTAAATAGAATAAATTAAAAAAAATTGCTTTCACTACAAAAAATTAATAAATAACTGTTATGTAGATGATAAAAAATCTACTTACATTAATTATAAATTTAACTGTATTATGAAAAACGTGTTCCAAATTATATTTAATGTAAACTGACTAGTAGATATTCTAGATAATTCTGGGTGCCGTAATGTGAAAAAAATTTGCTTTTCCCAATTACTTAGAAATGCAAAAAAAATTTAAATTAAAATATTTTATTTAGATAACATTTAAAAAAAAAAAAAAAAAATCGTAGTACATCAAAACAAAATATTCTCTTTTAATTAGGTGGGTTGTGGTCCTGAAAAGGACCGATTTGTTAGTGGTAATAATTGTCTTCATTATAATTGCATAAGAAACTTAAGCACGTTCACCACGAATACGTCTAGCCAATTGAATATCTTTAGGCATAATAGTAACACGTTTAGCATGGATGGCACACAAGTTGGTATCTTCAAAGAGACCAACTAAATAAGCTTCACTGGCTTCCTGAAGAGCCATCACAGCTGAACTTTGGAAACGCAAATCAGTTTTGAAATCTTGTGCAATCTCACGAACTAAGCGCTGGAAGGGCAATTTGCGAATCAATAACTCTGTACTTTTTTGATAACGACGAATTTCTCGCAAAGCCACAGTACCAGGACGGAAACGATGAGGCTTCTTAACACCGCCGGTAGCTGGCGCACTTTTACGAGCAGCTTTGGTAGCCAATTGTTTGCGTGGCGCTTTGCCGCCAGTTGATTTACGAGCAGTTTGCTTAGTACGAGCCATTTTCACTTCACTATCACGAAATACAAAACTGTTAATACACTGAATCAATATCAACACACGAATAATAGCTTGCCTATGATTTGTCCCCTTTATATAGAAATTTGTCTCTCTCTGAAATAGGGATGAATGCAGTGTGTATATGATGTGTGTATGTGTGTTCGATTACCCAATGAAACAAGGTAGGTGGGTGTTTATTTTTAACTAAACATTTAGAGTGAAGAGTATAGCTATATAGATCTAACTCCCTCCCTTTGGAGATGAATTTGGTATAAATACAGGCTGCTCTGTAGAAAATATTATTAGTTCTTACAAGTACTTGTGAATTGTGTTTGAATTGAAAGTGATTAAAAAATGACTGGTCGCGGTAAAGGTGGCAAGGGATTAGGGAAAGGTGGTGCTAAACGTCATCGTAAAGTATTACGCGATAACATCCAAGGTATTACGAAGCCTGCTATCAGACGTTTAGCTCGTCGTGGTGGTGTAAAACGTATATCAGGTTTAATTTACGAGGAAACACGCGGTGTACTAAAGGTGTTTTTGGAAAATGTTATACGTGATGCCGTTACTTATACTGAACATGCTAAAAGAAAAACTGTCACTGCTATGGATGTTGTTTATGCTTTGAAAAGACAAGGACGCACCTTGTATGGTTTTGGAGGTTAAACGTTTTCTTTAAAAATTATTTAATACCGTAACTGACAACGGCGGTAAAATTTTTAACACAATCGGTCCTTTTCAGGACCACAAATATTTTTTAAAACGAGAGATATTGTTTTGTTTCATATTGTATTTGAACATTTTTAATTATAGAAAATTGAATTAGAATGCCATTCATGCCATAATTTTTTTTTTATAAAATTTAACTTCGTTTAGTGAATTATGTATGGATAAATGAGAGAATTTATGTATGAAAGTTTTTGTATACATGGCTATCATTAAAAGTTTAAATAAATAAATGGAAATTATATTCCTTGATTACAACTTGTGCAGAAATGCATATGTATATGATTATATATTTGTTGTAATAAAAGTAATATATATGTATATGTAG
The DNA here is from genome assembly GCA_963402855.1 of Ormia ochracea. Lineage (NCBI taxonomy): Eukaryota > Metazoa > Arthropoda > Insecta > Diptera > Tachinidae > Ormia > Ormia ochracea. The sequence continues at coordinate 3,584,731 of OY727106.1, forward strand.
GTACATTTAGGTGTATAACAGTTTAAAAATTTTTCTCTTTTTTAAAAACAAATTGTCGTCCTGAAAAGGACGGTTGATGTTTATGAATTTATATAAGTACGTTGATGAATTTAAGCCTTCTTTTCCGTTTTCTTGGGTAATAGCACAGCTTGAATATTTGGTAGAACACCGCCTTGAGCAATGGTTACACCAGACAACAATTTGTTCAATTCTTCGTCATTACGAATGGCCAATTGTAAATGACGTGGAATTATTCTAGTCTTTTTGTTATCACGTGCAGCGTTACCAGCCAATTCAAGAACTTCAGCCGCTAAATATTCCATAACGGCAGCTAAATATACTGGAGCTCCGGCACCAACCCGTTCAGCATAATTGCCTTTACGCAACAAACGATGAATACGGCCAACGGGAAATTGTAATCCAGCACGATTTGAACGGGACTTTGCTTTTCCTTTAACTTTGCCACCTTTACCACGACCAGACATTTTTCAATTTTTTGTTATTATTTCTTCTGTTTAATCCAAACCAACTACACTGAATCACTGTTCACATAAACTGTTTTGAATTACGTGCGTCATGACTATTTATACTTTTGTACCACACATTTTGACACGAACCAGGCTGGTTTGTGTAGACAAACCCGATTCAAAAACGAACTATTGCTTGCTTGCTGTCAAAAAATGCTATATAATGAGCGCAAAAAATTTTTTCATTATCAGTTTGTGAACGGTGTTAAAGAGTGTTTGTCAATTGGAAATTTGAAGCAAATTTATAATTGGAATAATGCCTCCTAAAACTAGTGGTAAAGCTGCAAAAAAGGCTGGCAAAGCCCAAAAGAATATTACAAAGAGTGACAAGAGTAAAAAACGTAAGCGTAAGGAAAGTTATGCAATCTACATATATAAAGTCTTGAAGCAAGTACATCCTGATACTGGTATCTCGTCGAAAGCAATGAGCATCATGAACAGTTTTGTTAATGATATTTTCGAACGTATTGCTGCGGAAGCATCTCGTTTAGCTCACTATAATAAACGTTCAACCATTACCAGTCGGGAAATCCAAACCGCAGTCCGTTTGTTATTGCCCGGTGAATTGGCAAAGCATGCTGTTAGTGAAGGTACTAAAGCTGTAACCAAATACACAAGCTCCAAATAAATTGATATTTCTGCGCTAAATCCATACAATCAACATATTTACTGTTACTAACTTTCACATTAAACGGCCCTTTTCAGGGCCACAACAATTCTTCGGAAAGAGATTATAAATTTTGGGTTTTTGCTAATTTTTTTTATTAAAAATTGAGA
>OY727106.1:3586234-3827234 GCA_963402855.1 Ormia ochracea
TCTTTAAATACCTCTTAATGAATGGAGCTAACTTTTGAGCATCCACTTTATATGTACTTGTGAGGTACTTTTTAATGGCTGGAAGTGATGAACCACCACGCTCTTTCAATGTTTTAATAGCGGCATCAACCATTTGATGAGTTGGTGGGTGACTTGGTACACTAGTTGTTTTTTTCGACTTTACTGATTTCTTCGTTTTTTTCTCGGCTGCATTTGCAGCTATAGGAGAAGCTAAAGCTTCAGCAACGGCAGACTCAGACATTATTACTTGATTACTTTGATTTATTTTTCCTTTGCGTATATATTTATATAAAACAATCACTTGTAAGCAAACTTTTTAACACTTGATTATAATATTTACTCACATACTAGTTATGAGAAGTTCATAGTAGTCGTTGTGTACAATTTGCTAAATTTTTACTGTGACCATTTGTAAATTTTAATAAAAGTTTTTGCATATTTTTGAATTTGTCTTCTAGATTTTGTAAAAATTTGAAACTCTTCTATTGCAAAAAAGTAGTTTAGAAATTGAAAAGTTACAATATAATGATAAAAGCAATTTTACAACCATACAGAAAATTTTATAAGCATTTTTTTAGATATAATCTGAAAAAATCTCACTAAATATTAGTAATATTATAAAATTTTCATATAAATTTTATAAAAATTATACAGAATAATATTTTAAATTATGGATTTGAATGTTCTCTATATGTGAATTTTAAAAAATTATAACCCTTCTAATTTTTACATTTATAAAATTTATTTTAAAATATTTCTCTAAAGCAAAAGTTTTCTGGTATTAAAAAAGTCTCTATCAAACATTTTTCTTCTTCCTATTATATGAAAAATGGTCAATAATTCTATGTTTAATAATTTTCTTTTTTAATAATTCAATTAGGACTACCTACAAAAATGTTATCATTGTAAGGATGCTCTGGAGTAAGCACAGTGTCATTGGACTTGTTAGTACCCAATATACAAGTACTAACAAGGTATGGGAAAAATTTCTATTATCCAATTATACTCGTGTGATTGTTAAAATTCTAAAATTTTATATTTTTAATTTATATAATACAATAAGCTTTTTTTTTTTTTTTGTAGTAGTATCTAACAATGTGTAAAGAAAATGCTTAACAAAAAAAACTATATTTATACCAGATGATTATATCAGACCATATCTAAAACAAACCTCATAAAATTTTTTGTATAATTATATTTTATAATATTATTATTAAGTTAATGGTTTCGACTTCATACATATAAATATATATATGTAATATGTTCATATTCATATATATAATTAATATATCAATTTTTATATATTTTATGGGTAACTTTTTCAATTTAACCAAAAAAATTTATTATTTCCTGAAGAAGTTACAAATAACGGTAACAAAATATTGAAAATAAAAAAAAGATCATAAAACTCTAATAAAAAGATATTAAATCTAAATAGAATAAATTAAAAAAAATTGCTTTCACTACAAAAAATTAATAAATAACTGTTATGTAGATGATAAAAAATCTACTTACATTAATTATAAATTTAACTGTATTATGAAAAACGTGTTCCAAATTATATTTAATGTAAACTGACTAGTAGATATTCTAGATAATTCTGGGTGCCGTAATGTGAAAAAAATTTGCTTTTCCCAATTACTTAGAAATGCAAAAAAAATTTAAATTAAAATATTTTATTTAGATAACATTTAAAAAAAAAAAAAAATCGTAGTACATCAAAACAAAATATTCTCTTTTAATTAGGTGGGTTGTGGTCCTGAAAAGGACCGATTTGTTAGTGGTAATAATTGTCTTCATTATAATTGCATAAGAAACTTAAGCACGTTCACCACGAATACGTCTAGCCAATTGAATATCTTTAGGCATAATAGTAACACGTTTAGCATGGATGGCACACAAGTTGGTATCTTCAAAGAGACCAACTAAATAAGCTTCACTGGCTTCCTGAAGAGCCATCACAGCTGAACTTTGGAAACGCAAATCAGTTTTGAAATCTTGTGCAATCTCACGAACTAAGCGCTGGAAGGGCAATTTGCGAATCAATAACTCTGTACTTTTTTGATAACGACGAATTTCTCGCAAAGCCACAGTACCAGGACGGAAACGATGAGGCTTCTTAACACCGCCGGTAGCTGGCGCACTTTTACGAGCAGCTTTGGTAGCCAATTGTTTGCGTGGCGCTTTGCCGCCAGTTGATTTACGAGCAGTTTGCTTAGTACGAGCCATTTTCACTTCACTATCACGAAAAACAAAACTGTTAATACACTGAATCAATATCAACACACGAATAATAGCTTGCCTATGATTTGTCCCCTTTATATAGAAATTTGTCTCTTTCTGAAATAGGGATGAATGCAGTGTGTATATGATGTGTGTATGTGTGTTCGATTACCCAATGAAACAAGGTAGGTGGGTGTTTATTTTTAACTAAACATTTAGAGTGAAGAGTATAGCTATATAGATCTAACTCCCTCCCTTTGTAAATGAATTTGGTATAAATACAGGCTGCTCTGTAGAAAATATTATTAGTTCTTACAAGTACTTGTGAATTGTGTTTGAATTGAAAGTGATTAAAAAATGACTGGTCGCGGTAAAGGTGGCAAGGGATTAGGGAAAGGTGGTGCTAAACGTCATCGTAAAGTATTACGCGATAACATCCAAGGTATTACGAAGCCTGCTATCAGACGTTTAGCTCGTCGTGGTGGTGTAAAACGTATATCAGGTTTAATTTACGAGGAAACACGCGGTGTACTAAAGGTGTTTTTGGAAAATGTTATACGTGATGCCGTTACTTATACTGAACATGCTAAAAGAAAAACTGTCACTGCTATGGATGTTGTTTATGCTTTGAAAAGACAAGGACGCACCTTGTATGGTTTTGGAGGTTAAACGTTTTCTTTAAAAATTATTTAATACCGTAACTGACAACGGCGGTAAAATTTTTAACACAATCGGTCCTTTTCAGGACCACAAATATTTTTTAAAACGAGAGATATTGTTTTGTTTCATATTGTATTTGAAAATTTTTAATTATAGAAAATTGAATTAGAATGCCATTCATGCCATAATTTTTTTTTTTATAAAATTTAACTTCGTTTAGTGAATTATGTATGGATAAATGAAGAATTTATGTATGAAAGTTTTTGTGTACATGGCTATCATTAAAAGTTTAAATAAATAAATGGAAATTATATAATCATATAGATATGCATTTCTGCACAAGTTGTAATCAAGGAATATATTTATGCAATAAAAGTAATATATATGTATATGTAGGTACATTTAGGTGTATAACAGTTTAAAAATTTTTCTCTTTTTGAAAAAGAAATTGTCGTCCTGAAAAGGACGGTTGATTTTTATGAATTTATATATGTACGTTGACGAATTTAAGCCTTCTTTTCCGTTTTCTTGGGTAATAGCACAGCTTGAATATTTGGTAGAACACCGCCTTGAGCAATGGTTACACCAGACAACAATTTGTTCAATTCTTCGTCATTACGAATGGCCAATTGTAAATGACGTGGAATTATTCTAGTCTTTTTGTTATCACGTGCAGCGTTACCAGCCAATTCAAGAACTTCAGCCGCTAAATATTCCATAACGGCAGCTAAATATACTGGAGCTCCGGCACCAACCCGTTCAGCATAATTGCCTTTACGCAACAAACGATGAATACGGCCAACGGGAAATTGTAATCCAGCACGATTTGAACGGGACTTTGCTTTTCCTTTAACTTTGCCACCTTTACCACGACCAGACATTTTTCAATTTTTTGTTATTATTTCTTCTGTTTAATCCAAACCAACTACACTGAATCACTGTTCACATAAACTGTTTTGAATTACGTGCGTCATGACTATTTATACTTTTGTACCACACATTTTGACACGAACCAGGGTGGTTTGTGTAGACAAACCCGATTCAAAAACGAACTATTGCTTGCTTGCTGTCAAAAAATGCTATATAATGAGCGCAAAAAATTTTTTCATTATCAGTTTGTGAACGGTGTTAAAGAGTGTTTGTCAATTGGAAATTTGAAGCAAATTTATAATTGGAATAATGCCTCCTAAAACTAGTGGTAAAGCTGCAAAAAAGGCTGGCAAAGCCCAAAAGAATATTACAAAGAGTGACAAGAGTAAAAAACGTAAGCGTAAGGAAAGTTATGCAATCTACATATATAAAGTCTTGAAGCAAGTACATCCTGATACTGGTATCTCGTCGAAAGCAATGAGCATCATGAACAGTTTTGTTAATGATATTTTCGAACGTATTGCTGCGGAAGCATCTCGTTTAGCTCACTATAATAAACGTTCAACCATTACCAGTCGGGAAATCCAAACCGCAGTCCGTTTGTTATTGCCCGGTGAATTGGCAAAGCATGCTGTTAGTGAAGGTACTAAAGCTGTAACCAAATACACAAGCTCCAAATAAATTGATATTTCTGCGCTAAATCCATACAATCAACATATTTACTGTTACTAACTTTCACATTAAACGGCCCTTTTCAGGGCCACAACAATTCTTCGGAAAGAGATTATAAATTTTGGGTTTTTGCTAATTTTTTTTATTAAAAATTGAGATATTTGTATTTGAATATATGTACATATATATTTAGTGATTTCAATAATCATTAAAACATATTTATGCCAAGTAATCAGTCATATGCAAACAAATGTGAATAGAATCCCTGAGAACGTTTTTATTTTATGTCATACTTATATACTAAAAATTGTTCATTGCTACAATATTGAAATTCATAATTAGGAGAAATGTAAATTTTTCATTAAGCAAAGAATATGTACATATATGAAGTAAAAAAAATATAGAATAAAAATTAAATTTTTACGTTTACTTTTGTTCAGTCTCTTTTTAAAAGTATTTTGTAGCCCCGAAAAGGGCTGTTTTTTTTTCTTCGAAACAATCTTTTTCGAACATCGAAAAAAAGTAGCTAGCTGAATGGTTAAATAAAAATTTACTTTTTGGCGCTAGCAGTCTTTTTTGCTGCCGGTTTTTTAGCTGGAACAGCTTTCTTCGCTTTCGCTGTTGTTGCAGTCTTTGCTTTTGGAACTTTTGGTTTAGTTGCCGGTGATTTCTTTGCTGGTTTGGCTTTAACTACACCAGTTTTTTTGACAGTTTTTGCTTTGATTTTTTCATTTTTTTTCTTTTCAGCAGTCTTTTTTGCGGCTGATGGTTTTTTTGCGACAGCGGTTGATTTTTTAGCTACTTTAGTCTTTTTCTTTTTATCACCAGCAGAAATAGCCTTTTTCTTTTCACTAGCTGGCTTCTTTACCTTTGGATCCTTTGATGCGGTAGCAGATAATTTAAATGAGCCAGAAGCACCTTTACCTTTAGTTTGAATTAATTTTCCACTAGTTACAGCACTCTTTAAATACCTCTTAATGAATGGAGCTAACTTTTGAGCATCCACTTTATATGTACTTGTGAGGTACTTTTTAATGGCTGGAAGTGATGAACCACCACGCTCTTTCAATGTTTTAATAGCGGCATCAACCATTTGATGAGTTGGTGGGTGACTTGGTACACTAGTTGTTTTTTTCGACTTTACTGATTTCTTCGTTTTTTTCTCGGCTGCATTTGCAGCTATAGGAGAAGCTGAAGCTTCAGCAACGGCAGACTCAGACATTATTACTTGATTACTTTGATTTATTTTTCCTTTGCGTATATTTATATAAAACAATCACTTGTAAGCAAACTTTTTAACTCTTGAATATAATAGTTACTCACATACTAGCTATGAGAAGTTCATAGTAGTCGTTGTGTACAATTTGCTAAATTTTTACTGTGACCATTTGTAAATTTTAATAAAAGTTTTTGCATATTTTTGAATTTGTCTTCTAGATTTTGTAAAAATTTGAAACTCTTCTATTGCAAAAAAGTAGTTTAGAAATTGAAAAGTTACAATATAATGATAAAAACAATTTTACAACCATACAGAAAATTTTATTGGCATTTTTTTAGATATAATCTGAAAAAAATCTCACTAAATATTAGTAATATTATAAAATTTTCATATAAATTTTATAAAAATTATACAGAATATTATTTTAAATTATGGATTTGAATGTTCTCTATGTGTGAATTTTAAAAAATTATAACTCTTCTAATTTTTACATTTATAAAATTTATTTTAAAATATTTCTCTAAAGCAAAAGTTTTCTGGTATTAAAAAAGTCTCTATCAAACATTTTTCTTCTTCCTATTATATGAAAAAGGGTCAATAATTCTATGCTTAATAATTTTCTTTTTTAATAATTCAATTAGGACTACCTACAAAAATGTTATCAATGTAAGGATGCTCTAAAGTAAGCACAGTGTCATTGGACTTGTTAGTACCCAATATACAAGTACTAACAAGGTATGGTAAAAATTTCTATTATCCAATTATACTCGTGTGATTGTTAAAATTCTAAAATTTTATATTTTTAATTTATATAATACAATAAGCTTTTTTTTTTTTTGTAGTAGTATCTAACAAAGTGTAAAGAAAATGCTTAACAAAAAAAACCATATTTATACCAGATGATTATATCAGACCATATAGATACAAACCTCATAAAATTTTTTGTATGATTATATTTTATAATATTATTATTAAGGTTATGGTTTCGACTTCATACATATAAATATGTATATGTAATATGTTCATATTCATATATATAATTAATATATCAATTTTTATATATTTTATGGGTAACTTTTTCAATTTAACCAAAAAAATTTATTATTTCCTGAAGAAGTTACAAATAACGGTAACAAAATATTGAAAATAAAAAAAAGATCATAAAACACTAATAAAAAGATATTAAATCTAAATAGAATAAATTAAAAAAAATTTCTTTCACTACAAAAAATTAATAAATAACTGTTATGTAGATGATAAAAAATCTACTTACATTAATTATAAATTTAACTGTATTATGAAAAACGTGTTCCAAATTATATTTAATGTAAACTGACTAGTAGATATTCTAGATAATTAATTCTGGGTGCCGTAATGTGAAAATAATTTGCTTTTCCCAATTACTTAGAAATGCAAAAAAAATTTAAATTAAAATATTTTATTTAGATAATATTTAAAAAAAAAAAATCGTAGTACATCAAAACAAAATATTCTCTTTTAATTAGGTGGGTTGTGGTCCTGAAAAGGACCGATTTGTTAGTGGTAATAATTGTCTTCATTATAATTGCATAAGAAACTTAAGCACGTTCACCACGAATACGTCTAGCCAATTGAATATCTTTAGGCATAATAGTAACACGTTTAGCATGGATGGCACACAAGTTGGTATCTTCAAAGAGACCAACTAAATAAGCTTCACTGGCTTCCTGAAGAGCCATCACAGCTGAACTTTGGAAACGCAAATCAGTTTTGAAATCTTGTGCAATCTCACGAACTAAGCGCTGGAAGGGCAATTTGCGAATCAATAACTCTGTACTTTTTTGATAACGACGAATTTCTCGCAAAGCCACAGTACCAGGACGGAAACGATGAGGCTTCTTAACACCGCCGGTAGCTGGCGCACTTTTACGAGCAGCTTTGGTAGCCAATTGTTTGCGTGGCGCTTTGCCGCCAGTTGATTTACGAGCAGTTTGCTTAGTACGAGCCATTTTCACTTCACTATCACGAAAAACAAAACTGTTAATACACTGAATCAATATCAACACACGAATAATAGCTTGCCTATGATTTGTCCCCTTTATATAGAAATTTGTCTCTTTCTGAAATAGGGATGAATGCAGTGTGTATATGATGTGTGTATGTGTGTTCGATTACCCAATGAAACAAGGTAGGTGGGTGTTTATTTTTAACTAAACATTTAGAGTGAAGAGTATAGCTATATAGATCTAACTCCCTCCCTTTGTAAATGAATTTGGTATAAATACAGGCTGCTCTGTAGAAAATATTATTAGTTCTTACAAGTACTTGTGAATTGTGTTTGAATTGAAAGTGATTAAAAAATGACTGGTCGTGGTAAAGGTGGCAAGGGATTAGGGAAAGGTGGTGCTAAACGTCATCGTAAAGTATTACGCGATAACATCCAAGGTATTACGAAGCCTGCTATCAGACGTTTAGCTCGTCGTGGTGGTGTAAAACGTATATCAGGTTTAATTTACGAGGAAACACGCGGTGTACTAAAGGTGTTTTTGGAAAATGTTATACGTGATGCCGTTACTTATACTGAACATGCTAAAAGAAAAACTGTCACTGCTATGGATGTTGTTTATGCTTTGAAAAGACAAGGACGCACCTTGTATGGTTTTGGAGGTTAAACGTTTTCTTTAAAAATTATTTAATACCGTAACTGACAACGGCGGTAAAATTTTTAACACAATCGGTCCTTTTCAGGACCACAAATATTTTTTAAAACGAGAGATATTGTTTTGTTTCATATTGTATTTGAACATTTTTAATTATAGAAAATTGAATTAGAATGCCATTCATGCCATAATTTTTTTTTTTATAAAATTTAACTTCGTTTAGTGAATTATGTATGGATAAATGAAGAATTTATGTATGAAAGTTTTTGTGTACATGGCTATCATTAAAAGTTTAAATAAATAAATGGAAATTATATAATCATATAGATATGCATTTCTGCACAAGTTGTAATCAAGGAATATATTTATGCAATAAAAGTAATATATATGTATATGTAGGTACATTTAGGTGTATAACAGTTTAAAAATTTTTCTCTTTTTGAAAAAGAAATTGTCGTCCTGAAAAGGACGGTTGATTTTTATGAATTTATATATGTACGTTGACGAATTTAAGCCTTCTTTTCCGTTTTCTTGGGTAATAGCACAGCTTGAATATTTGGTAGAACACCGCCTTGAGCAATGGTTACACCAGACAACAATTTGTTCAATTCTTCGTCATTACGAATGGCCAATTGTAAATGACGTGGAATTATTCTAGTCTTTTTGTTATCACGTGCAGCGTTACCAGCCAATTCAAGAACTTCAGCCGCTAAATATTCCATAACGGCAGCTAAATATACTGGAGCTCCGGCACCAACCCGTTCAGCATAATTGCCTTTACGCAACAAACGATGAATACGGCCAACGGGAAATTGTAATCCAGCACGATTTGAACGGGACTTTGCTTTTCCTTTAACTTTGCCACCTTTACCACGACCAGACATTTTTCAATTTTTTGTTATTATTTCTTCTGTTTAATCCAAACCAACTACACTGAATCACTGTTCACATAAACTGTTTTGAATTACGTGCGTCATGACTATTTATACTTTTGTACCACACATTTTGACACGAACCAGGGTGGTTTGTGTAGACAAACCCGATTCAAAAACGAACTATTGCTTGCTTGCTGTCAAAAAATGCTATATAATGAGCGCAAAAAATTTTTTCATTATCAGTTTGTGAACAGTGTTAAAGAGTGTTTGTCAATTGGAAATTTGAAGCAAATTTATAATTGGAATAATGCCTCCTAAAACCAGTGGTAAAGCTGCAAAAAAGGCTGGCAAAGCCCAAAAGAATATTACAAAGAGTGACAAGAGTAAAAAACGTAAGCGTAAGGAAAGTTATGCAATCTACATATATAAAGTCTTGAAGCAAGTACATCCTGATACTGGTATCTCGTCGAAAGCAATGAGCATCATGAACAGTTTTGTTAATGATATTTTCGAACGTATTGCTGCGGAAGCATCTCGTTTAGCTCACTATAATAAACGTTCAACCATTACCAGTCGGGAAATCCAAACCGCAGTCCGTTTGTTATTGCCCGGTGAATTGGCAAAGCATGCTGTTAGTGAAGGTACCAAAGCTGTAACCAAATACACAAGCTCCAAATAAATTGATATTTCTGCGCTAAATCCATACAATCAACATATTTACTGTTACTAACTTTCACATTAAACGGCCCTTTTCAGGGCCACAACAATTCTTCGGAAAGAGATTATAAATTTTGGGTTTTTGCTAATTTTTTTTATTAAAAATTGAGATATTTGTATTTGAATATATGTACATATATATTTAGTGATTTCAATAATCATTAAAACATATTTATGCCAAGTAATCAGTCATATGCAAACAAATGTGAATAGAATCCCTGAGAACGTTTTTATTTTATGTCATACTTATATACTAAAAATTGTTCATTGCTACAATATTGAAATTCATAATTAGGAGAAATGTAAATTTTTCATTAAGCAAAGAATATGTACATATATGAAGTAAAAAAAATATAGAATAAAAATTAAATTTTTACGTTTACTTTTGTTCAGTCTCTTTTTAAAAGTATTTTGTAGCCCCGAAAAGGGCTGTTTTTTTTTCTTCGAAACAATCTTTTTCGAACATCGAAAAAAAGTAGCTAGCTGAATGGTTAAATAAAAATTTACTTTTTGGCGCTAGCAGTCTTTTTTGCTGCCGGTTTTTTAGCTGGAACAGCTTTCTTCGCTTTCGCTGTTGTTGCAGTCTTTGCTTTTGGAACTTTTGGTTTAGTTGCCGGTGATTTCTTTGCTGGTTTGGCTTTAACTACACCAGTTTTTTTGACAGTTTTTGCTTTGATTTTTTCATTTTTTTTCTTTTCAGCAGTCTTTTTTGCGGCTGATGGTTTTTTTGCGACAGCGGTTGATTTTTTAGCTACTTTAGTCTTTTTCTTTTTATCACCAGCAGAAATAGCCTTTTTCTTTTCACTAGCTGGCTTCTTTACCTTTGGATCCTTTGATGCGGTAGCAGATAATTTAAATGAGCCAGAAGCACCTTTACCTTTAGTTTGAATTAATTTTCCACTAGTTACAGCACTCTTTAAATACCTCTTAATGAATGGAGCTAACTTTTGAGCATCCACTTTATATGTACTTGTGAGGTACTTTTTAATGGCTGGAAGTGATGAACCACCACGCTCTTTCAATGTTTTAATAGCGGCATCAACCATTTGATGAGTTGGTGGGTGACTTGGTACACTAGTTGTTTTTTTCGACTTTACTGATTTCTTCGTTTTTTTCTCGGCTGCATTTGCAGCTATAGGAGAAGCTGAAGCTTCAGCAACGGCAGACTCAGACATTATTACTTGATTACTTTGATTTATTTTTCCTTTGCGTATATTTATATAAAACAATCACTTGTAAGCAAACTTTTTAACTCTTGAATATAATAGTTACTCACATACTAGCTATGAGAAGTTCATAGTAGTCGTTGTGTACAATTTGCTAAATTTTTACTGTGACCATTTGTAAATTTTAATAAAAGTTTTTGCATATTTTTGAATTTGTCTTCTAGATTTTGTAAAAATTTGAAACTCTTCTATTGCAAAAAAGTAGTTTAGAAATTGAAAAGTTACAATATAATGATAAAAACAATTTTACAACCATACAGAAAATTTTATTGGCATTTTTTTAGATATAATCTGAAAAAAATCTCACTAAATATTAGTAATATTATAAAATTTTCATATAAATTTTATAAAAATTATACAGAATATTATTTTAAATTATGGATTTGAATGTTCTCTATGTGTGAATTTTAAAAAATTATAACTCTTCTAATTTTTACATTTATAAAATTTATTTTAAAATATTTCTCTAAAGCAAAAGTTTTCTGGTATTAAAAAAGTCTCTATCAAACATTTTTCTTCTTCCTATTATATGAAAAAGGGTCAATAATTCTATGCTTAATAATTTTCTTTTTTAATAATTCAATTAGGACTACCTACAAAAATGTTATCAATGTAAGGATGCTCTAAAGTAAGCACAGTGTCATTGGACTTGTTAGTACCCAATATACAAGTACTAACAAGGTATGGTAAAAATTTCTATTATCCAATTATACTCGTGTGATTGTTAAAATTCTAAAATTTTATATTTTTAATTTATATAATACAATAAGCTTTTTTTTTTTTTGTAGTAGTATCTAACAAAGTGTAAAGAAAATGCTTAACAAAAAAAACCATATTTATACCAGATGATTATATCAGACCATATAGATACAAACCTCATAAAATTTTTTGTATGATTATATTTTATAATATTATTATTAAGGTTATGGTTTCGACTTCATACATATAAATATGTATATGTAATATGTTCATATTCATATATATAATTAATATATCAATTTTTATATATTTTATGGGTAACTTTTTCAATTTAACCAAAAAAATTTATTATTTCCTGAAGAAGTTACAAATAACGGTAACAAAATATTGAAAATAAAAAAAAGATCATAAAACACTAATAAAAAGATATTAAATCTAAATAGAATAAATTAAAAAAAATTTCTTTCACTACAAAAAATTAATAAATAACTGTTATGTAGATGATAAAAAATCTACTTACATTAATTATAAATTTAACTGTATTATGAAAAACGTGTTCCAAATTATATTTAATGTAAACTGACTAGTAGATATTCTAGATAATTAATTCTGGGTGCCGTAATGTGAAAATAATTTGCTTTTCCCAATTACTTAGAAATGCAAAAAAAATTTAAATTAAAATATTTTATTTAGATAATATTTAAAAAAAAAAAATCGTAGTACATCAAAACAAAATATTCTCTTTTAATTAGGTGGGTTGTGGTCCTGAAAAGGACCGATTTGTTAGTGGTAATAATTGTCTTCATTATAATTGCATAAGAAACTTAAGCACGTTCACCACGAATACGTCTAGCCAATTGAATATCTTTAGGCATAATAGTAACACGTTTAGCATGGATGGCACACAAGTTGGTATCTTCAAAGAGACCAACTAAATAAGCTTCACTGGCTTCCTGAAGAGCCATCACAGCTGAACTTTGGAAACGCAAATCAGTTTTGAAATCTTGTGCAATCTCACGAACTAAGCGCTGGAAGGGCAATTTGCGAATCAATAACTCTGTACTTTTTTGATAACGACGAATTTCTCGCAAAGCCACAGTACCAGGACGGAAACGATGAGGCTTCTTAACACCGCCGGTAGCTGGCGCACTTTTACGAGCAGCTTTGGTAGCCAATTGTTTGCGTGGCGCTTTGCCGCCAGTTGATTTACGAGCAGTTTGCTTAGTACGAGCCATTTTCACTTCACTATCACGAAAAACAAAACTGTTAATACACTGAATCAATATCAACACACGAATAATAGCTTGCCTATGATTTGTCCCCTTTATATAGAAATTTGTCTCTTTCTGAAATAGGGATGAATGCAGTGTGTATATGATGTGTGTATGTGTGTTCGATTACCCAATGAAACAAGGTAGGTGGGTGTTTATTTTTAACTAAACATTTAGAGTGAAGAGTATAGCTATATAGATCTAACTCCCTCCCTTTGTAAATGAATTTGGTATAAATACAGGCTGCTCTGTAGAAAATATTATTAGTTCTTACAAGTACTTGTGAATTGTGTTTGAATTGAAAGTGATTAAAAAATGACTGGTCGTGGTAAAGGTGGCAAGGGATTAGGGAAAGGTGGTGCTAAACGTCATCGTAAAGTATTACGCGATAACATCCAAGGTATTACGAAGCCTGCTATCAGACGTTTAGCTCGTCGTGGTGGTGTAAAACGTATATCAGGTTTAATTTACGAGGAAACACGCGGTGTACTAAAGGTGTTTTTGGAAAATGTTATACGTGATGCCGTTACTTATACTGAACATGCTAAAAGAAAAACTGTCACTGCTATGGATGTTGTTTATGCTTTGAAAAGACAAGGACGCACCTTGTATGGTTTTGGAGGTTAAACGTTTTCTTTAAAAATTATTTAATACCGTAACTGACAACGGCGGTAAAATTTTTAACACAATCGGTCCTTTTCAGGACCACAAATATTTTTTAAAACGAGAGATATTGTTTTGTTTCATATTGTATTTGAACATTTTTAATTATAGAAAATTGAATTAGAATGCCATTCATGCCATAATTTTTTTTTTATAAAATTTAACTTCGTTTAGTGAATTATGTATGGATAAATGAAGAATTTATGTATGAAAGTTTTTGTGTACATGGCTATCATTAAAAGTTTAAATAAATAAATGGAAATTATATAATCATATAGATATGCATTTCTGCACAAGTTGTAATCAAGGAATATATTTATGCAATAAAAGTAATATATATGTATATGTAGGTACATTTAGGTGTATAACAGTTTAAAAATTTTTCTCTTTTTGAAAAAGAAATTGTCGTCCTGAAAAGGACGGTTGATTTTTATGAATTTATATATGTACGTTGACGAATTTAAGCCTTCTTTTCCGTTTTCTTGGGTAATAGCACAGCTTGAATATTTGGTAGAACACCGCCTTGAGCAATGGTTACACCAGACAACAATTTGTTCAATTCTTCGTCATTACGAATGGCCAATTGTAAATGACGTGGAATTATTCTAGTCTTTTTGTTATCACGTGCAGCGTTACCAGCCAATTCAAGAACTTCAGCCGCTAAATATTCCATAACGGCAGCTAAATATACTGGAGCTCCGGCACCAACCCGTTCAGCATAATTGCCTTTACGCAACAAACGATGAATACGGCCAACGGGAAATTGTAATCCAGCACGATTTGAACGGGACTTTGCTTTTCCTTTAACTTTGCCACCTTTACCACGACCAGACATTTTTCAATTTTTTGTTATTATTTCTTCTGTTTAATCCAAACCAACTACACTGAATCACTGTTCACATAAACTGTTTTGAATTACGTGCGTCATGACTATTTATACTTTTGTACCACACATTTTGACACGAACCAGGGTGGTTTGTGTAGACAAACCCGATTCAAAAACGAACTATTGCTTGCTTGCTGTCAAAAAATGCTATATAATGAGCGCAAAAAATTTTTTCATTATCAGTTTGTGAACGGTGTTAAAGAGTGTTTGTCAATTGGAAATTTGAAGCAAATTTATAATTGGAATAATGCCTCCTAAAACTAGTGGTAAAGCTGCAAAAAAGGCTGGCAAAGCCCAAAAGAATATTACAAAGAGTGACAAGAGTAAAAAACGTAAGCGTAAGGAAAGTTATGCAATCTACATATATAAAGTCTTGAAGCAAGTACATCCTGATACTGGTATCTCGTCGAAAGCAATGAGCATCATGAACAGTTTTGTTAATGATATTTTCGAACGTATTGCTGCGGAAGCATCTCGTTTAGCTCACTATAATAAACGTTCAACCATTACCAGTCGGGAAATCCAAACCGCAGTCCGTTTGTTATTGCCCGGTGAATTGGCAAAGCATGCTGTTAGTGAAGGTACTAAAGCTGTAACCAAATACACAAGCTCCAAATAAATTGATATTTCTGCGCTAAATCCATACAATCAACATATTTACTGTTACTAACTTTCACATTAAACGGCCCTTTTCAGGGCCACAACAATTCTTCGGAAAGAGATTATAAATTTTGGGTTTTTGCTAATTTTTTTTATTAAAAATTGAGATATTTGTATTTGAATATATGTACATATATATTTAGTGATTTCAATAATCATTAAAACATATTTATGCCAAGTAATCAGTCATATGCAAACAAATGTGAATAGAATCCCTGAGAACGTTTTTATTTTATGTCATACTTATATACTAAAAATTGTTCATTGCTACAATATTGAAATTCATAATTAGGAGAAATGTAAATTTTTCATTAAGGAAAGAATATGTACATATATGAAGTAAAAAAAAATATAGAATAAAAATCATATTTTTACGTTTACTTTTGTTCAGTCTCTTTTTAAAAGTATTTTGTAGCCCCGAAAAGGGCTGTTTTTTTTCTTCGAAACCATCTTTTTCGAACATCGAAAAAAAGTAGTTAGCTGAATGGTTAAAAAAAATTTACTTTTTGGCGCTGGCAGTCTTTTTTGCTGCTGGTTTTTTAGCTGGAACAGCTTTTTTCGCTTTTGCTGTTGTTGCAGTCTTTGCTTTTGGAACTTTTGATTTAGTTGCCGGTGATTTCTTTGCTGGTTTGGCTTTAACTACACCAGTTTTTTTGACAGTTTTTGCTTTGATTTTTTCATTTTTTTTCTTTTCAGCAGTCTTTTTTGCGGCTGATGGTTTTTTTGCGACAGCGGTTGATTTTTTAGCTACTTTAGTCTTTTTCTTTTTATCACCAGCAGAAATAGCCTTTTTCTTTTCACTAGCTGGCTTCTTTACCTTTGGATCCTTTGATGCGGTAGCAGATAATTTAAATGAGCCAGAAGCACCTTTACCTTTAGTTTGAATTAATTTTCCACTAGTTACAGCACTCTTTAAATACCTCTTAATGAATGGAGCTAACTTTTGAGCATCCACTTTATATGTACTTGTGAGGTACTTTTTAATGGCTGGAAGTGATGAACCACCACGCTCTTTCAATGTTTTAATAGCGGCATCAACCATTTGATGAGTTGGTGGGTGACTTGGTACACTAGTTGTTTTTTTCGACTTTACTGATTTCTTCGTTTTTTTCTCGGCTGCATTTGCAGCTATAGGAGAAGCTGAAGCTTCAGCAACGGCAGACTCAGACATTATTACTTGATTACTTTGATTTATTTTTCCTTTGCGTATATTTATATAAAACAATCACTTGTAAGCAAACTTTTTAACTCTTGAATATAATAGTTACTCACATACTAGCTATGAGAAGTTCATAGTAGTCGTTGTGTACAATTTGCTAAATTTTTACTGTGACCATTTGTAAATTTTAATAAAAGTTTTTGCATATTTTTGAATTTGTCTTCTAGATTTTGTAAAAATTTGAAACTCTTCTATTGCAAAAAAGTAGTTTAGAAATTGAAAAGTTACAATATAATGATAAAAACAATTTTACAACCATACAGAAAATTTTATTGGCATTTTTTTAGATATAATCTGAAAAAAATCTCACTAAATATTAGTAATATTATAAAATTTTCATATAAATTTTATAAAAATTATACAGAATATTATTTTAAATTATGGATTTGAATGTTCTCTATGTGTGAATTTTAAAAAATTATAACTCTTCTAATTTTTACATTTATAAAATTTATTTTAAAATATTTCTCTAAAGCAAAAGTTTTCTGGTATTAAAAAAGTCTCTATCAAACATTTTTCTTCTTCCTATTATATGAAAAAGGGTCAATAATTCTATGTTTAATAATTTTCTTTTTTAATAATTCAATTAGGACTACCTACAAAAATGTTATCAATGTAAGGATGCTCTAAAGTAAGCACAGTGTCATTGGACTTGTTAGTACCCAATATACAAGTACTAACAAGGTATGGTAAAAATTTCTATTATCCAATTATACTCGTGTGATTGTTAAAATTCTAAAATTTTATATTTTTAATTTATATAATACAATAAGCTTTTTTTTTTTTTGTAGTAGTATCTAACAAAGTGTAAAGAAAATGCTTAACAAAAAAAACCATATTTATACCAGATGATTATATCAGACCATATAGATACAAACCTCATAAAATTTTTTGTATGATTATATTTTATAATATTATTATTAAGGTTATGGTTTCGACTTCATACATATAAATATGTATATGTAATATGTTCATATTCATATATATAATTAATATATCAATTTTTATATATTTTATGGGTAACTTTTTCAATTTAACCAAAAAAATTTATTATTTCCTGAAGAAGTTACAAATAACGGTAACAAAATATTGAAAATAAAAAAAAGATCATAAAACACTAATAAAAAGATATTAAATCTAAATAGAATAAATTAAAAAAAATTTCTTTCACTACAAAAAATTAATAAATAACTGTTATGTAGATGATAAAAAATCTACTTACATTAATTATAAATTTAACTGTATTATGAAAAACGTGTTCCAAATTATATTTAATGTAAACTGACTAGTAGATATTCTAGATAATTAATTCTGGGTGCCGTAATGTGAAAATAATTTGCTTTTCCCAATTACTTAGAAATGCAAAAAAAATTTAAATTAAAATATTTTATTTAGATAATATTTAAAAAAAAAAAATCGTAGTACATCAAAACAAAATATTCTCTTTTAATTAGGTGGGTTGTGGTCCTGAAAAGGACCGATTTGTTAGTGGTAATAATTGTCTTCATTATAATTGCATAAGAAACTTAAGCACGTTCACCACGAATACGTCTAGCCAATTGAATATCTTTAGGCATAATAGTAACACGTTTAGCATGGATGGCACACAAGTTGGTATCTTCAAAGAGACCAACTAAATAAGCTTCACTGGCTTCCTGAAGAGCCATCACAGCTGAACTTTGGAAACGCAAATCAGTTTTGAAATCTTGTGCAATCTCACGAACTAAGCGCTGGAAGGGCAATTTGCGAATCAATAACTCTGTACTTTTTTGATAACGACGAATTTCTCGCAAAGCCAC
This sequence comes from Ormia ochracea, assembly GCA_963402855.1. NCBI lineage: Eukaryota > Metazoa > Arthropoda > Insecta > Diptera > Tachinidae > Ormia > Ormia ochracea. The sequence goes on from OY727106.1 coordinate 3,604,554, forward strand.
AGTACCAGGACGGAAACGATGAGGCTTCTTAACACCGCCGGTAGCTGGCGCACTTTTACGAGCAGCTTTGGTAGCCAATTGTTTGCGTGGCGCTTTGCCGCCAGTTGATTTACGAGCAGTTTGCTTAGTACGAGCCATTTTCACTTCACTATCACGAAAAACAAAACTGTTAATACACTGAATCAATATCAACACACGAATAATAGCTTGCCTATGATTTGTCCCCTTTATATAGAAATTTGTCTCTTTCTGAAATAGGGATGAATGCAGTGTGTATATGATGTGTGTATGTGTGTTCGATTACCCAATGAAACAAGGTAGGTGGGTGTTTATTTTTAACTAAACATTTAGAGTGAAGAGTATAGCTATATAGATCTAACTCCCTCCCTTTGTAAATGAATTTGGTATAAATACAGGCTGCTCTGTAGAAAATATTATTAGTTCTTACAAGTACTTGTGAATTGTGTTTGAATTGAAAGTGATTAAAAAATGACTGGTCGTGGTAAAGGTGGCAAGGGATTAGGGAAAGGTGGTGCTAAACGTCATCGTAAAGTATTACGCGATAACATCCAAGGTATTACGAAGCCTGCTATCAGACGTTTAGCTCGTCGTGGTGGTGTAAAACGTATATCAGGTTTAATTTACGAGGAAACACGCGGTGTACTAAAGGTGTTTTTGGAAAATGTTATACGTGATGCCGTTACTTATACTGAACATGCTAAAAGAAAAACTGTCACTGCTATGGATGTTGTTTATGCTTTGAAAAGACAAGGACGCACCTTGTATGGTTTTGGAGGTTAAACGTTTTCTTTAAAAATTATTTAATACCGTAACTGACAACGGCGGTAAAATTTTTAACACAATCGGTCCTTTTCAGGACCACAAATATTTTTTAAAACGAGAGATATTGTTTTGTTTCATATTGTATTTGAACATTTTTAATTATAGAAAATTGAATTAGAATGCCATTCATGCCATAATTTTTTTTTTTATAAAATTTAACTTCGTTTAGTGAATTATGTATGGATAAATGAAGAATTTATGTATGAAAGTTTTTGTGTACATGGCTATCATTAAAAGTTTAAATAAATAAATGGAAATTATATAATCATATAGATATGCATTTCTGCACAAGTTGTAATCAAGGAATATATTTATGCAATAAAAGTAATATATATGTATATGTAGGTACATTTAGGTGTATAACAGTTTAAAAATTTTTCTCTTTTTGAAAAAGAAATTGTCGTCCTGAAAAGGACGGTTGATTTTTATGAATTTATATATGTACGTTGACGAATTTAAGCCTTCTTTTCCGTTTTCTTGGGTAATAGCACAGCTTGAATATTTGGTAGAACACCGCCTTGAGCAATGGTTACACCAGACAACAATTTGTTCAATTCTTCGTCATTACGAATGGCCAATTGTAAATGACGTGGAATTATTCTAGTCTTTTTGTTATCACGTGCAGCGTTACCAGCCAATTCAAGAACTTCAGCCGCTAAATATTCCATAACGGCAGCTAAATATACTGGAGCTCCGGCACCAACCCGTTCAGCATAATTGCCTTTACGCAACAAACGATGAATACGGCCAACGGGAAATTGTAATCCAGCACGATTTGAACGGGACTTTGCTTTTCCTTTAACTTTGCCACCTTTACCACGACCAGACATTTTTCAATTTTTTGTTATTATTTCTTCTGTTTAATCCAAACCAACTACACTGAATCACTGTTCACATAAACTGTTTTGAATTACGTGCGTCATGACTATTTATACTTTTGTACCACACATTTTGACACGAACCAGGGTGGTTTGTGTAGACAAACCCGATTCAAAAACGAACTATTGCTTGCTTGCTGTCAAAAAATGCTATATAATGAGCGCAAAAAATTTTTTCATTATCAGTTTGTGAACGGTGTTAAAGAGTGTTTGTCAATTGGAAATTTGAAGCAAATTTATAATTGGAATAATGCCTCCTAAAACCAGTGGTAAAGCTGCAAAAAAGGCTGGCAAAGCCCAAAAGAATATTACAAAGAGTGACAAGAGTAAAAAACGTAAGCGTAAGGAAAGTTATGCAATCTACATATATAAAGTCTTGAAGCAAGTACATCCTGATACTGGTATCTCGTCGAAAGCAATGAGCATCATGAACAGTTTTGTTAATGATATTTTCGAACGTATTGCTGCGGAAGCATCTCGTTTAGCTCACTATAATAAACGTTCAACCATTACCAGTCGGGAAATCCAAACCGCAGTCCGTTTGTTATTGCCCGGTGAATTGGCAAAGCATGCTGTTAGTGAAGGTACCAAAGCTGTAACCAAATACACAAGCTCCAAATAAATTGATATTTCTGCGCTAAATCCATACAATCAACATATTTACTGTTACTAACTTTCACATTAAACGGCCCTTTTCAGGGCCACAACAATTCTTCGGAAAGAGATTATAAATTTTGGGTTTTTGCTAATTTTTTTTATTAAAAATTGAGATATTTGTATTTGAATATATGTACATATATATTCAGTTATTTCAATAATCATTAAAACATATTTATGCCAAGTAATCAGTCATATGCAAACAAATGTGAATAGAATCCCTGAGAACGTTTTTATTTTATGTCATACTTATATACTAAAAATTGTTCATTGCTACAATATTGAAATTCATAATTAGGAGAAATGTAAATTTTTCATTAAGGAAAGAATATGTACATATATGAAGTAAAAAAAAATATAGAATAAAAATCATATTTTTACGTTTACTTTTGTTCAGTCTCTTTTTAAAAGTATTTTGTAGCCCCGAAAAGGGCTGTTTTTTTTCTTCGAAACCATCTTTTTCGAACATCGAAAAAAAGTAGTTAGCTGAATGGTTAAAAAAAATTTACTTTTTGGCGCTGGCAGTCTTTTTTGCTGCTGGTTTTTTAGCTGGAACAGCTTTTTTCGCTTTTGCTGTTGTTGCAGTCTTTGCTTTTGGAACTTTTGATTTAGTTGCCGGTGATTTCTTTGCTGGTTTGGCTTTAACTACACCAGTTTTTTTGACAGTTTTTGCTTTGATTTTTTCATTTTTTTTCTTTTCAGCAGTCTTTTTTGCGGCTGATGGTTTTTTTGCGACAGCGGTTGATTTTTTAGCTACTTTAGTCTTTTTCTTTTTATCACCAGCAGAAATAGCCTTTTTCTTTTCACTAGCTGGCTTCTTTACCTTTGGATCCTTTGATGCGGTAGCAGATAATTTAAATGAGCCAGAAGCACCTTTACCTTTAGTTTGAATTAATTTTCCACTAGTTACAGCACTCTTTAAATACCTCTTAATGAATGGAGCTAACTTTTGAGCATCCACTTTATATGTACTTGTGAGGTACTTTTTAATGGCTGGAAGTGATGAACCACCACGCTCTTTCAATGTTTTAATAGCGGCATCAACCATTTGATGAGTTGGTGGGTGACTTGGTACACTAGTTGTTTTTTTCGACTTTACTGATTTCTTCGTTTTTTTCTCGGCTGCATTTGCAGCTATAGGAGAAGCTGAAGCTTCAGCAACGGCAGACTCAGACATTATTACTTGATTACTTTGATTTATTTTTCCTTTGCGTATATTTATATAAAACAATCACTTGTAAGCAAACTTTTTAACTCTTGAATATAATAGTTACTCACATACTAGCTATGAGAAGTTCATAGTAGTCGTTGTGTACAATTTGCTAAATTTTTACTGTGACCATTTGTAAATTTTAATAAAAGTTTTTGCATATTTTTGAATTTGTCTTCTAGATTTTGTAAAAATTTGAAACTCTTCTATTGCAAAAAAGTAGTTTAGAAATTGAAAAGTTACAATATAATGATAAAAACAATTTTACAACCATACAGAAAATTTTATTGGCATTTTTTTAGATATAATCTGAAAAAAATCTCACTAAATATTAGTAATATTATAAAATTTTCATATAAATTTTATAAAAATTATACAGAATATTATTTTAAATTATGGATTTGAATGTTCTCTATGTGTGAATTTTAAAAAATTATAACTCTTCTAATTTTTACATTTATAAAATTTATTTTAAAATATTTCTCTAAAGCAAAAGTTTTCTGGTATTAAAAAAGTCTCTATCAAACATTTTTCTTCTTCCTATTATATGAAAAAGGGTCAATAATTCTATGTTTAATAATTTTCTTTTTTAATAATTCAATTAGGACTACCTACAAAAATGTTATCAATGTAAGGATGCTCTAAAGTAAGCACAGTGTCATTGGACTTGTTAGTACCCAATATACAAGTACTAACAAGGTATGGTAAAAATTTCTATTATCCAATTATACTCGTGTGATTGTTAAAATTCTAAAATTTTATATTTTTAATTTATATAATACAATAAGCTTTTTTTTTTTTGTAGTAGTATCTAACAAAGTGTAAAGAAAATGCTTAACAAAAAAAACCATATTTATACCAGATGATTATATCAGACCATATAGATACAAACCTCATAAAATTTTTTGTATGATTATATTTTATAATATTATTATTAAGGTTATGGTTTCGACTTCATACATATAAATATGTATATGTAATATGTTCATATTCATATATATAATTAATATATCAATTTTTATATATTTTATGGGTAACTTTTTCAATTTAACCAAAAAAATTTATTATTTCCTGAAGAAGTTACAAATAACGGTAACAAAATATTGAAAATAAAAAAAAGATCATAAAACACTAATAAAAAGATATTAAATCTAAATAGAATAAATTAAAAAAAATTTCTTTCACTACAAAAAATTAATAAATAACTGTTATGTAGATGATAAAAAATCTACTTACATTAATTATAAATTTAACTGTATTATGAAAAACGTGTTCCAAATTATATTTAATGTAAACTGACTAGTAGATATTCTAGATAATTAATTCTGGGTGCCGTAATGTGAAAATAATTTGCTTTTCCCAATTACTTAGAAATGCAAAAAAAATTTAAATTAAAATATTTTATTTAGATAATATTTAAAAAAAAAAAATCGTAGTACATCAAAACAAAATATTCTCTTTTAATTAGGTGGGTTGTGGTCCTGAAAAGGACCGATTTGTTAGTGGTAATAATTGTCTTCATTATAATTGCATAAGAAACTTAAGCACGTTCACCACGAATACGTCTAGCCAATTGAATATCTTTAGGCATAATAGTAACACGTTTAGCATGGATGGCACACAAGTTGGTATCTTCAAAGAGACCAACTAAATAAGCTTCACTGGCTTCCTGAAGAGCCATCACAGCTGAACTTTGGAAACGCAAATCAGTTTTGAAATCTTGTGCAATCTCACGAACTAAGCGCTGGAAGGGCAATTTGCGAATCAATAACTCTGTACTTTTTTGATAACGACGAATTTCTCGCAAAGCCACAGTACCAGGACGGAAACGATGAGGCTTCTTAACACCGCCGGTAGCTGGCGCACTTTTACGAGCAGCTTTGGTAGCCAATTGTTTGCGTGGCGCTTTGCCGCCAGTTGATTTACGAGCAGTTTGCTTAGTACGAGCCATTTTCACTTCACTATCACGAAAAACAAAACTGTTAATACACTGAATCAATATCAACACACGAATAATAGCTTGCCTATGATTTGTCCCCTTTATATAGAAATTTGTCTCTTTCTGAAATAGGGATGAATGCAGTGTGTATATGATGTGTGTATGTGTGTTCGATTACCCAATGAAACAAGGTAGGTGGGTGTTTATTTTTAACTAAACATTTAGAGTGAAGAGTATAGCTATATAGATCTAACTCCCTCCCTTTGTAAATGAATTTGGTATAAATACAGGCTGCTCTGTAGAAAATATTATTAGTTCTTACAAGTACTTGTGAATTGTGTTTGAATTGAAAGTGATTAAAAAATGACTGGTCGTGGTAAAGGTGGCAAGGGATTAGGGAAAGGTGGTGCTAAACGTCATCGTAAAGTATTACGCGATAACATCCAAGGTATTACGAAGCCTGCTATCAGACGTTTAGCTCGTCGTGGTGGTGTAAAACGTATATCAGGTTTAATTTACGAGGAAACACGCGGTGTACTAAAGGTGTTTTTGGAAAATGTTATACGTGATGCCGTTACTTATACTGAACATGCTAAAAGAAAAACTGTCACTGCTATGGATGTTGTTTATGCTTTGAAAAGACAAGGACGCACCTTGTATGGTTTTGGAGGTTAAACGTTTTCTTTAAAAATTATTTAATACCGTAACTGACAACGGCGGTAAAATTTTTAACACAATCGGTCCTTTTCAGGACCACAAATATTTTTTAAAACGAGAGATATTGTTTTGTTTCATATTGTATTTGAACATTTTTAATTATAGAAAATTGAATTAGAATGCCATTCATGCCATAATTTTTTTTTTTATAAAATTTAACTTCGTTTAGTGAATTATGTATGGATAAATGAAGAATTTATGTATGAAAGTTTTTGTGTACATGGCTATCATTAAAAGTTTAAATAAATAAATGGAAATTATATAATCATATAGATATGCATTTCTGCACAAGTTGTAATCAAGGAATATATTTATGCAATAAAAGTAATATATATGTATATGTAGGTACATTTATGTGTATAACAGTTTAAAAATTTTTCTCTTTTTGAAAAAGAAATTGTCGTCCTGAAAAGGACGGTTGATTTTTATGAATTTATATATGTACGTTGACGAATTTAAGCCTTCTTTTCCGTTTTCTTGGGTAATAGCACAGCTTGAATATTTGGTAGAACACCGCCTTGAGCAATGGTTACACCAGACAACAATTTGTTCAATTCTTCGTCATTACGAATGGCCAATTGTAAATGACGTGGAATTATTCTAGTCTTTTTGTTATCACGTGCAGCGTTACCAGCCAATTCAAGAACTTCAGCCGCTAAATATTCCATAACGGCAGCTAAATATACTGGAGCTCCGGCACCAACCCGTTCAGCATAATTGCCTTTACGCAACAAACGATGAATACGGCCAACGGGAAATTGTAATCCAGCACGATTTGAACGGGACTTTGCTTTTCCTTTAACTTTGCCACCTTTACCACGACCAGACATTTTTCAATTTTTTGTTATTATTTCTTCTGTTTAATCCAAACCAACTACACTGAATCACTGTTCACAAAAACTGTTTTGAATTACGTGCGTCATGACTATTTATACTTTTGTACCACACATTTTGACACGAACCAGGGTGGTTTGTGTAGACAAACCCGATTCAAAAACGAACTATTGCTTGCTTGCTGTCAAAAAATGCTATATAATGAGCGCAAAAAATTTTTTCATTATCAGTTTGTGAACGGTGTTAAAGAGTGTTTGTCAATTGGAAATTTGAAGCAAATTTATAATTGGAATAATGCCTCCTAAAACCAGTGGTAAAGCTGCAAAAAAGGCTGGCAAAGCCCAAAAGAATATTACAAAGAGTGACAAGAGTAAAAAACGTAAGCGTAAGGAAAGTTATGCAATCTACATATATAAAGTCTTGAAGCAAGTACATCCTGATACTGGTATCTCGTCGAAAGCAATGAGCATCATGAACAGTTTTGTTAATGATATTTTCGAACGTATTGCTGCGGAAGCATCTCGTTTAGCTCACTATAATAAACGTTCAACCATTACCAGTCGGGAAATCCAAACCGCAGTCCGTTTGTTATTGCCCGGTGAATTGGCAAAGCATGCTGTTAGTGAAGGTACCAAAGCTGTAACCAAATACACAAGCTCCAAATAAATTGATATTTCTGCGCTAAATCCATACAATCAACATATTTACTGTTACTAACTTTCACATTAAACGGCCCTTTTCAGGGCCACAACAATTCTTCGGAAAGAGATTATAAATTTTGGGTTTTTGCTAATTTTTTTTATTAAAAATTGAGATATTTGTATTTGAATATATGTACATATATATTCAGTTATTTCAATAATCATTAAAACATGTTTATGCCAAGTAATCAGTCATATGCAAACAAATGTGAATAGAATCCCTGAGAACGTTTTTATTTTATGTCATACTTATACGGGGGTGTCACAGAATCCAAGTCGGTTTTGCTGATTATCGGTTTTGCAAACCAATATTGGTTTCATTTGGTGTCACAAAACCAAGTCGGTTTTGTCTTTTTCGAACGCAAATAAAACCGATGTTCGAATCAGCTGTTTTGCATAATTGGTTTTTGTTTTCTTATTTTTATGTTTATTTTGTTGTGAAAATTTTACAAGTTAATCGTTGCAATAAAATATTGTTAAAAATTGGTGTTTTTTTAATAAAATAAAAAGTGAAAATAAGTAATGACATCCGCAGCTATAGCATTTTTATTAGAAGAAGAGAGTTCAGTGAAAATAACAAAAAGAATTTTGAGGGATTGCAGCAACCCACTTGAGCTTCCGGAGACTGCGTAAGTAAATACAATAGTTATTCTGTATGTTTACATTTAAAGCTGTTTTGTAGATTCGTAGCATATTATAGAGTTAACAAAGACGCTTTCCGTATGCTACTTGACACAATTGAAGGGCATCTGACACGCTCTAAAGTTTTGCCAATCCTTCAGTTAGCAGCGTTATTACGATTTTTGGCTGAAGGATCTTACCAGAGATCTGTTGGGAACGACTCCACCATAAATGTAGGAAGAAGCACTGTGTCAACAATTTTAGATGATGTACTCAATGTTTTGGAGAGGTTCATTTGCGCTCAGTGGGTAAAGCTTGATATGAACAGCAACGAGAAACGCAGATCAAGAGATCACTTTTACAGCAAATATAAAATTCCTTCAGTAATTGGCTGCATAGACGGCACACACGTAAAAATTATAAAACCCAACATTGACGAGCATTTATACTTTAATCGAAAAGGATATTACAGTATGAATGCCATGATTGTAAGTAAAATTAAATTTTTATTTTATATGTCCTATTGTAACTGGTGTACTAAATAGATATTTGTTAATTTAGATTTGTGATTGTGATATGATAATTCGAGGGGTAGATGCACGGTATCCAGGCTCTAGCCACGACGCATTTGTGTGGTCTATAAGCAGCGCCAGACAGCATTTTCTTAGCAACTATGAGTCAGGCGACCGCACATCCAAACTACTTGGCGATTGTGGTTATGGCATTGAACCGTTTTTATTAACGCCATACCGGAATCCGAGCTATAATTCCAAAGAGTACAAATTTAATATAGCCCATTCTTCAGCTCGTAATATTGTAGAGCGATGTATTGGAGTACTAAAAAGCCGGTTCCGTTGTTTACTAAGCACTTTGCACTATAGGCCAAAAAAAGTGGTGAAAATTATAAATGTGTGCTGCGCTTTGCATAACATCTGCAGGAACTACAATGTCGAATACGATGACAGCGACATAAATGTACCATTTGATGACAATGAGGACAACGTTATATTAACAAGTACGTCGCTGCAAAGTGAAGGTCAGAGAATTAGGGACGATATAGCTAACAGTTTATAAGAAAATTAATAACAACAATTTAAATAAAAAAAGTAAAAAAGAATTCATTTATTTTATTGGAATATTAAAGTAATTTATACATATATCACAAAAAATTCATGCAGGTATGTTTAAAACTATAAAATATAATAAAAGCAAATTGCTGTTTTGTACTTTCAGGTACTTTCTAAAAATTTGTTTAAAAATCAATTTTAATTCTTGTTTTTTTCGTGCTCGAACTTAAGAATTTCGAGATCTAATTGTTTCCTTTTCAGTTCATTTTTTTCTTGCATTGTTTGTAAAGTTATTGTACTAATTCGGGAAAATTCGTTTTTGAGATCTGCTATTGCACTCGCGATTGACTCAACTGCTCTGTACACACGCCTTTGGCTGCTTGCATTTTCTTTTTCAATGCTAATTAATTCATATAATTTATTTTTTATCTCCACCTTTCTCTTGTTGTCTTCTTCCAAAAATTTTAGGATCCGCTCACTAGTATTTTCCGTTCTCATTTTCTTTGGAGTCTTAATTAAAAGTGGCGACGTTGGTCGTTTTGACGGCATTTCTACATCACTTACTTCACCCATATCTTCGCTTAAGCCAAGTGCAACGCCCGCCACTCCTTCAACAGACTGCGCAATACCACATATGCGTACCACCGTTTCCTCAGTTTGTGTTAGCTGATATTTTGAAAAAGGCCCGCCACCTGTTGCCCTGGACTCAGCTTTGTTTTGCGCAAGCTTTCTTTTAATGTCGCTCTTCCACTCAGCCCAAGTCTATATAAAGACAACAGTTTAAAACTGTACAATTTAACAATACAAAAAATATTAAGCACACATTTTGTTTACCTTTTTCCATCCGTTCACATCCTTTTGCGGTGGGCCTGCACTGTTCAGCGATTCGACCAATTGTTGCCAAAGGGAATCTACTGTTGGCTTGTCGCGCTTTGTAAAACCCTTTGCAAGGTCTGGATATTTTTCCATAAACTCTAATAGTAAAGAGTTCTGAGTATTATTTTTATGTTTTCCCCTATTTGCATAAAATTAAAATTAATACAAAACAAACCAATAATCAAATTTTAAATTTATTTATAAAATAAATAAGAATTTACTTACATTTTAGAAAAATATCCAACTTCAAAAGAAAAAACTTTGCGCGCGAACAAAATCTGTCAGCTGTATTCTGATTGGTTTGTTTCCAATAACAAAACCAATAACATTGGATTCTCTGACACCTAAAACCGACAATAATTCTAATTCGAACATAAAACCGATAAGATTGGATTTCGTGACACCAAAGTTTTTTTTTTGTCGGTTTCAAATCCAATTCCGATAAGATTGGTTTCTATGACTCCCCCGATATACTAAAAATTGTTCATTGCTACAATATTGAAATTCATAATTAGGAGAAATGTAAATTTTTCATTAAGGAAAGAATATGTACATATATGAAGTAAAAAAAAATATAGAATAAAAATCATATTTTTACGTTTACTTTTGTTCAGTCTCTTTTTAAAAGTATTTTGTAGCCCCGAAAAGGGCTGTTTTTTTTCTTCGAAACCATCTTTTTCGAACATCGAAAAAAAGTAGTTAGCTGAATGGTTAAAAAAAATTTACTTTTTGGCGCTGGCAGTCTTTTTTGCTGCTGGTTTTTTAGCTGGAACAGCTTTTTTCGCTTTTGCTGTTGTTGCAGTCTTTGCTTTTGGAACTTTTGATTTAGTTGCCGGTGATTTCTTTGCTGGTTTGGCTTTAACTACACCAGTTTTTTTGACAGTTTTTGCTTTGATTTTTTCATTTTTTTTCTTTTCAGCAGTCTTTTTTGCGGCTGATGGTTTTTTTGCGACAGCGGTTGATTTTTTAGCTACTTTAGTCTTTTTCTTTTTATCACCAGCAGAAATAGCCTTTTTCTTTTCACTAGCTGGCTTCTTTACCTTTGGATCCTTTGATGCGGTAGCAGATAATTTAAATGAGCCAGAAGCACCTTTACCTTTAGTTTGAATTAATTTTCCACTAGTTACAGCACTCTTTAAATACCTCTTAATGAATGGAGCTAACTTTTGAGCATCCACTTTATATGTACTTGTGAGGTACTTTTTAATGGCTGGAAGTGATGAACCACCACGCTCTTTCAATGTTTTAATAGCGGCATCAACCATTTGATGAGTTGGTGGGTGACTTGGTACACTAGTTGTTTTTTTCGACTTTACTGATTTCTTCGTTTTTTTCTCGGCTGCATTTGCAGCTATAGGAGAAGCTGAAGCTTCAGCAACGGCAGACTCAGACATTATTACTTGATTACTTTGATTTATTTTTCCTTTGCGTATATTTATATAAAACAATCACTTGTAAGCAAACTTTTTAACTCTTGAATATAATAGTTACTCACATACTAGCTATGAGAAGTTCATAGTAGTCGTTGTGTACAATTTGCTAAATTTTTACTGTGACCATTTGTAAATTTTAATAAAAGTTTTTGCATATTTTTGAATTTGTCTTCTAGATTTTGTAAAAATTTGAAACTCTTCTATTGCAAAAAAGTAGTTTAGAAATTGAAAAGTTACAATATAATGATAAAAACAATTTTACAACCATACAGAAAATTTTATTGGCATTTTTTTAGATATAATCTGAAAAAAATCTCACTAAATATTAGTAATATTATAAAATTTTCATATAAATTTTATAAAAATTATACAGAATATTATTTTAAATTATGGATTTGAATGTTCTCTATGTGTGAATTTTAAAAAATTATAACTCTTCTAATTTTTACATTTATAAAATTTATTTTAAAATATTTCTCTAAAGCAAAAGTTTTCTGGTATTAAAAAAGTCTCTATCAAACATTTTTCTTCTTCCTATTATATGAAAAAGGGTCAATAATTCTATGCTTAATAATTTTCTTTTTTAATAATTCAATTAGGACTACCTACAAAAATGTTATCAATGTAAGGATGCTCTAAAGTAAGCACAGTGTCATTGGACTTGTTAGTACCCAATATACAAGTACTAACAAGGTATGGTAAAAATTTCTATTATCCAATTATACTCGTGTGATTGTTAAAATTCTAAAATTTTATATTTTTAATTTATATAATACAATAAGCTTTTTTTTTTTTTGTAGTAGTATCTAACAAAGTGTAAAGAAAATGCTTAACAAAAAAAACCATATTTATACCAGATGATTATATCAGACCATATAGATACAAACCTCATAAAATTTTTTGTATGATTATATTTTATAATATTATTATTAAGGTTATGGTTTCGACTTCATACATATAAATATGTATATGTAATATGTTCATATTCATATATATAATTAATATATCAATTTTTATATATTTTATGGGTAACTTTTTCAATTTAACCAAAAAAATTTATTATTTCCTGAAGAAGTTACAAATAACGGTAACAAAATATTGAAAATAAAAAAAAGATCATAAAACACTAATAAAAAGATATTAAATCTAAATAGAATAAATTAAAAAAAATTTCTTTCACTACAAAAAATTAATAAATAACTGTTATGTAGATGATAAAAAATCTACTTACATTAATTATAAATTTAACTGTATTATGAAAAACGTGTTCCAAATTATATTTAATGTAAACTGACTAGTAGATATTCTAGATAATTAATTCTGGGTGCCGTAATGTGAAAATAATTTGCTTTTCCCAATTACTTAGAAATGCAAAAAAAATTTAAATTAAAATATTTTATTTAGATAATATTTAAAAAAAAAAAATCGTAGTACATCAAAACAAAATATTCTCTTTTAATTAGGTGGGTTGTGGTCCTGAAAAGGACCGATTTGTTAGTGGTAATAATTGTCTTCATTATAATTGCATAAGAAACTTAAGCACGTTCACCACGAATACGTCTAGCCAATTGAATATCTTTAGGCATAATAGTAACACGTTTAGCATGGATGGCACACAAGTTGGTATCTTCAAAGAGACCAACTAAATAAGCTTCACTGGCTTCCTGAAGAGCCATCACAGCTGAACTTTGGAAACGCAAATCAGTTTTGAAATCTTGTGCAATCTCACGAACTAAGCGCTGGAAGGGCAATTTGCGAATCAATAACTCTGTACTTTTTTGATAACGACGAATTTCTCGCAAAGCCACAGTACCAGGACGGAAACGATGAGGCTTCTTAACACCGCCGGTAGCTGGCGCACTTTTACGAGCAGCTTTGGTAGCCAATTGTTTGCGTGGCGCTTTGCCGCCAGTTGATTTACGAGCAGTTTGCTTAGTACGAGCCATTTTCACTTCACTATCACGAAAAACAAAACTGTTAATACACTGAATCAATATCAACACACGAATAATAGCTTGCCTATGATTTGTCCCCTTTATATAGAAATTTGTCTCTTTCTGAAATAGGGATGAATGCAGTGTGTATATGATGTGTGTATGTGTGTTCGATTACCCAATGAAACAAGGTAGGTGGGTGTTTATTTTTAACTAAACATTTAGAGTGAAGAGTATAGCTATATAGATCTAACTCCCTCCCTTTGTAAATGAATTTGGTATAAATACAGGCTGCTCTGTAGAAAATATTATTAGTTCTTACAAGTACTTGTGAATTGTGTTTGAATTGAAAGTGATTAAAAAATGACTGGTCGTGGTAAAGGTGGCAAGGGATTAGGGAAAGGTGGTGCTAAACGTCATCGTAAAGTATTACGCGATAACATCCAAGGTATTACGAAGCCTGCTATCAGACGTTTAGCTCGTCGTGGTGGTGTAAAACGTATATCAGGTTTAATTTACGAGGAAACACGCGGTGTACTAAAGGTGTTTTTGGAAAATGTTATACGTGATGCCGTTACTTATACTGAACATGCTAAAAGAAAAACTGTCACTGCTATGGATGTTGTTTATGCTTTGAAAAGACAAGGACGCACCTTGTATGGTTTTGGAGGTTAAACGTTTTCTTTAAAAATTATTTAATACCGTAACTGACAACGGCGGTAAAATTTTTAACACAATCGGTCCTTTTCAGGACCACAAATATTTTTTAAAACGAGAGATATTGTTTTGTTTCATATTGTATTTGAACATTTTTAATTATAGAAAATTGAATTAGAATGCCATTCATGCCATAATTTTTTTTTTTATAAAATTTAACTTCGTTTAGTGAATTATGTATGGATAAATGAAGAATTTATGTATGAAAGTTTTTGTGTACATGGCTATCATTAAAAGTTTAAATAAATAAATGGAAATTATATAATCATATAGATATGCATTTCTGCACAAGTTGTAATCAAGGAATATATTTATGCAATAAAAGTAATATATATGTATATGTAGGTACATTTAGGTGTATAACAGTTTAAAAATTTTTCTCTTTTTGAAAAAGAAATTGTCGTCCTGAAAAGGACGGTTGATTTTTATGAATTTATATATGTACGTTGACGAATTTAAGCCTTCTTTTCCGTTTTCTTGGGTAATAGCACAGCTTGAATATTTGGTAGAACACCGCCTTGAGCAATGGTTACACCAGACAACAATTTGTTCAATTCTTCGTCATTACGAATGGCCAATTGTAAATGACGTGGAATTATTCTAGTCTTTTTGTTATCACGTGCAGCGTTACCAGCCAATTCAAGAACTTCAGCCGCTAAATATTCCATAACGGCAGCTAAATATACTGGAGCTCCGGCACCAACCCGTTCAGCATAATTGCCTTTACGCAACAAACGATGAATACGGCCAACGGGAAATTGTAATCCAGCACGATTTGAACGGGACTTTGCTTTTCCTTTAACTTTGCCACCTTTACCACGACCAGACATTTTTCAATTTTTTGTTATTATTTCTTCTGTTTAATCCAAACCAACTACACTGAATCACTGTTCACATAAACTGTTTTGAATTACGTGCGTCATGACTATTTATACTTTTGTACCACACATTTTGACACGAACCAGGGTGGTTTGTGTAGACAAACCCGATTCAAAAACGAACTATTGCTTGCTTGCTGTCAAAAAATGCTATATAATGAGCGCAAAAAATTTTTTCATTATCAGTTTGTGAACGGTGTTAAAGAGTGTTTGTCAATTGGAAATTTGAAGCAAATTTATAATTGGAATAATGCCTCCTAAAACCAGTGGTAAAGCTGCAAAAAAGGCTGGCAAAGCCCAAAAGAATATTACAAAGAGTGACAAGAGTAAAAAACGTAAGCGTAAGGAAAGTTATGCAATCTACATATATAAAGTCTTGAAGCAAGTACATCCTGATACTGGTATCTCGTCGAAAGCAATGAGCATCATGAACAGTTTTGTTAATGATATTTTCGAACGTATTGCTGCGGAAGCATCTCGTTTAGCTCACTATAATAAACGTTCAACCATTACCAGTCGGGAAATCCAAACCGCAGTCCGTTTGTTATTGCCCGGTGAATTGGCAAAGCATGCTGTTAGTGAAGGTACCAAAGCTGTAACCAAATACACAAGCTCCAAATAAATTGATATTTCTGCGCTAAATCCATACAATCAACATATTTACTGTTACTAACTTTCACATTAAACGGCCCTTTTCAGGGCCACAACAATTCTTCGGAAAGAGATTATAAATTTTGGGTTTTTGCTAATTTTTTTTATTAAAAATTGAGATATTTGTATTTGAATATATGTACATATATATTCAGTTATTTCAATAATCATTAAAACATATTTATGCCAAGTAATCAGTCATATGCAAACAAATGTGAATAGAATCCCTGAGAACGTTTTTATTTTATGTCATACTTATATACTAAAAATTGTTCATTGCTACAATATTGAAATTCATAATTAGGAGAAATGTAAATTTTTCATTAAGCAAAGAATATGTACATATATGAAGTAAAAAAAATATAGAATAAAAATTAAATTTTTACGTTTACTTTTGTTCAGTCTCTTTTTAAAAGTATTTTGTAGCCCCGAAAAGGGCTGTTTTTTTTTCTTCGAAACAATCTTTTTCGAACATCGAAAAAAAGTAGCTAGCTGAATGGTTAAATAAAAATTTACTTTTTGGCGCTAGCAGTCTTTTTTGCTGCCGGTTTTTTAGCTGGAACAGCTTTCTTCGCTTTCGCTGTTGTTGCAGTCTTTGCTTTTGGAACTTTTGGTTTAGTTGCCGGTGATTTCTTTGCTGGTTTGGCTTTAACTACACCAGTTTTTTTGACAGTTTTTGCTTTGATTTTTTCATTTTTTTTCTTTTCAGCAGTCTTTTTTGCGGCTGATGGTTTTTTTGCGACAGCGGTTGATTTTTTAGCTACTTTAGTCTTTTTCTTTTTATCACCAGCAGAAATAGCCTTTTTCTTTTCACTAGCTGGCTTCTTTACCTTTGGATCCTTTGATGCGGTAGCAGATAATTTAAATGAGCCAGAAGCACCTTTACCTTTAGTTTGAATTAATTTTCCACTAGTTACAGCACTCTTTAAATACCTCTTAATGAATGGAGCTAACTTTTGAGCATCCACTTTATATGTACTTGTGAGGTACTTTTTAATGGCTGGAAGTGATGAACCACCACGCTCTTTCAATGTTTTAATAGCGGCATCAACCATTTGATGAGTTGGTGGGTGACTTGGTACACTAGTTGTTTTTTTCGACTTTACTGATTTCTTCGTTTTTTTCTCGGCTGCATTTGCAGCTATAGGAGAAGCTAAAGCTTCAGCAACGGCAGACTCAGACATTATTACTTGATTACTTTGATTTATTTTTCCTTTGCGTATATATTTATATAAAACAATCACTTGTAAGCAAACTTTTTAACACTTGATTATAATATTTACTCACATACTAGTTATGAGAAGTTCATAGTAGTCGTTGTGTACAATTTGCTAAATTTTTACTGTGACCATTTGTAAATTTTAATAAAAGTTTTTGCATATTTTTGAATTTGTCTTCTAGATTTTGTAAAAATTTGAAACTCTTCTATTGCAAAAAAGTAGTTTAGAAATTGAAAAGTTACAATATAATGATAAAAGCAATTTTACAACCATACAGAAAATTTTATAAGCATTTTTTTAGATATAATCTGAAAAAATCTCACTAAATATTAGTAATATTATAAAATTTTCATATAAATTTTATAAAAATTATACAGAATAATATTTTAAATTATGGATTTGAATGTTCTCTATATGTGAATTTTAAAAAATTATAACCCTTCTAATTTTTACATTTATAAAATTTATTTTAAAATATTTCTCTAAAGCAAAAGTTTTCTGGTATTAAAAAAGTCTCTATCAAACATTTTTCTTCTTCCTATTATATGAAAAATGGTCAATAATTCTATGTTTAATAATTTTCTTTTTTAATAATTCAATTAGGACTACCTACAAAAATGTTATCATTGTAAGGATGCTCTGGAGTAAGCACAGTGTCATTGGACTTGTTAGTACCCAATATACAAGTACTAACAAGGTATGGGAAAAATTTCTATTATCCAATTATACTCGTGTGATTGTTAAAATTCTAAAATTTTATATTTTTAATTTATATAATACAATAAGCTTTTTTTTTTTTTTTGTAGTAGTATCTAACAATGTGTAAAGAAAATGCTTAACAAAAAAAACTATATTTATACCAGATGATTATATCAGACCATATCTAAAACAAACCTCATAAAATTTTTTGTATAATTATATTTTATAATATTATTATTAAGTTAATGGTTTCGACTTCATACATATAAATATATATATGTAATATGTTCATATTCATATATATAATTAATATATCAATTTTTATATATTTTATGGGTAACTTTTTCAATTTAACCAAAAAAATTTATTATTTCCTGAAGAAGTTACAAATAACGGTAACAAAATATTGAAAATAAAAAAAAGATCATAAAACTCTAATAAAAAGATATTAAATCTAAATAGAATAAATTAAAAAAAATTGCTTTCACTACAAAAAATTAATAAATAACTGTTATGTAGATGATAAAAAATCTACTTACATTAATTATAAATTTAACTGTATTATGAAAAACGTGTTCCAAATTATATTTAATGTAAACTGACTAGTAGATATTCTAGATAATTCTGGGTGCCGTAATGTGAAAAAAATTTGCTTTTCCCAATTACTTAGAAATGCAAAAAAATTTAAATTAAAATATTTTATTTAGATAACATTTAAAAAAAAAAAAAAAAAATCGTAGTACATCAAAACAAAATATTCTCTTTTAATTAGGTGGGTTGTGGTCCTGAAAAGGACCGATTTGTTAGTGGTAATAATTGTCTTCATTATAATTGCATAAGAAACTTAAGCACGTTCACCACGAATACGTCTAGCCAATTGAATATCTTTAGGCATAATAGTAACACGTTTAGCATGGATGGCACACAAGTTGGTATCTTCAAAGAGACCAACTAAATAAGCTTCACTGGCTTCCTGAAGAGCCATCACAGCTGAACTTTGGAAACGCAAATCAGTTTTGAAATCTTGTGCAATCTCACGAACTAAGCGCTGGAAGGGCAATTTGCGAATCAATAACTCTGTACTTTTTTGATAACGACGAATTTCTCGCAAAGCCACAGTACCAGGACGGAAACGATGAGGCTTCTTAACACCGCCGGTAGCTGGCGCACTTTTACGAGCAGCTTTGGTAGCCAATTGTTTGCGTGGCGCTTTGCCGCCAGTTGATTTACGAGCAGTTTGCTTAGTACGAGCCATTTTCACTTCACTATCACGAAAAACAAAACTGTTAATACACTGAATCAATATCAACACACGAATAATAGCTTGCCTATGATTTGTCCCCTTTATATAGAAATTTGTCTCTCTCTGAAATAGGGATGAATGCAGTGTGTATATGATGTGTATATGTGTGTTCGATTACCCAATGAAACAAGGTAGGTGGGTGTTTATTTTTAACTAAACATTTAGAGTGAAGAGTATAGCTATATAGATCTAACTCCCTTCCTTTGGAGATGAATTTGGTATAAATACAGGCTGCTCTGTAGAAAATATTATTAGTTCTTACAAGTACTTGTGAATTGTGTTTGAATTGAAAGTGATTAAAAAATGACTGGTCGCGGTAAAGGTGGCAAGGGATTAGGGAAAGGTGGTGCTAAACGTCATCGTAAAGTATTACGCGATAACATCCAAGGTATTACGAAGCCTGCTATCAGACGTTTAGCTCGTCGTGGTGGTGTAAAACGTATATCAGGTTTAATTTACGAGGAAACACGCGGTGTACTAAAGGTGTTTTTGGAAAATGTTATACGTGATGCCGTTACTTATACTGAACATGCTAAAAGAAAAACTGTCACTGCTATGGATGTTGTTTATGCTTTGAAAAGACAAGGACGCACCTTGTATGGTTTTGGAGGTTAAACGTTTTCTTTAAAAATTATTTAATACCGTAACTGACAACGGCGGTAAAATTTTTAACACAATCGGTCCTTTTCAGGACCACAAATATTTTTTAAAACGAGAGATATTGTTTTGTTTCATATTGTATTTGAACATTTTTAATTATAGAAAATTGAATTAGAATGCCATTCATGCCATAATTTTTTTTTTATAAAATTTAACTTCGTTTAGTGAATTATGTATGGATAAATGAGAGAATTTATGTATGAAAGTTTTTGTATACATGGCTATCATTAAAAGTTTAAATAAATAAATGGAAATTATATTCCTTGATTACAACTTGTGCTGAAATGCATATGTATATGATTATATATTTGTTGTAATAAAAGTAATATATATGTATATGTAGGTACATTTAGGTGTATAACAGTTTAAAAATTTTTCTCTTTTTTAAAAACAAATTGTCGTCCTGAAAAGGACGGTTGATGTTTATGAATTTATATAAGTACGTTGATGAATTTAAGCCTTCTTTTCCGTTTTCTTGGGTAATAGCACAGCTTGAATATTTGGTAGAACACCGCCTTGAGCAATGGTTACACCAGACAACAATTTGTTCAATTCTTCGTCATTACGAATGGCCAATTGTAAATGACGTGGAATTATTCTAGTCTTTTTGTTATCACGTGCAGCGTTACCAGCCAATTCAAGAACTTCAGCCGCTAAATATTCCATAACGGCAGCTAAATATACTGGAGCTCCGGCACCAACCCGTTCAGCATAATTGCCTTTACGCAACAAACGATGAATACGGCCAACGGGAAATTGTAATCCAGCACGATTTGAACGGGACTTTGCTTTTCCTTTAACTTTGCCACCTTTACCACGACCAGACATTTTTCAATTTTTTGTTATTATTTCTTCTGTTTAATCCAAACCAACTACACTGAATCACTGTTCACATAAACTGTTTTGAATTACGTGCGTCATGACTATTTATACTTTTGTACCACACATTTTGACACGAACCAGGGTGGTTTGTGTAGACAAACCCGATTCAAAAACGAACTATTGCTTGCTTGCTGTCAAAAAATGCTATATAATGAGCGCAAAAAATTTTTTCATTATCAGTTTGTGAACGGTGTTAAAGTGTTTGTCAATTGGAAATTTGAAGCAAATTTATAATTGGAATAATGCCTCCTAAAACTAGTGGTAAAGCTGCAAAAAAGGCTGGCAAAGCCCAAAAGAATATTACAAAGAGTGACAAGAGTAAAAAACGTAAGCGTAAGGAAAGTTATGCAATCTACATATATAAAGTCTTGAAGCAAGTACATCCTGATACTGGTATCTCGTCGAAAGCAATGAGCATCATGAACAGTTTTGTTAATGATATTTTCGAACGTATTGCTGCGGAAGCATCTCGTTTAGCTCACTATAATAAACGTTCAACCATTACCAGTCGGGAAATCCAAACCGCAGTCCGTTTGTTATTGCCCGGTGAATTGGCAAAGCATGCTGTTAGTGAAGGTACTAAAGCTGTAACCAAATACACAAGCTCCAAATAAATTGATATTTCTGCGCTAAATCCATACAATCAACATATTTACTGTTACTAACTTTCACATTAAACGGCCCTTTTCAGGGCCACAACAATTCTTCGGAAAGAGATTATAAATTTTGGGTTTTTGCTAATTTTTTTTATTAAAAATTGAGATATTTGTATTTGAATATATGTACATATATATTTAGTGATTTCAATAATCATTAAAACATATTTATGCCAAGTAATCAGTCATATGCAAACAAATGTGAATAGAATCCCTGAGAACGTTTTTATTTTATGTCATACTTATATACTAAAAATTGTTCATTGCTACAATATTGAAATTCATAATTAGGAGAAATGTAAATTTTTCATTAAGCAAAGAATATGTACATATATGAAGTAAAAAAAATATAGAATAAAAATTAAATTTTTACGTTTACTTTTGTTCAGTCTCTTTTTAAAAGTATTTTGTAGCCCCGAAAAGGGCTGT
This sequence comes from Ormia ochracea, assembly GCA_963402855.1. Classification (NCBI taxonomy): domain Eukaryota; kingdom Metazoa; phylum Arthropoda; class Insecta; order Diptera; family Tachinidae; genus Ormia; species Ormia ochracea. Next base: position 3,626,359 of record OY727106.1, read on the forward strand.
TTTTTTTTCTTCGAAACAATCTTTTTCGAACATCGAAAAAAAGTAGCTAGCTGAATGGTTAAATAAAAATTTACTTTTTGGCGCTAGCAGTCTTTTTTGCTGCCGGTTTTTTAGCTGGAACAGCTTTCTTCGCTTTCGCTGTTGTTGCAGTCTTTGCTTTTGGAACTTTTGGTTTAGTTGCCGGTGATTTCTTTGCTGGTTTGGCTTTAACTACACCAGTTTTTTTGACAGTTTTTGCTTTGATTTTTTCATTTTTTTTCTTTTCAGCAGTCTTTTTTGCGGCTGATGGTTTTTTTTCGACAGCGGTTGATTTTTTAGGCACTTTAGTCTTTTTCTTTTTATCACCAGCAGAAATAGCCTTTTTCTTTTCACTAGCTGGCTTCTTTACCTTTGGATCCTTTGATGCGGTAGCAGATAATTTAAATGAGCCAGAAGCACCTTTACCTTTAGTTTGAATTAATTTTCCACTGGTTACAGCACTCTTTAAATACCTCTTAATGAATGGAGCTAACTTTTGAGCATCCACTTTATATGTACTTGTGAGGTACTTTTTAATGGCTGGAAGTGATGAACCACCACGCTCTTTCAATGTTTTAATAGCGGCATCAACCATTTGATGAGTTGGTGGGTGACTTGGTACACTAGTTGTTTTTTTCGACTTTACTGATTTCTTCGTTTTTTTCTCGGCTGCATTTGCAGCTATAGGAGAAGCTAAAGCTTCAGCAACGGCAGACTCAGACATTATTACTTGATTACTTTGATTTATTTTTCCTTTGCGTATATATTTATATAAAACAATCACTTGTAAGCAAACTTTTTAACACTTGATTATAATATTTACTCACATACTAGTTATGAGAAGTTCATAGTAGTCGTTGTGTACAATTTGCTAAATTTTTACTGTGACCATTTGTAAATTTTAATAAAAGTTTTTGCATATTTTTGAATTTGTCTTCTAGATTTTGTAAAAATTTGAAACTCTTCTATTGCAAAAAAGTAGTTTAGAAATTGAAAAGTTACAATATAATGATAAAAGCAATTTTACAACCATACAGAAAATTTTATAAGCATTTTTTTAGATATAATCTGAAAAAATCTCACTAAATATTAGTAATATTATAAAATTTTCATATAAATTTTATAAAAATTATACAGAATAATATTTTAAATTATGGATTTGAATGTTCTCTATATGTGAATTTTAAAAAATTATAACCCTTCTAATTTTTACATTTATAAAATTTATTTTAAAATATTTCTCTAAAGCAAAAGTTTTCTGGTATTAAAAAAGTCTCTATCAAACATTTTTCTTCTTCCTATTATATGAAAAATGGTCAATAATTCTATGTTTAATAATTTTCTTTTTTAATAATTCAATTAGGACTACCTACAAAAATGTTATCATTGTAAGGATGCTCTGGAGTAAGCACAGTGTCATTGGACTTGTTAGTACCCAATATACAAGTACTAACAAGGTATGGGAAAAATTTCTATTATCCAATTATACTCGTGTGATTGTTAAAATTCTAAAATTTTATATTTTTAATTTATATAATACAATAAGCTTTTTTTTTTTTTTTGTAGTAGTATCTAACAATGTGTAAAGAAAATGCTTAACAAAAAAAACTATATTTATACCAGATGATTATATCAGACCATATCTAAAACAAACCTCATAAAATTTTTTGTATAATTATATTTTATAATATTATTATTAAGTTAATGGTTTCGACTTCATACATATAAATATATATATGTAATATGTTCATATTCATATATATAATTAATATATCAATTTTTATATATTTTATGGGTAACTTTTTCAATTTAACCAAAAAAATTTATTATTTCCTGAAGAAGTTACAAATAACGGTAACAAAATATTGAAAATAAAAAAAAGATCATAAAACTCTAATAAAAAGATATTAAATCTAAATAGAATAAATTAAAAAAAATTGCTTTCACTACAAAAAATTAATAAATAACTGTTATGTAGATGATAAAAAATCTACTTACATTAATTATAAATTTAACTGTATTATGAAAAACGTGTTCCAAATTATATTTAATGTAAACTGACTAGTAGATATTCTAGATAATTCTGGGTGCCGTAATGTGAAAAAAATTTGCTTTTCCCAATTACTTAGAAATGCAAAAAAAATTTAAATTAAAATATTTTATTTAGATAACATTTAAAAAAAAAAAAAAATCGTAGTACATCAAAACAAAATATTCTCTTTTAATTAGGTGGGTTGTGGTCCTGAAAAGGACCGATTTGTTAGTGGTAATAATTGTCTTCATTATAATTGCATAAGAAACTTAAGCACGTTCACCACGAATACGTCTAGCCAATTGAATATCTTTAGGCATAATAGTAACACGTTTAGCATGGATGGCACACAAGTTGGTATCTTCAAAGAGACCAACTAAATAAGCTTCACTGGCTTCCTGAAGAGCCATCACAGCTGAACTTTGGAAACGCAAATCAGTTTTGAAATCTTGTGCAATCTCACGAACTAAGCGCTGGAAGGGCAATTTGCGAATCAATAACTCTGTACTTTTTTGATAACGACGAATTTCTCGCAAAGCCACAGTACCAGGACGGAAACGATGAGGCTTCTTAACACCGCCGGTAGCTGGCGCACTTTTACGAGCAGCTTTGGTAGCCAATTGTTTGCGTGGCGCTTTGCCGCCAGTTGATTTACGAGCAGTTTGCTTAGTACGAGCCATTTTCACTTCACTATCACGAAAAACAAAACTGTTAATACACTGAATCAATATCAACACACGAATAATAGCTTGCCTATGATTTGTCCCCTTTATATAGAAATTTGTCTCTTTCTGAAATAGGGATGAATGCAGTGTGTATATGATGTGTGTATGTGTGTTCGATTACCCAATGAAACAAGGTAGGTGGGTGTTTATTTTTAACTAAACATTTAGAGTGAAGAGTATAGCTATATAGATCTAACTCCCTCCCTTTGTAAATGAATTTGGTATAAATACAGGCTGCTCTGTAGAAAATATTATTAGTTCTTACAAGTACTTGTGAATTGTGTTTGAATTGAAAGTGATTAAAAAATGACTGGTCGTGGTAAAGGTGGCAAGGGATTAGGGAAAGGTGGTGCTAAACGTCATCGTAAAGTATTACGCGATAACATCCAAGGTATTACGAAGCCTGCTATCAGACGTTTAGCTCGTCGTGGTGGTGTAAAACGTATATCAGGTTTAATTTACGAGGAAACACGCGGTGTACTAAAGGTGTTTTTGGAAAATGTTATACGTGATGCCGTTACTTATACTGAACATGCTAAAAGAAAAACTGTCACTGCTATGGATGTTGTTTATGCTTTGAAAAGACAAGGACGCACCTTGTATGGTTTTGGAGGTTAAACGTTTTCTTTAAAAATTATTTAATACCGTAACTGACAACGGCGGTAAAATTTTTAACACAATCGGTCCTTTTCAGGACCACAAATATTTTTTAAAACGAGAGATATTGTTTTGTTTCATATTGTATTTGAAAATTTTTAATTATAGAAAATTGAATTAGAATGCCATTCATGCCATAATTTTTTTTTTTTATAAAATTTAACTTCGTTTAGTGAATTATGTATGGATAAATGAAGAATTTATGTATGAAAGTTTTTGTGTACATGGCTATCATTAAAAGTTTAAATAAATAAATGGAAATTATATAATCATATAGATATGCATTTCTGCACAAGTTGTAATCAAGGAATATATTTATGCAATAAAAGTAATATATATGTATATGTAGGTACATTTAGGTGTATAACAGTTTAAAAATTTTTCTCTTTTTGAAAAAGAAATTGTCGTCCTGAAAAGGACGGTTGATTTTTATGAATTTATATATGTACGTTGACGAATTTAAGCCTTCTTTTCCGTTTTCTTGGGTAATAGCACAGCTTGAATATTTGGTAGAACACCGCCTTGAGCAATGGTTACACCAGACAACAATTTGTTCAATTCTTCGTCATTACGAATGGCCAATTGTAAATGACGTGGAATTATTCTAGTCTTTTTGTTATCACGTGCAGCGTTACCAGCCAATTCAAGAACTTCAGCCGCTAAATATTCCATAACGGCAGCTAAATATACTGGAGCTCCGGCACCAACCCGTTCAGCATAATTGCCTTTACGCAACAAACGATGAATACGGCCAACGGGAAATTGTAATCCAGCACGATTTGAACGGGACTTTGCTTTTCCTTTAACTTTGCCACCTTTACCACGACCAGACATTTTTCAATTTTTTGTTATTATTTCTTCTGTTTAATCCAAACCAACTACACTGAATCACTGTTCACATAAACTGTTTTGAATTACGTGCGTCATGACTATTTATACTTTTGTACCACACATTTTGACACGAACCAGGGTGGTTTGTGTAGACAAACCCGATTCAAAAACGAACTATTGCTTGCTTGCTGTCAAAAAATGCTATATAATGAGCGCAAAAAATTTTTTCATTATCAGTTTGTGAACGGTGTTAAAGAGTGTTTGTCAATTGGAAATTTGAAGCAAATTTATAATTGGAATAATGCCTCCTAAAACTAGTGGTAAAGCTGCAAAAAAGGCTGGCAAAGCCCAAAAGAATATTACAAAGAGTGACAAGAGTAAAAAACGTAAGCGTAAGGAAAGTTATGCAATCTACATATATAAAGTCTTGAAGCAAGTACATCCTGATACTGGTATCTCGTCGAAAGCAATGAGCATCATGAACAGTTTTGTTAATGATATTTTCGAACGTATTGCTGCGGAAGCATCTCGTTTAGCTCACTATAATAAACGTTCAACCATTACCAGTCGGGAAATCCAAACCGCAGTCCGTTTGTTATTGCCCGGTGAATTGGCAAAGCATGCTGTTAGTGAAGGTACTAAAGCTGTAACCAAATACACAAGCTCCAAATAAATTGATATTTCTGCGCTAAATCCATACAATCAACATATTTACTGTTACTAACTTTCACATTAAACGGCCCTTTTCAGGGCCACAACAATTCTTCGGAAAGAGATTATAAATTTTGGGTTTTTGCTAATTTTTTTTATTAAAAATTGAGATATTTGTATTTGAATATATGTACATATATATTTAGTGATTTCAATAATCATTAAAACATATTTATGCCAAGTAATCAGTCATATGCAAACAAATGTGAATAGAATCCCTGAGAACGTTTTTATTTTATGTCATACTTATATACTAAAAATTGTTCATTGCTACAATATTGAAATTCATAATTAGGAGAAATGTAAATTTTTCATTAAGCAAAGAATATGTACATATATGAAGTAAAAAAAATATAGAATAAAAATTAAATTTTTACGTTTACTTTTGTTCAGTCTCTTTTTAAAAGTATTTTGTAGCCCCGAAAAGGGCTGTTTTTTTTTCTTCGAAACAATCTTTTTCGAACATCGAAAAAAAGTAGCTAGCTGAATGGTTAAATAAAAATTTACTTTTTGGCGCTAGCAGTCTTTTTTGCTGCCGGTTTTTTTAGCTGGAACAGCTTTCTTCGCTTTCGCTGTTGTTGCAGTCTTTGCTTTTGGAACTTTTGGTTTAGTTGCCGGTGATTTCTTTGCTGGTTTGGCTTTAACTACACCAGTTTTTTTGACAGTTTTTGCTTTGATTTTTTCATTTTTTTTCTTTTCAGCAGTCTTTTTTGCGGCTGATGGTTTTTTTGCGACAGCGGTTGATTTTTTAGCTACTTTAGTCTTTTTCTTTTTATCACCAGCAGAAATAGCCTTTTTCTTTTCACTAGCTGGCTTCTTTACCTTTGGATCCTTTGATGCGGTAGCAGATAATTTAAATGAGCCAGAAGCACCTTTACCTTTAGTTTGAATTAATTTTCCACTAGTTACAGCACTCTTTAAATACCTCTTAATGAATGGAGCTAACTTTTGAGCATCCACTTTATATGTACTTGTGAGGTACTTTTTAATGGCTGGAAGTGATGAACCACCACGCTCTTTCAATGTTTTAATAGCGGCATCAACCATTTGATGAGTTGGTGGGTGACTTGGTACACTAGTTGTTTTTTTCGACTTTACTGATTTCTTCGTTTTTTTCTCGGCTGCATTTGCAGCTATAGGAGAAGCTGAAGCTTCAGCAACGGCAGACTCAGACATTATTACTTGATTACTTTGATTTATTTTTCCTTTGCGTATATTTATATAAAACAATCACTTGTAAGCAAACTTTTTAACTCTTGAATATAATAGTTACTCACATACTAGCTATGAGAAGTTCATAGTAGTCGTTGTGTACAATTTGCTAAATTTTTACTGTGACCATTTGTAAATTTTAATAAAAGTTTTTGCATATTTTTGAATTTGTCTTCTAGATTTTGTAAAAATTTGAAACTCTTCTATTGCAAAAAAGTAGTTTAGAAATTGAAAAGTTACAATATAATGATAAAAACAATTTTACAACCATACAGAAAATTTTATTGGCATTTTTTTAGATATAATCTGAAAAAAATCTCACTAAATATTAGTAATATTATAAAATTTTCATATAAATTTTATAAAAATTATACAGAATATTATTTTAAATTATGGATTTGAATGTTCTCTATGTGTGAATTTTAAAAAATTATAACTCTTCTAATTTTTACATTTATAAAATTTATTTTAAAATATTTCTCTAAAGCAAAAGTTTTCTGGTATTAAAAAAGTCTCTATCAAACATTTTTCTTCTTCCTATTATATGAAAAAGGGTCAATAATTCTATGCTTAATAATTTTCTTTTTTAATAATTCAATTAGGACTACCTACAAAAATGTTATCAATGTAAGGATGCTCTAAAGTAAGCACAGTGTCATTGGACTTGTTAGTACCCAATATACAAGTACTAACAAGGTATGGTAAAAATTTCTATTATCCAATTATACTCGTGTGATTGTTAAAATTCTAAAATTTTATATTTTTAATTTATATAATACAATAAGCTTTTTTTTTTTTTGTAGTAGTATCTAACAAAGTGTAAAGAAAATGCTTAACAAAAAAAACCATATTTATACCAGATGATTATATCAGACCATATAGATACAAACCTCATAAAATTTTTTGTATGATTATATTTTATAATATTATTATTAAGGTTATGGTTTCGACTTCATACATATAAATATGTATATGTAATATGTTCATATTCATATATATAATTAATATATCAATTTTTATATATTTTATGGGTAACTTTTTCAATTTAACCAAAAAAATTTATTATTTCCTGAAGAAGTTACAAATAACGGTAACAAAATATTGAAAATAAAAAAAAGATCATAAAACACTAATAAAAAGATATTAAATCTAAATAGAATAAATTAAAAAAAATTTCTTTCACTACAAAAAATTAATAAATAACTGTTATGTAGATGATAAAAAATCTACTTACATTAATTATAAATTTAACTGTATTATGAAAAACGTGTTCCAAATTATATTTAATGTAAACTGACTAGTAGATATTCTAGATAATTAATTCTGGGTGCCGTAATGTGAAAATAATTTGCTTTTCCCAATTACTTAGAAATGCAAAAAAAATTTAAATTAAAATATTTTATTTAGATAATATTTAAAAAAAAAAAATCGTAGTACATCAAAACAAAATATTCTCTTTTAATTAGGTGGGTTGTGGTCCTGAAAAGGACCGATTTGTTAGTGGTAATAATTGTCTTCATTATAATTGCATAAGAAACTTAAGCACGTTCACCACGAATACGTCTAGCCAATTGAATATCTTTAGGCATAATAGTAACACGTTTAGCATGGATGGCACACAAGTTGGTATCTTCAAAGAGACCAACTAAATAAGCTTCACTGGCTTCCTGAAGAGCCATCACAGCTGAACTTTGGAAACGCAAATCAGTTTTGAAATCTTGTGCAATCTCACGAACTAAGCGCTGGAAGGGCAATTTGCGAATCAATAACTCTGTACTTTTTTGATAACGACGAATTTCTCGCAAAGCCACAGTACCAGGACGGAAACGATGAGGCTTCTTAACACCGCCGGTAGCTGGCGCACTTTTACGAGCAGCTTTGGTAGCCAATTGTTTGCGTGGCGCTTTGCCGCCAGTTGATTTACGAGCAGTTTGCTTAGTACGAGCCATTTTCACTTCACTATCACGAAAAACAAAACTGTTAATACACTGAATCAATATCAACACACGAATAATAGCTTGCCTATGATTTGTCCCCTTTATATAGAAATTTGTCTCTTTCTGAAATAGGGATGAATGCAGTGTGTATATGATGTGTGTATGTGTGTTCGATTACCCAATGAAACAAGGTAGGTGGGTGTTTATTTTTAACTAAACATTTAGAGTGAAGAGTATAGCTATATAGATCTAACTCCCTCCCTTTGTAAATGAATTTGGTATAAATACAGGCTGCTCTGTAGAAAATATTATTAGTTCTTACAAGTACTTGTGAATTGTGTTTGAATTGAAAGTGATTAAAAAATGACTGGTCGTGGTAAAGGTGGCAAGGGATTAGGGAAAGGTGGTGCTAAACGTCATCGTAAAGTATTACGCGATAACATCCAAGGTATTACGAAGCCTGCTATCAGACGTTTAGCTCGTCGTGGTGGTGTAAAACGTATATCAGGTTTAATTTACGAGGAAACACGCGGTGTACTAAAGGTGTTTTTGGAAAATGTTATACGTGATGCCGTTACTTATACTGAACATGCTAAAAGAAAAACTGTCACTGCTATGGATGTTGTTTATGCTTTGAAAAGACAAGGACGCACCTTGTATGGTTTTGGAGGTTAAACGTTTTCTTTAAAAATTATTTAATACCGTAACTGACAACGGCGGTAAAATTTTTAACACAATCGGTCCTTTTCAGGACCACAAATATTTTTTAAAACGAGAGATATTGTTTTGTTTCATATTGTATTTGAACATTTTTAATTATAGAAAATTGAATTAGAATGCCATTCATGCCATAATTTTTTTTTTTATAAAATTTAACTTCGTTTAGTGAATTATGTATGGATAAATGAAGAATTTATGTATGAAAGTTTTTGTGTACATGGCTATCATTAAAAGTTTAAATAAATAAATGGAAATTATATAATCATATAGATATGCATTTCTGCACAAGTTGTAATCAAGGAATATATTTATGCAATAAAAGTAATATATATGTATATGTAGGTACATTTAGGTGTATAACAGTTTAAAAATTTTTCTCTTTTTGAAAAAGAAATTGTCGTCCTGAAAAGGACGGTTGATTTTTATGAATTTATATATGTACGTTGACGAATTTAAGCCTTCTTTTCCGTTTTCTTGGGTAATAGCACAGCTTGAATATTTGGTAGAACACCGCCTTGAGCAATGGTTACACCAGACAACAATTTGTTCAATTCTTCGTCATTACGAATGGCCAATTGTAAATGACGTGGAATTATTCTAGTCTTTTTGTTATCACGTGCAGCGTTACCAGCCAATTCAAGAACTTCAGCCGCTAAATATTCCATAACGGCAGCTAAATATACTGGAGCTCCGGCACCAACCCGTTCAGCATAATTGCCTTTACGCAACAAACGATGAATACGGCCAACGGGAAATTGTAATCCAGCACGATTTGAACGGGACTTTGCTTTTCCTTTAACTTTGCCACCTTTACCACGACCAGACATTTTTCAATTTTTTGTTATTATTTCTTCTGTTTAATCCAAACCAACTACACTGAATCACTGTTCACATAAACTGTTTTGAATTACGTGCGTCATGACTATTTATACTTTTGTACAACACATTTTGACACGAACCAGGGTGGTTTGTGTAGACAAACCCGATTCAAAAACGAACTATTGCTTGCTTGCTGTCAAAAAATGCTATATAATGAGCGCAAAAAATTTTTTCATTATCAGTTTGTGAACGGTGTTAAAGAGTGTTTGTCAATTGGAAATTTGAAGCAAATTTATAATTGGAATAATGCCTCCTAAAACCAGTGGTAAAGCTGCAAAAAAGGCTGGCAAAGCCCAAAAGAATATTACAAAGAGTGACAAGAGTAAAAAACGTAAGCGTAAGGAAAGTTATGCAATCTACATATATAAAGTCTTGAAGCAAGTACATCCTGATACTGGTATCTCGTCGAAAGCAATGAGCATCATGAACAGTTTTGTTAATGATATTTTCGAACGTATTGCTGCGGAAGCATCTCGTTTAGCTCACTATAATAAACGTTCAACCATTACCAGTCGGGAAATCCAAACCGCAGTCCGTTTGTTATTGCCCGGTGAATTGGCAAAGCATGCTGTTAGTGAAGGTACCAAAGCTGTAACCAAATACACAAGCTCCAAATAAATTGATATTTCTGCGCTAAATCCATACAATCAACATATTTACTGTTACTAACTTTCACATTAAACGGCCCTTTTCAGGGCCACAACAATTCTTCGGAAAGAGATTATAAATTTTGGGTTTTTGCTAATTTTTTTTATTAAAAATTGAGATATTTGTATTTGAATATATGTACATATATATTCAGTTATTTCAATAATCATTAAAACATATTTATGCCAAGTAATCAGTCATATGCAAACAAATGTGAATAGAATCCCTGAGAACGTTTTTATTTTATGTCATACTTATATACTAAAAATTGTTCATTGCTACAATATTGAAATTCATAATTAGGAGAAATGTAAATTTTTCATTAAGGAAAGAATATGTACATATATGAAGTAAAAAAAAATATAGAATAAAAATCATATTTTTACGTTTACTTTTGTTCAGTCTCTTTTTAAAAGTATTTTGTAGCCCCGAAAAGGGCTGTTTTTTTTCTTCGAAACCATCTTTTTCGAACATCGAAAAAAAGTAGTTAGCTGAATGGTTAAAAAAAATTTACTTTTTGGCGCTGGCAGTCTTTTTTGCTGCTGGTTTTTTAGCTGGAACAGCTTTTTTCGCTTTTGCTGTTGTTGCAGTCTTTGCTTTTGGAACTTTTGATTTAGTTGCCGGTGATTTCTTTGCTGGTTTGGCTTTAACTACACCAGTTTTTTTGACAGTTTTTGCTTTGATTTTTTCATTTTTTTTCTTTTCAGCAGTCTTTTTTGCGGCTGATGGTTTTTTTGCGACAGCGGTTGATTTTTTAGCTACTTTAGTCTTTTTCTTTTTATCACCAGCAGAAATAGCCTTTTTCTTTTCACTAGCTGGCTTCTTTACCTTTGGATCCTTTGATGCGGTAGCAGATAATTTAAATGAGCCAGAAGCACCTTTACCTTTAGTTTGAATTAATTTTCCACTAGTTACAGCACTCTTTAAATACCTCTTAATGAATGGAGCTAACTTTTGAGCATCCACTTTATATGTACTTGTGAGGTACTTTTTAATGGCTGGAAGTGATGAACCACCACGCTCTTTCAATGTTTTAATAGCGGCATCAACCATTTGATGAGTTGGTGGGTGACTTGGTACACTAGTTGTTTTTTTCGACTTTACTGATTTCTTCGTTTTTTTCTCGGCTGCATTTGCAGCTATAGGAGAAGCTGAAGCTTCAGCAACGGCAGACTCAGACATTATTACTTGATTACTTTGATTTATTTTTCCTTTGCGTATATTTATATAAAACAATCACTTGTAAGCAAACTTTTTAACTCTTGAATATAATAGTTACTCACATACTAGCTATGAGAAGTTCATAGTAGTCGTTGTGTACAATTTGCTAAATTTTTACTGTGACCATTTGTAAATTTTAATAAAAGTTTTTGCATATTTTTGAATTTGTCTTCTAGATTTTGTAAAAATTTGAAACTCTTCTATTGCAAAAAAGTAGTTTAGAAATTGAAAAGTTACAATATAATGATAAAAACAATTTTACAACCATACAGAAAATTTTATTGGCATTTTTTTAGATATAATCTGAAAAAAATCTCACTAAATATTAGTAATATTATAAAATTTTCATATAAATTTTATAAAAATTATACAGAATATTATTTTAAATTATGGATTTGAATGTTCTCTATGTGTGAATTTTAAAAAATTATAACTCTTCTAATTTTTACATTTATAAAATTTATTTTAAAATATTTCTCTAAAGCAAAAGTTTTCTGGTATTAAAAAAGTCTCTATCAAACATTTTTCTTCTTCCTATTATATGAAAAAGGGTCAATAATTCTATGCTTAATAATTTTCTTTTTTAATAATTCAATTAGGACTACCTACAAAAATGTTATCAATGTAAGGATGCTCTAAAGTAAGCACAGTGTCATTGGACTTGTTAGTACCCAATATACAAGTACTAACAAGGTATGGTAAAAATTTCTATTATCCAATTATACTCGTGTGATTGTTAAAATTCTAAAATTTTATATTTTTAATTTATATAATACAATAAGCTTTTTTTTTTTTTGTAGTAGTATCTAACAAAGTGTAAAGAAAATGCTTAACAAAAAAAACCATATTTATACCAGATGATTATATCAGACCATATAGATACAAACCTCATAAAATTTTTTGTATGATTATATTTTATAATATTATTATTAAGGTTATGGTTTCGACTTCATACATATAAATATGTATATGTAATATGTTCATATTCATATATATAATTAATATATCAATTTTTATATATTTTATGGGTAACTTTTTCAATTTAACCAAAAAAATTTATTATTTCCTGAAGAAGTTACAAATAACGGTAACAAAATATTGAAAATAAAAAAAAGATCATAAAACACTAATAAAAAGATATTAAATCTAAATAGAATAAATTAAAAAAAATTTCTTTCACTACAAAAAATTAATAAATAACTGTTATGTAGATGATAAAAAATCTACTTACATTAATTATAAATTTAACTGTATTATGAAAAACGTGTTCCAAATTATATTTAATGTAAACTGACTAGTAGATATTCTAGATAATTAATTCTGGGTGCCGTAATGTGAAAATAATTTGCTTTTCCCAATTACTTAGAAATGCAAAAAAAATTTAAATTAAAATATTTTATTTAGATAATATTTAAAAAAAAAAAATCGTAGTACATCAAAACAAAATATTCTCTTTTAATTAGGTGGGTTGTGGTCCTGAAAAGGACCGATTTGTTAGTGGTAATAATTGTCTTCATTATAATTGCATAAGAAACTTAAGCACGTTCACCACGAATACGTCTAGCCAATTGAATATCTTTAGGCATAATAGTAACACGTTTAGCATGGATGGCACACAAGTTGGTATCTTCAAAGAGACCAACTAAATAAGCTTCACTGGCTTCCTGAAGAGCCATCACAGCTGAACTTTGGAAACGCAAATCAGTTTTGAAATCTTGTGCAATCTCACGAACTAAGCGCTGGAAGGGCAATTTGCGAATCAATAACTCTGTACTTTTTTGATAACGACGAATTTCTCGCAAAGCCACAGTACCAGGACGGAAACGATGAGGCTTCTTAACACCGCCGGTAGCTGGCGCACTTTTACGAGCAGCTTTGGTAGCCAATTGTTTGCGTGGCGCTTTGCCGCCAGTTGATTTACGAGCAGTTTGCTTAGTACGAGCCATTTTCACTTCACTATCACGAAAAACAAAACTGTTAATACACTGAATCAATATCAACACACGAATAATAGCTTGCCTATGATTTGTCCCCTTTATATAGAAATTTGTCTCTTTCTGAAATAGGGATGAATGCAGTGTGTATATGATGTGTGTATGTGTGTTCGATTACCCAATGAAACAAGGTAGGTGGGTGTTTATTTTTAACTAAACATTTAGAGTGAAGAGTATAGCTATATAGATCTAACTCCCTCCCTTTGTAAATGAATTTGGTATAAATACAGGCTGCTCTGTAGAAAATATTATTAGTTCTTACAAGTACTTGTGAATTGTGTTTGAATTGAAAGTGATTAAAAAATGACTGGTCGTGGTAAAGGTGGCAAGGGATTAGGGAAAGGTGGTGCTAAACGTCATCGTAAAGTATTACGCGATAACATCCAAGGTATTACGAAGCCTGCTATCAGACGTTTAGCTCGTCGTGGTGGTGTAAAACGTATATCAGGTTTAATTTACGAGGAAACACGCGGTGTACTAAAGGTGTTTTTGGAAAATGTTATACGTGATGCCGTTACTTATACTGAACATGCTAAAAGAAAAACTGTCACTGCTATGGATGTTGTTTATGCTTTGAAAAGACAAGGACGCACCTTGTATGGTTTTGGAGGTTAAACGTTTTCTTTAAAAATTATTTAATACCGTAACTGACAACGGCGGTAAAATTTTTAACACAATCGGTCCTTTTCAGGACCACAAATATTTTTTAAAACGAGAGATATTGTTTTGTTTCATATTGTATTTGAACATTTTTAATTATAGAAAATTGAATTAGAATGCCATTCATGCCATAATTTTTTTTTTTATAAAATTTAACTTCGTTTAGTGAATTATGTATGGATAAATGAAGAATTTATGTATGAAAGTTTTTGTGTACATGGCTATCATTAAAAGTTTAAATAAATAAATGGAAATTATATAATCATATAGATATGCATTTCTGCACAAGTTGTAATCAAGGAATATATTTATGCAATAAAAGTAATATATATGTATATGTAGGTACATTTAGGTGTATAACAGTTTAAAAATTTTTCTCTTTTTGAAAAAGAAATTGTCGTCCTGAAAAGGACGGTTGATTTTTATGAATTTATATATGTACGTTGACGAATTTAAGCCTTCTTTTCCGTTTTCTTGGGTAATAGCACAGCTTGAATATTTGGTAGAACACCGCCTTGAGCAATGGTTACACCAGACAACAATTTGTTCAATTCTTCGTCATTACGAATGGCCAATTGTAAATGACGTGGAATTATTCTAGTCTTTTTGTTATCACGTGCAGCGTTACCAGCCAATTCAAGAACTTCAGCCGCTAAATATTCCATAACGGCAGCTAAATATACTGGAGCTCCGGCACCAACCCGTTCAGCATAATTGCCTTTACGCAACAAACGATGAATACGGCCAACGGGAAATTGTAATCCAGCACGATTTGAACGGGACTTTGCTTTTCCTTTAACTTTGCCACCTTTACCACGACCAGACATTTTTCAATTTTTTGTTATTATTTCTTCTGTTTAATCCAAACCAACTACACTGAATCACTGTTCACATAAACTGTTTTGAATTACGTGCGTCATGACTATTTATACTTTTGTACAACACATTTTGACACGAACCAGGGTGGTTTGTGTAGACAAACCCGATTCAAAAACGAACTATTGCTTGCTTGCTGTCAAAAAATGCTATATAATGAGCGCAAAAAATTTTTTCATTATCAGTTTGTGAACGGTGTTAAAGAGTGTTTGTCAATTGGAAATTTGAAGCAAATTTATAATTGGAATAATGCCTCCTAAAACCAGTGGTAAAGCTGCAAAAAAGGCTGGCAAAGCCCAAAAGAATATTACAAAGAGTGACAAGAGTAAAAAACGTAAGCGTAAGGAAAGTTATGCAATCTACATATATAAAGTCTTGAAGCAAGTACATCCTGATACTGGTATCTCGTCGAAAGCAATGAGCATCATGAACAGTTTTGTTAATGATATTTTCGAACGTATTGCTGCGGAAGCATCTCGTTTAGCTCACTATAATAAACGTTCAACCATTACCAGTCGGGAAATCCAAACCGCAGTCCGTTTGTTATTGCCCGGTGAATTGGCAAAGCATGCTGTTAGTGAAGGTACCAAAGCTGTAACCAAATACACAAGCTCCAAATAAATTGATATTTCTGCGCTAAATCCATACAATCAACATATTTACTGTTACTAACTTTCACATTAAACGGCCCTTTTCAGGGCCACAACAATTCTTCGGAAAGAGATTATAAATTTTGGGTTTTTGCTAATTTTTTTTATTAAAAATTGAGATATTTGTATTTGAATATATGTACATATATATTCAGTTATTTCAATAATCATTAAAACATATTTATGCCAAGTAATCAGTCATATGCAAACAAATGTGAATAGAATCCCTGAGAACGTTTTTATTTTATGTCATACTTATATACTAAAAATTGTTCATTGCTACAATATTGAAATTCATAATTAGGAGAAATGTAAATTTTTCATTAAGGAAAGAATATGTACATATATGAAGTAAAAAAAAATATAGAATAAAAATCATATTTTTACGTTTACTTTTGTTCAGTCTCTTTTTAAAAGTATTTTGTAGCCCCGAAAAGGGCTGTTTTTTTTCTTCGAAACCATCTTTTTCGAACATCGAAAAAAAGTAGTTAGCTGAATGGTTAAAAAAAATTTACTTTTTGGCGCTGGCAGTCTTTTTTGCTGCTGGTTTTTTAGCTGGAACAGCTTTTTTCGCTTTTGCTGTTGTTGCAGTCTTTGCTTTTGGAACTTTTGATTTAGTTGCCGGTGATTTCTTTGCTGGTTTGGCTTTAACTACACCAGTTTTTTTGACAGTTTTTGCTTTGATTTTTTCATTTTTTTTCTTTTCAGCAGTCTTTTTTGCGGCTGATGGTTTTTTTGCGACAGCGGTTGATTTTTTAGCTACTTTAGTCTTTTTCTTTTTATCACCAGCAGAAATAGCCTTTTTCTTTTCACTAGCTGGCTTCTTTACCTTTGGATCCTTTGATGCGGTAGCAGATAATTTAAATGAGCCAGAAGCACCTTTACCTTTAGTTTGAATTAATTTTCCACTAGTTACAGCACTCTTTAAATACCTCTTAATGAATGGAGCTAACTTTTGAGCATCCACTTTATATGTACTTGTGAGGTACTTTTTAATGGCTGGAAGTGATGAACCACCACGCTCTTTCAATGTTTTAATAGCGGCATCAACCATTTGATGAGTTGGTGGGTGACTTGGTACACTAGTTGTTTTTTTCGACTTTACTGATTTCTTCGTTTTTTTCTCGGTCCTTTTCAGGACCACAAATATTTTTTAAAACGAGAGATATTGTTTTGTTTCATATTGTATTTGAACATTTTTAATTATAGAAAATTGAATTAGAATGCCATTCATGCCATAATTTTTTTTTTTATAAAATTTAACTTCGTTTAGTGAATTATGTATGGATAAATGAAGAATTTATGTATGAAAGTTTTTGTGTACATGGCTATCATTAAAAGTTTAAATAAATAAATGGAAATTATATAATCATATAGATATGCATTTCTGCACAAGTTGTAATCAAGGAATATATTTATGCAATAAAAGTAATATATATGTATATGTAGGTACATTTAGGTGTATAACAGTTTAAAAATTTTTCTCTTTTTGAAAAAGAAATTGTCGTCCTGAAAAGGACGGTTGATTTTTATGAATTTATATATGTACGTTGACGAATTTAAGCCTTCTTTTCCGTTTTCTTGGGTAATAGCACAGCTTGAATATTTGGTAGAACACCGCCTTGAGCAATGGTTACACCAGACAACAATTTGTTCAATTCTTCGTCATTACGAATGGCCAATTGTAAATGACGTGGAATTATTCTAGTCTTTTTGTTATCACGTGCAGCGTTACCAGCCAATTCAAGAACTTCAGCCGCTAAATATTCCATAACGGCAGCTAAATATACTGGAGCTCCGGCACCAACCCGTTCAGCATAATTGCCTTTACGCAACAAACGATGAATACGGCCAACGGGAAATTGTAATCCAGCACGATTTGAACGGGACTTTGCTTTTCCTTTAACTTTGCCACCTTTACCACGACCAGACATTTTTCAATTTTTTGTTATTATTTCTTCTGTTTAATCCAAACCAACTACACTGAATCACTGTTCACATAAACTGTTTTGAATTACGTGCGTCATGACTATTTATACTTTTGTACCACACATTTTGACACGAACCAGGGTGGTTTGTGTAGACAAACCCGATTCAAAAACGAACTATTGCTTGCTTGCTGTCAAAAAATGCTATATAATGAGCGCAAAAAATTTTTTCATTATCAGTTTGTGAACGGTGTTAAAGAGTGTTTGTCAATTGGAAATTTGAAGCAAATTTATAATTGGAATAATGCCTCCTAAAACCAGTGGTAAAGCTGCAAAAAAGGCTGGCAAAGCCCAAAAGAATATTACAAAGAGTGACAAGAGTAAAAAACGTAAGCGTAAGGAAAGTTATGCAATCTACATATATAAAGTCTTGAAGCAAGTACATCCTGATACTGGTATCTCGTCGAAAGCAATGAGCATCATGAACAGTTTTGTTAATGATATTTTCGAACGTATTGCTGCGGAAGCATCTCGTTTAGCTCACTATAATAAACGTTCAACCATTACCAGTCGGGAAATCCAAACCGCAGTCCGTTTGTTATTGCCCGGTGAATTGGCAAAGCATGCTGTTAGTGAAGGTACCAAAGCTGTAACCAAATACACAAGCTCCAAATAAATTGATATTTCTGCGCTAAATCCATACAATCAACATATTTACTGTTACTAACTTTCACATTAAACGGCCCTTTTCAGGGCCACAACAATTCTTCGGAAAGAGATTATAAATTTTGGGTTTTTGCTAATTTTTTTTATTAAAAATTGAGATATTTGTATTTGAATATATGTACATATATATTCAGTTATTTCAATAATCATTAAAACATATTTATGCCAAGTAATCAGTCATATGCAAACAAATGTGAATAGAATCCCTGAGAACGTTTTTATTTTATGTCATACTTATATACTAAAAATTGTTCATTGCTACAATATTGAAATTCATAATTAGGAGAAATGTAAATTTTTCATTAAGGAAAGAATATGTACATATATGAAGTAAAAAAAAATATAGAATAAAAATCATATTTTTACGTTTACTTTTGTTCAGTCTCTTTTTAAAAGTATTTTGTAGCCCCGAAAAGGGCTGTTTTTTTTCTTCGAAACCATCTTTTTCGAACATCGAAAAAAAGTAGTTAGCTGAATGGTTAAAAAAAATTTACTTTTTGGCGCTGGCAGTCTTTTTTGCTGCTGGTTTTTTAGCTGGAACAGCTTTTTTCGCTTTTGCTGTTGTTGCAGTCTTTGCTTTTGGAACTTTTGATTTAGTTGCCGGTGATTTCTTTGCTGGTTTGGCTTTAACTACACCAGTTTTTTTGACAGTTTTTGCTTTGATTTTTTCATTTTTTTTCTTTTCAGCAGTCTTTTTTGCGGCTGATGGTTTTTTTGCGACAGCGGTTGATTTTTTAGCTACTTTAGTCTTTTTCTTTTTATCACCAGCAGAAATAGCCTTTTTCTTTTCACTAGCTGGCTTCTTTACCTTTGGATCCTTTGATGCGGTAGCAGATAATTTAAATGAGCCAGAAGCACCTTTACCTTTAGTTTGAATTAATTTTCCACTAGTTACAGCACTCTTTAAATACCTCTTAATGAATGGAGCTAACTTTTGAGCATCCACTTTATATGTACTTGTGAGGTACTTTTTAATGGCTGGAAGTGATGAACCACCACGCTCTTTCAATGTTTTAATAGCGGCATCAACCATTTGATGAGTTGGTGGGTGACTTGGTACACTAGTTGTTTTTTTCGACTTTACTGATTTCTTCGTTTTTTTCTCGGCTGCATTTGCAGCTATAGGAGAAGCTGAAGCTTCAGCAACGGCAGACTCAGACATTATTACTTGATTACTTTGATTTATTTTTCCTTTGCGTATATTTATATAAAACAATCACTTGTAAGCAAACTTTTTAACTCTTGAATATAATAGTTACTCACATACTAGCTATGAGAAGTTCATAGTAGTCGTTGTGTACAATTTGCTAAATTTTTACTGTGACCATTTGTAAATTTTAATAAAAGTTTTTGCATATTTTTGAATTTGTCTTCTAGATTTTGTAAAAATTTGAAACTCTTCTATTGCAAAAAAGTAGTTTAGAAATTGAAAAGTTACAATATAATGATAAAAACAATTTTACAACCATACAGAAAATTTTATTGGCATTTTTTTAGATATAATCTGAAAAAAATCTCACTAAATATTAGTAATATTATAAAATTTTCATATAAATTTTATAAAAATTATACAGAATATTATTTTAAATTATGGATTTGAATGTTCTCTATGTGTGAATTTTAAAAAATTATAACTCTTCTAATTTTTACATTTATAAAATTTATTTTAAAATATTTCTCTAAAGCAAAAGTTTTCTGGTATTAAAAAAGTCTCTATCAAACATTTTTCTTCTTCCTATTATATGAAAAAGGGTCAATAATTCTATGTTTAATAATTTTCTTTTTTAATAATTCAATTAGGACTACCTACAAAAATGTTATCAATGTAAGGATGCTCTAAAGTAAGCACAGTGTCATTGGACTTGTTAGTACCCAATATACAAGTACTAACAAGGTATGGTAAAAATTTCTATTATCCAATTATACTCGTGTGATTGTTAAAATTCTAAAATTTTATATTTTTAATTTATATAATACAATAAGCTTTTTTTTTTTTTGTAGTAGTATCTAACAAAGTGTAAAGAAAATGCTTAACAAAAAAAACCATATTTATACCAGATGATTATATCAGACCATATAGATACAAACCTCATAAAATTTTTTGTATGATTATATTTTATAATATTATTATTAAGGTTATGGTTTCGACTTCATACATATAAATATGTATATGTAATATGTTCATATTCATATATATAATTAATATATCAATTTTTATATATTTTATGGGTAACTTTTTCAATTTAACCAAAAAAATTTATTATTTCCTGAAGAAGTTACAAATAACGGTAACAAAATATTGAAAATAAAAAAAAGATCATAAAACACTAATAAAAAGATATTAAATCTAAATAGAATAAATTAAAAAAAATTTCTTTCACTACAAAAAATTAATAAATAACTGTTATGTAGATGATAAAAAATCTACTTACATTAATTATAAATTTAACTGTATTATGAAAAACGTGTTCCAAATTATATTTAATGTAAACTGACTAGTAGATATTCTAGATAATTAATTCTGGGTGCCGTAATGTGAAAATAATTTGCTTTTCCCAATTACTTAGAAATGCAAAAAAAATTTAAATTAAAATATTTTATTTAGATAATATTTAAAAAAAAAAAATCGTAGTACATCAAAACAAAATATTCTCTTTTAATTAGGTGGGTTGTGGTCCTGAAAAGGACCGATTTGTTAGTGGTAATAATTGTCTTCATTATAATTGCATAAGAAACTTAAGCACGTTCACCACGAATACGTCTAGCCAATTGAATATCTTTAGGCATAATAGTAACACGTTTAGCATGGATGGCACACAAGTTGGTATCTTCAAAGAGACCAACTAAATAAGCTTCACTGGCTTCCTGAAGAGCCATCACAGCTGAACTTTGGAAACGCAAATCAGTTTTGAAATCTTGTGCAATCTCACGAACTAAGCGCTGGAAGGGCAATTTGCGAATCAATAACTCTGTACTTTTTTGATAACGACGAATTTCTCGCAAAGCCACAGTACCAGGACGGAAACGATGAGGCTTCTTAACACCGCCGGTAGCTGGCGCACTTTTACGAGCAGCTTTGGTAGCCAATTGTTTGCGTGGCGCTTTGCCGCCAGTTGATTTACGAGCAGTTTGCTTAGTACGAGCCATTTTCACTTCACTATCACGAAAAACAAAACTGTTAATACACTGAATCAATATCAACACACGAATAATAGCTTGCCTATGATTTGTCCCCTTTATATAGAAATTTGTCTCTTTCTGAAATAGGGATGAATGCAGTGTGTATATGATGTGTGTATGTGTGTTCGATTACCCAATGAAACAAGGTAGGTGGGTGTTTATTTTTAACTAAACATTTAGAGTGAAGAGTATAGCTATATAGATCTAACTCCCTCCCTTTGTAAATGAATTTGGTATAAATACAGGCTGCTCTGTAGAAAATATTATTAGTTCTTACAAGTACTTGTGAATTGTGTTTGAATTGAAAGTGATTAAAAAATGACTGGTCGTGGTAAAGGTGGCAAGGGATTAGGGAAAGGTGGTGCTAAACGTCATCGTAAAGTATTACGCGATAACATCCAAGGTATTACGAAGCCTGCTATCAGACGTTTAGCTCGTCGTGGTGGTGTAAAACGTATATCAGGTTTAATTTACGAGGAAACACGCGGTGTACTAAAGGTGTTTTTGGAAAATGTTATACGTGATGCCGTTACTTATACTGAACATGCTAAAAGAAAAACTGTCACTGCTATGGATGTTGTTTATGCTTTGAAAAGACAAGGACGCACCTTGTATGGTTTTGGAGGTTAAACGTTTTCTTTAAAAATTATTTAATACCGTAACTGACAACGGCGGTAAAATTTTTAACACAATCGGTCCTTTTCAGGACCACAAATATTTTTTAAAACGAGAGATATTGTTTTGTTTCATATTGTATTTGAACATTTTTAATTATAGAAAATTGAATTAGAATGCCATTCATGCCATAATTTTTTTTTTTATAAAATTTAACTTCGTTTAGTGAATTATGTATGGATAAATGAAGAATTTATGTATGAAAGTTTTTGTGTACATGGCTATCATTAAAAGTTTAAATAAATAAATGGAAATTATATAATCATATAGATATGCATTTCTGCACAAGTTGTAATCAAGGAATATATTTATGCAATAAAAGTAATATATATGTATATGTAGGTACATTTAGGTGTATAACAGTTTAAAAATTTTTCTCTTTTTGAAAAAGAAATTGTCGTCCTGAAAAGGACGGTTGATTTTTATGAATTTATATATGTACGTTGACGAATTTAAGCCTTCTTTTCCGTTTTCTTGGGTAATAGCACAGCTTGAATATTTGGTAGAACACCGCCTTGAGCAATGGTTACACCAGACAACAATTTGTTCAATTCTTCGTCATTACGAATGGCCAATTGTAAATGACGTGGAATTATTCTAGTCTTTTTGTTATCACGTGCAGCGTTACCAGCCAATTCAAGAACTTCAGCCGCTAAATATTCCATAACGGCAGCTAAATATACTGGAGCTCCGGCACCAACCCGTTCAGCATAATTGCCTTTACGCAACAAACGATGAATACGGCCAACGGGAAATTGTAATCCAGCACGATTTGAACGGGACTTTGCTTTTCCTTTAACTTTGCCACCTTTACCACGACCAGACATTTTTCAATTTTTTGTTATTATTTCTTCTGTTTAATCCAAACCAACTACACTGAATCACTGTTCACAAAAACTGTTTTGAATTACGTGCGTCATGACTATTTATACTTTTGTACCACACATTTTGACACGAACCAGGGTGGTTTGTGTAGACAAACCCGATTCAAAAACGAACTATTGCTTGCTTGCTGTCAAAAAATGCTATATAATGAGCGCAAAAAATTTTTTCATTATCAGTTTGTGAACGGTGTTAAAGAGTGTTTGTCAATTGGAAATTTGAAGCAAATTTATAATTGGAATAATGCCTCCTAAAACCAGTGGTAAAGCTGCAAAAAAGGCTGGCAAAGCCCAAAAGAATATTACAAAGAGTGACAAGAGTAAAAAACGTAAGCGTAAGGAAAGTTATGCAATCTACATATATAAAGTCTTGAAGCAAGTACATCCTGATACTGGTATCTCGTCGAAAGCAATGAGCATCATGAACAGTTTTGTTAATGATATTTTCGAACGTATTGCTGCGGAAGCATCTCGTTTAGCTCACTATAATAAACGTTCAACCATTACCAGTCGGGAAATCCAAACCGCAGTCCGTTTGTTATTGCCCGGTGAATTGGCAAAGCATGCTGTTAGTGAAGGTACCAAAGCTGTAACCAAATACACAAGCTCCAAATAAATTGATATTTCTGCGCTAAATCCATACAATCAACATATTTACTGTTACTAACTTTCACATTAAACGGCCCTTTTCAGGGCCACAACAATTCTTCGGAAAGAGATTATAAATTTTGGGTTTTTGCTAATTTTTTTTATTAAAAATTGAGATATTTGTATTTGAATATATGTACATATATATTCAGTTATTTCAATAATCATTAAAACATATTTATGCCAAGTAATCAGTCATATGCAAACAAATGTGAATAGAATCCCTGAGAACGTTTTTATTTTATGTCATACTTATATACTAAAAATTGTTCATTGCTACAATATTGAAATTCATAATTAGGAGAAATGTAAATTTTTCATTAAGGAAAGAATATGTACATATATGAAGTAAAAAAAAATATAGAATAAAAATCATATTTTTACGTTTACTTTTGTTCAGTCTCTTTTTAAAAGTATTTTGTAGCCCCGAAAAGGGCTGTTTTTTTTCTTCGAAACCATCTTTTTCGAACATCGAAAAAAAGTAGTTAGCTGAATGGTTAAAAAAAATTTACTTTTTGGCGCTGGCAGTCTTTTTTGCTGCTGGTTTTTTAGCTGGAACAGCTTTTTTCGCTTTTGCTGTTGTTGCAGTCTTTGCTTTTGGAACTTTTGATTTAGTTGCCGGTGATTTCTTTGCTGGTTTGGCTTTAACTACACCAGTTTTTTTGACAGTTTTTGCTTTGATTTTTTCATTTTTTTTCTTTTCAGCAGTCTTTTTTGCGGCTGATGGTTTTTTTGCGACAGCGGTTGATTTTTTAGCTACTTTAGTCTTTTTCTTTTTATCACCAGCAGAAATAGCCTTTTTCTTTTCACTAGCTGGCTTCTTTACCTTTGGATCCTTTGATGCGGTAGCAGATAATTTAAATGAGCCAGAAGCACCTTTACCTTTAGTTTGAATTAATTTTCCACTAGTTACAGCACTCTTTAAATACCTCTTAATGAATGGAGCTAACTTTTGAGCATCCACTTTATATGTACTTGTGAGGTACTTTTTAATGGCTGGAAGTGATGAACCACCACGCTCTTTCAATGTTTTAATAGCGGCATCAACCATTTGATGAGTTGGTGGGTGACTTGGTACACTAGTTGTTTTTTTCGACTTTACTGATTTCTTCGTTTTTTTCTCGGCTGCATTTGCAGCTATAGGAGAAGCTGAAGCTTCAGCAACGGCAGACTCAGACATTATTACTTGATTACTTTGATTTATTTTTCCTTTGCGTATATTTATATAAAACAATCACTTGTAAGCAAACTTTTTAACTCTTGAATATAATAGTTACTCACATACTAGCTATGAGAAGTTCATAGTAGTCGTTGTGTACAATTTGCTAAATTTTTACTGTGACCATTTGTAAATTTTAATAAAAGTTTTTGCATATTTTTGAATTTGTCTTCTAGATTTTGTAAAAATTTGAAACTCTTCTATTGCAAAAAAGTAGTTTAGAAATTGAAAAGTTACAATATAATGATAAAAACAATTTTACAACCATACAGAAAATTTTATTGGCATTTTTTTAGATATAATCTGAAAAAAATCTCACTAAATATTAGTAATATTATAAAATTTTCATATAAATTTTATAAAAATTATACAGAATATTATTTTAAATTATGGATTTGAATGTTCTCTATGTGTGAATTTTAAAAAATTATAACTCTTCTAATTTTTACATTTATAAAATTTATTTTAAAATATTTCTCTAAAGCAAAAGTTTTCTGGTATTAAAAAAGTCTCTATCAAACATTTTTCTTCTTCCTATTATATGAAAAAGGGTCAATAATTCTATGTTTAATAATTTTCTTTTTTAATAATTCAATTAGGACTACCTACAAAAATGTTATCAATGTAAGGATGCTCTAAAGTAAGCACAGTGTCATTGGACTTGTTAGTACCCAATATACAAGTACTAACAAGGTATGGTAAAAATTTCTATTATCCAATTATACTCGTGTGATTGTTAAAATTCTAAAATTTTATATTTTTAATTTATATAATACAATAAGCTTTTTTTTTTTTTGTAGTAGTATCTAACAAAGTGTAAAGAAAATGCTTAACAAAAAAAACCATATTTATACCAGATGATTATATCAGACCATATAGATACAAACCTCATAAAATTTTTTGTATGATTATATTTTATAATATTATTATTAAGGTTATGGTTTCGACTTCATACATATAAATATGTATATGTAATATGTTCATATTCATATATATAATTAATATATCAATTTTTATATATTTTATGGGTAACTTTTTCAATTTAACCAAAAAAATTTATTATTTCCTGAAGAAGTTACAAATAACGGTAACAAAATATTGAAAATAAAAAAAAGATCATAAAACACTAATAAAAAGATATTAAATCTAAATAGAATAAATTAAAAAAAATTTCTTTCACTACAAAAAATTAATAAATAACTGTTATGTAGATGATAAAAAATCTACTTACATTAATTATAAATTTAACTGTATTATGAAAAACGTGTTCCAAATTATATTTAATGTAAACTGACTAGTAGATATTCTAGATAATTAATTCTGGGTGCCGTAATGTGAAAATAATTTGCTTTTCCCAATTACTTAGAAATGCAAAAAAAATTTAAATTAAAATATTTTATTTAGATAATATTTAAAAAAAAAAAATCGTAGTACATCAAAACAAAATATTCTCTTTTAATTAGGTGGGTTGTGGTCCTGAAAAGGACCGATTTGTTAGTGGTAATAATTGTCTTCATTATAATTGCATAAGAAACTTAAGCACGTTCACCACGAATACGTCTAGCCAATTGAATATCTTTAGGCATAATAGTAACACGTTTAGCATGGATGGCACACAAGTTGGTATCTTCAAAGAGACCAACTAAATAAGCTTCACTGGCTTCCTGAAGAGCCATCACAGCTGAACTTTGGAAACGCAAATCAGTTTTGAAATCTTGTGCAATCTCACGAACTAAGCGCTGGAAGGGCAATTTGCGAATCAATAACTCTGTACTTTTTTGATAACGACGAATTTCTCGCAAAGCCACAGTACCAGGACGGAAACGATGAGGCTTCTTAACACCGCCGGTAGCTGGCGCACTTTTACGAGCAGCTTTGGTAGCCAATTGTTTGCGTGGCGCTTTGCCGCCAGTTGATTTACGAGCAGTTTGCTTAGTACGAGCCATTTTCACTTCACTATCACGAAAAACAAAACTGTTAATACACTGAATCAATATCAACACACGAATAATAGCTTGCCTATGATTTGTCCCCTTTATATAGAAATTTGTCTCTTTCTGAAATAGGGATGAATGCAGTGTGTATATGATGTGTGTATGTGTGTTCGATTACCCAATGAAACAAGGTAGGTGGGTGTTTATTTTTAACTAAACATTTAGAGTGAAGAGTATAGCTATATAGATCTAACTCCCTCCCTTTGTAAATGAATTTGGTATAAATACAGGCTGCTCTGTAGAAAATATTATTAGTTCTTACAAGTACTTGTGAATTGTGTTTGAATTGAAAGTGATTAAAAAATGACTGGTCGTGGTAAAGGTGGCAAGGGATTAGGGAAAGGTGGTGCTAAACGTCATCGTAAAGTATTACGCGATAACATCCAAGGTATTACGAAGCCTGCTATCAGACGTTTAGCTCGTCGTGGTGGTGTAAAACGTATATCAGGTTTAATTTACGAGGAAACACGCGGTGTACTAAAGGTGTTTTTGGAAAATGTTATACGTGATGCCGTTACTTATACTGAACATGCTAAAAGAAAAACTGTCACTGCTATGGATGTTGTTTATGCTTTGAAAAGACAAGGACGCACCTTGTATGGTTTTGGAGGTTAAACGTTTTCTTTAAAAATTATTTAATACCGTAACTGACAACGGCGGTAAAATTTTTAACACAATCGGTCCTTTTCAGGACCACAAATATTTTTTAAAACGAGAGATATTGTTTTGTTTCATATTGTATTTGAACATTTTTAATTATAGAAAATTGAATTAGAATGCCATTCATGCCATAATTTTTTTTTTTATAAAATTTAACTTCGTTTAGTGAATTATGTATGGATAAATGAAGAATTTATGTATGAAAGTTTTTGTGTACATGGCTATCATTAAAAGTTTAAATAAATAAATGGAAATTATATAATCATATAGATATGCATTTCTGCACAAGTTGTAATCAAGGAATATATTTATGCAATAAAAGTAATATATATGTATATGTAGGTACATTTAGGTGTATAACAGTTTAAAAATTTTTCTCTTTTTGAAAAAGAAATTGTCGTCCTGAAAAGGACGGTTGATTTTTATGAATTTATATATGTACGTTGACGAATTTAAGCCTTCTTTTCCGTTTTCTTGGGTAATAGCACAGCTTGAATATTTGGTAGAACACCGCCTTGAGCAATGGTTACACCAGACAACAATTTGTTCAATTCTTCGTCATTACGAATGGCCAATTGTAAATGACGTGGAATTATTCTAGTCTTTTTGTTATCACGTGCAGCGTTACCAGCCAATTCAAGAACTTCAGCCGCTAAATATTCCATAACGGCAGCTAAATATACTGGAGCTCCGGCACCAACCCGTTCAGCATAATTGCCTTTACGCAACAAACGATGAATACGGCCAACGGGAAATTGTAATCCAGCACGATTTGAACGGGACTTTGCTTTTCCTTTAACTTTGCCACCTTTACCACGACCAGACATTTTTCAATTTTTTGTTATTATTTCTTCTGTTTAATCCAAACCAACTACACTGAATCACTGTTCACATAAACTGTTTTGAATTACGTGCGTCATGACTATTTATACTTTTGTACCACACATTTTGACACGAACCAGGGTGGTTTGTGTAGACAAACCCGATTCAAAAACGAACTATTGCTTGCTTGCTGTCAAAAAATGCTATATAATGAGCGCAAAAAATTTTTTCATTATCAGTTTGTGAACGGTGTTAAAGAGTGTTTGTCAATTGGAAATTTGAAGCAAATTTGTAATTGGAATAATGCCTCCTAAAACCAGTGGTAAAGCTGCAAAAAAGGCTGGCAAAGCCCAAAAGAATATTACAAAGAGTGACAAGAGTAAAAAACGTAAGCGTAAGGAAAGTTATGCAATCTACATATATAAAGTCTTGAAGCAAGTACATCCTGATACTGGTATCTCGTCGAAAGCAATGAGCATCATGAACAGTTTTGTTAATGATATTTTCGAACGTATTGCTGCGGAAGCATCTCGTTTAGCTCACTATAATAAACGTTCAACCATTACCAGTCGGGAAATCCAAACCGCAGTCCGTTTGTTATTGCCCGGTGAATTGGCAAAGCATGCTGTTAGTGAAGGTACCAAAGCTGTAACCAAATACACAAGCTCCAAATAAATTGATATTTCTGCGCTAAATCCATACAATCAACATATTTACTGTTACTAACTTTCACATTAAACGGCCCTTTTCAGGGCCACAACAATTCTTCGGAAAGAGATTATAAATTTTGGGTTTTTGCTAATTTTTTTTATTAAAAATTGAGATATTTGTATTTGAATATATGTACATATATATTCAGTTATTTCAATAATCATTAAAACATATTTATGCCAAGTAATCAGTCATATGCAAACAAATGTGAATAGAATCCCTGAGAACGTTTTTATTTTATGTCATACTTATATACTAAAAATTGTTCATTGCTACAATATTGAAATTCATAATTAGGAGAAATGTAAATTTTTCATTAAGGAAAGAATATGTACATATATGAAGTAAAAAAAAATATAGAATAAAAATCATATTTTTACGTTTACTTTTGTTCAGTCTCTTTTTAAAAGTATTTTGTAGCCCCGAAAAGGGCTGTTTTTTTTCTTCGAAACCATCTTTTTCGAACATCGAAAAAAAGTAGTTAGCTGAATGGTTAAAAAAAATTTACTTTTTGGCGCTGGCAGTCTTTTTTGCTGCTGGTTTTTTAGCTGGAACAGCTTTTTTCGCTTTTGCTGTTGTTGCAGTCTTTGCTTTTGGAACTTTTGATTTAGTTGCCGGTGATTTCTTTGCTGGTTTGGCTTTAACTACACCAGTTTTTTTGACAGTTTTTGCTTTGATTTTTTCATTTTTTTTCTTTTCAGCAGTCTTTTTTGCGGCTGATGGTTTTTTTGCGACAGCGGTTGATTTTTTAGCTACTTTAGTCTTTTTCTTTTTATCACCAGCAGAAATAGCCTTTTTCTTTTCACTAGCTGGCTTCTTTACCTTTGGATCCTTTGATGCGGTAGCAGATAATTTAAATGAGCCAGAAGCACCTTTACCTTTAGTTTGAATTAATTTTCCACTAGTTACAGCACTCTTTAAATACCTCTTAATGAATGGAGCTAACTTTTGAGCATCCACTTTATATGTACTTGTGAGGTACTTTTTAATGGCTGGAAGTGATGAACCACCACGCTCTTTCAATGTTTTAATAGCGGCATCAACCATTTGATGAGTTGGTGGGTGACTTGGTACACTAGTTGTTTTTTTCGACTTTACTGATTTCTTCGTTTTTTTCTCGGCTGCATTTGCAGCTATAGGAGAAGCTGAAGCTTCAGCAACGGCAGACTCAGACATTATTACTTGATTACTTTGATTTATTTTTCCTTTGCGTATATTTATATAAAACAATCACTTGTAAGCAAACTTTTTAACTCTTGAATATAATAGTTACTCACATACTAGCTATGAGAAGTTCATAGTAGTCGTTGTGTACAATTTGCTAAATTTTTACTGTGACCATTTGTAAATTTTAATAAAAGTTTTTGCATATTTTTGAATTTGTCTTCTAGATTTTGTAAAAATTTGAAACTCTTCTATTGCAAAAAAGTAGTTTAGAAATTGAAAAGTTACAATATAATGATAAAAACAATTTTACAACCATACAGAAAATTTTATTGGCATTTTTTTAGATATAATCTGAAAAAAATCTCACTAAATATTAGTAATATTATAAAATTTTCATATAAATTTTATAAAAATTATACAGAATATTATTTTAAATTATGGATTTGAATGTTCTCTATGTGTGAATTTTAAAAAATTATAACTCTTCTAATTTTTACATTTATAAAATTTATTTTAAAATATTTCTCTAAAGCAAAAGTTTTCTGGTATTAAAAAAGTCTCTATCAAACATTTTTCTTCTTCCTATTATATGAAAAAGGGTCAATAATTCTATGTTTAATAATTTTCTTTTTTAATAATTCAATTAGGACTACCTACAAAAATGTTATCAATGTAAGGATGCTCTAAAGTAAGCACAGTGTCATTGGACTTGTTAGTACCCAATATACAAGTACTAACAAGGTATGGTAAAAATTTCTATTATCCAATTATACTCGTGTGATTGTTAAAATTCTAAAATTTTATATTTTTAATTTATATAATACAATAAGCTTTTTTTTTTTTTGTAGTAGTATCTAACAAAGTGTAAAGAAAATGCTTAACAAAAAAAACCATATTTATACCAGATGATTATATCAGACCATATAGATACAAACCTCATAAAATTTTTTGTATGATTATATTTTATAATATTATTATTAAGGTTATGGTTTCGACTTCATACATATAAATATGTATATGTAATATGTTCATATTCATATATATAATTAATATATCAATTTTTATATATTTTATGGGTAACTTTTTCAATTTAACCAAAAAAATTTATTATTTCCTGAAGAAGTTACAAATAACGGTAACAAAATATTGAAAATAAAAAAAAGATCATAAAACACTAATAAAAAGATATTAAATCTAAATAGAATAAATTAAAAAAAATTTCTTTCACTACAAAAAATTAATAAATAACTGTTATGTAGATGATAAAAAATCTACTTACATTAATTATAAATTTAACTGTATTATGAAAAACGTGTTCCAAATTATATTTAATGTAAACTGACTAGTAGATATTCTAGATAATTAATTCTGGGTGCCGTAATGTGAAAATAATTTGCTTTTCCCAATTACTTAGAAATGCAAAAAAAATTTAAATTAAAATATTTTATTTAGATAATATTTAAAAAAAAAAAATCGTAGTACATCAAAACAAAATATTCTCTTTTAATTAGGTGGGTTGTGGTCCTGAAAAGGACCGATTTGTTAGTGGTAATAATTGTCTTCATTATAATTGCATAAGAAACTTAAGCACGTTCACCACGAATACGTCTAGCCAATTGAATATCTTTAGGCATAATAGTAACACGTTTAGCATGGATGGCACACAAGTTGGTATCTTCAAAGAGACCAACTAAATAAGCTTCACTGGCTTCCTGAAGAGCCATCACAGCTGAACTTTGGAAACGCAAATCAGTTTTGAAATCTTGTGCAATCTCACGAACTAAGCGCTGGAAGGGCAATTTGCGAATCAATAACTCTGTACTTTTTTGATAACGACGAATTTCTCGCAAAGCCACAGTACCAGGACGGAAACGATGAGGCTTCTTAACACCGCCGGTAGCTGGCGCACTTTTACGAGCAGCTTTGGTAGCCAATTGTTTGCGTGGCGCTTTGCCGCCAGTTGATTTACGAGCAGTTTGCTTAGTACGAGCCATTTTCACTTCACTATCACGAAAAACAAAACTGTTAATACACTGAATCAATATCAACACACGAATAATAGCTTGCCTATGATTTGTCCCCTTTATATAGAAATTTGTCTCTTTCTGAAATAGGGATGAATGCAGTGTGTATATGATGTGTGTATGTGTGTTCGATTACCCAATGAAACAAGGTAGGTGGGTGTTTATTTTTAACTAAACATTTAGAGTGAAGAGTATAGCTATATAGATCTAACTCCCTCCCTTTGTAAATGAATTTGGTATAAATACAGGCTGCTCTGTAGAAAATATTATTAGTTCTTACAAGTACTTGTGAATTGTGTTTGAATTGAAAGTGATTAAAAAATGACTGGTCGTGGTAAAGGTGGCAAGGGATTAGGGAAAGGTGGTGCTAAACGTCATCGTAAAGTATTACGCGATAACATCCAAGGTATTACGAAGCCTGCTATCAGACGTTTAGCTCGTCGTGGTGGTGTAAAACGTATATCAGGTTTAATTTACGAGGAAACACGCGGTGTACTAAAGGTGTTTTTGGAAAATGTTATACGTGATGCCGTTACTTATACTGAACATGCTAAAAGAAAAACTGTCACTGCTATGGATGTTGTTTATGCTTTGAAAAGACAAGGACGCACCTTGTATGGTTTTGGAGGTTAAACGTTTTCTTTAAAAATTATTTAATACCGTAACTGACAACGGCGGTAAAATTTTTAACACAATCGGTCCTTTTCAGGACCACAAATATTTTTTAAAACGAGAGATATTGTTTTGTTTCATATTGTATTTGAACATTTTTAATTATAGAAAATTGAATTAGAATGCCATTCATGCCATAATTTTTTTTTTTATAAAATTTAACTTCGTTTAGTGAATTATGTATGGATAAATGAAGAATTTATGTATGAAAGTTTTTGTGTACATGGCTATCATTAAAAGTTTAAATAAATAAATGGAAATTATATAATCATATAGATATGCATTTCTGCACAAGTTGTAATCAAGGAATATATTTATGCAATAAAAGTAATATATATGTATATGTAGGTACATTTAGGTGTATAACAGTTTAAAAATTTTTCTCTTTTTGAAAAAGAAATTGTCGTCCTGAAAAGGACGGTTGATTTTTATGAATTTATATATGTACGTTGACGAATTTAAGCCTTCTTTTCCGTTTTCTTGGGTAATAGCACAGCTTGAATATTTGGTAGAACACCGCCTTGAGCAATGGTTACACCAGACAACAATTTGTTCAATTCTTCGTCATTACGAATGGCCAATTGTAAATGACGTGGAATTATTCTAGTCTTTTTGTTATCACGTGCAGCGTTACCAGCCAATTCAAGAACTTCAGCCGCTAAATATTCCATAACGGCAGCTAAATATACTGGAGCTCCGGCACCAACCCGTTCAGCATAATTGCCTTTACGCAACAAACGATGAATACGGCCAACGGGAAATTGTAATCCAGCACGATTTGAACGGGACTTTGCTTTTCCTTTAACTTTGCCACCTTTACCACGACCAGACATTTTTCAATTTTTTGTTATTATTTCTTCTGTTTAATCCAAACCAACTACACTGAATCACTGTTCACATAAACTGTTTTGAATTACGTGCGTCATGACTATTTATACTTTTGTACCACACATTTTGACACGAACCAGGGTGGTTTGTGTAGACAAACCCGATTCAAAAACGAACTATTGCTTGCTTGCTGTCAAAAAATGCTATATAATGAGCGCAAAAAATTTTTTCATTATCAGTTTGTGAACGGTGTTAAAGAGTGTTTGTCAATTGGAAATTTGAAGCAAATTTATAATTGGAATAATGCCTCCTAAAACCAGTGGTAAAGCTGCAAAAAAGGCTGGCAAAGCCCAAAAGAATATTACAAAGAGTGACAAGAGTAAAAAACGTAAGCGTAAGGAAAGTTATGCAATCTACATATATAAAGTCTTGAAGCAAGTACATCCTGATACTGGTATCTCGTCGAAAGCAATGAGCATCATGAACAGTTTTGTTAATGATATTTTCGAACGTATTGCTGCGGAAGCATCTCGTTTAGCTCACTATAATAAACGTTCAACCATTACCAGTCGGGAAATCCAAACCGCAGTCCGTTTGTTATTGCCCGGTGAATTGGCAAAGCATGCTGTTAGTGAAGGTACCAAAGCTGTAACCAAATACACAAGCTCCAAATAAATTGATATTTCTGCGCTAAATCCATACAATCAACATATTTACTGTTACTAACTTTCACATTAAACGGCCCTTTTCAGGGCCACAACAATTCTTCGGAAAGAGATTATAAATTTTGGGTTTTTGCTAATTTTTTTTATTAAAAATTGAGATATTTGTATTTGAATATATGTACATATATATTCAGTTATTTCAATAATCATTAAAACATATTTATGCCAAGTAATCAGTCATATGCAAACAAATGTGAATAGAATCCCTGAGAACGTTTTTATTTTATGTCATACTTATATACTAAAAATTGTTCATTGCTACAATATTGAAATTCATAATTAGGAGAAATGTAAATTTTTCATTAAGGAAAGAATATGTACATATATGAAGTAAAAAAAAATATAGAATAAAAATCATATTTTTACGTTTACTTTTGTTCAGTCTCTTTTTAAAAGTATTTTGTAGCCCCGAAAAGGGCTGTTTTTTTTCTTCGAAACCATCTTTTTCGAACATCGAAAAAAAGTAGTTAGCTGAATGGTTAAAAAAAATTTACTTTTTGGCGCTGGCAGTCTTTTTTGCTGCTGGTTTTTTAGCTGGAACAGCTTTTTTCGCTTTTGCTGTTGTTGCAGTCTTTGCTTTTGGAACTTTTGATTTAGTTGCCGGTGATTTCTTTGCTGGTTTGGCTTTAACTACACCAGTTTTTTTGACAGTTTTTGCTTTGATTTTTTCATTTTTTTTCTTTTCAGCAGTCTTTTTTGCGGCTGATGGTTTTTTTGCGACAGCGGTTGATTTTTTAGCTACTTTAGTCTTTTTCTTTTTATCACCAGCAGAAATAGCCTTTTTCTTTTCACTAGCTGGCTTCTTTACCTTTGGATCCTTTGATGCGGTAGCAGATAATTTAAATGAGCCAGAAGCACCTTTACCTTTAGTTTGAATTAATTTTCCACTAGTTACAGCACTCTTTAAATACCTCTTAATGAATGGAGCTAACTTTTGAGCATCCACTTTATATGTACTTGTGAGGTACTTTTTAATGGCTGGAAGTGATGAACCACCACGCTCTTTCAATGTTTTAATAGCGGCATCAACCATTTGATGAGTTGGTGGGTGACTTGGTACACTAGTTGTTTTTTTCGACTTTACTGATTTCTTCGTTTTTTTCTCGGCTGCATTTGCAGCTATAGGAGAAGCTGAAGCTTCAGCAACGGCAGACTCAGACATTATTACTTGATTACTTTGATTTATTTT
Source organism: Ormia ochracea (assembly GCA_963402855.1). Taxonomy (NCBI): domain Eukaryota; kingdom Metazoa; phylum Arthropoda; class Insecta; order Diptera; family Tachinidae; genus Ormia; species Ormia ochracea. The sequence goes on from OY727106.1 coordinate 3,662,179, forward strand.
TCCTTTGCGTATATTTATATAAAACAATCACTTGTAAGCAAACTTTTTAACTCTTGAATATAATAGTTACTCACATACTAGCTATGAGAAGTTCATAGTAGTCGTTGTGTACAATTTGCTAAATTTTTACTGTGACCATTTGTAAATTTTAATAAAAGTTTTTGCATATTTTTGAATTTGTCTTCTAGATTTTGTAAAAATTTGAAACTCTTCTATTGCAAAAAAGTAGTTTAGAAATTGAAAAGTTACAATATAATGATAAAAACAATTTTACAACCATACAGAAAATTTTATTGGCATTTTTTTAGATATAATCTGAAAAAAATCTCACTAAATATTAGTAATATTATAAAATTTTCATATAAATTTTATAAAAATTATACAGAATATTATTTTAAATTATGGATTTGAATGTTCTCTATGTGTGAATTTTAAAAAATTATAACTCTTCTAATTTTTACATTTATAAAATTTATTTTAAAATATTTCTCTAAAGCAAAAGTTTTCTGGTATTAAAAAAGTCTCTATCAAACATTTTTCTTCTTCCTATTATATGAAAAAGGGTCAATAATTCTATGTTTAATAATTTTCTTTTTTAATAATTCAATTAGGACTACCTACAAAAATGTTATCAATGTAAGGATGCTCTAAAGTAAGCACAGTGTCATTGGACTTGTTAGTACCCAATATACAAGTACTAACAAGGTATGGTAAAAATTTCTATTATCCAATTATACTCGTGTGATTGTTAAAATTCTAAAATTTTATATTTTTAATTTATATAATACAATAAGCTTTTTTTTTTTTTGTAGTAGTATCTAACAAAGTGTAAAGAAAATGCTTAACAAAAAAAACCATATTTATACCAGATGATTATATCAGACCATATAGATACAAACCTCATAAAATTTTTTGTATGATTATATTTTATAATATTATTATTAAGGTTATGGTTTCGACTTCATACATATAAATATGTATATGTAATATGTTCATATTCATATATATAATTAATATATCAATTTTTATATATTTTATGGGTAACTTTTTCAATTTAACCAAAAAAATTTATTATTTCCTGAAGAAGTTACAAATAACGGTAACAAAATATTGAAAATAAAAAAAAGATCATAAAACACTAATAAAAAGATATTAAATCTAAATAGAATAAATTAAAAAAAATTTCTTTCACTACAAAAAATTAATAAATAACTGTTATGTAGATGATAAAAAATCTACTTACATTAATTATAAATTTAACTGTATTATGAAAAACGTGTTCCAAATTATATTTAATGTAAACTGACTAGTAGATATTCTAGATAATTAATTCTGGGTGCCGTAATGTGAAAATAATTTGCTTTTCCCAATTACTTAGAAATGCAAAAAAAATTTAAATTAAAATATTTTATTTAGATAATATTTAAAAAAAAAAAATCGTAGTACATCAAAACAAAATATTCTCTTTTAATTAGGTGGGTTGTGGTCCTGAAAAGGACCGATTTGTTAGTGGTAATAATTGTCTTCATTATAATTGCATAAGAAACTTAAGCACGTTCACCACGAATACGTCTAGCCAATTGAATATCTTTAGGCATAATAGTAACACGTTTAGCATGGATGGCACACAAGTTGGTATCTTCAAAGAGACCAACTAAATAAGCTTCACTGGCTTCCTGAAGAGCCATCACAGCTGAACTTTGGAAACGCAAATCAGTTTTGAAATCTTGTGCAATCTCACGAACTAAGCGCTGGAAGGGCAATTTGCGAATCAATAACTCTGTACTTTTTTGATAACGACGAATTTCTCGCAAAGCCACAGTACCAGGACGGAAACGATGAGGCTTCTTAACACCGCCGGTAGCTGGCGCACTTTTACGAGCAGCTTTGGTAGCCAATTGTTTGCGTGGCGCTTTGCCGCCAGTTGATTTACGAGCAGTTTGCTTAGTACGAGCCATTTTCACTTCACTATCACGAAAAACAAAACTGTTAATACACTGAATCAATATCAACACACGAATAATAGCTTGCCTATGATTTGTCCCCTTTATATAGAAATTTGTCTCTTTCTGAAATAGGGATGAATGCAGTGTGTATATGATGTGTGTATGTGTGTTCGATTACCCAATGAAACAAGGTAGGTGGGTGTTTATTTTTAACTAAACATTTAGAGTGAAGAGTATAGCTATATAGATCTAACTCCCTCCCTTTGTAAATGAATTTGGTATAAATACAGGCTGCTCTGTAGAAAATATTATTAGTTCTTACAAGTACTTGTGAATTGTGTTTGAATTGAAAGTGATTAAAAAATGACTGGTCGTGGTAAAGGTGGCAAGGGATTAGGGAAAGGTGGTGCTAAACGTCATCGTAAAGTATTACGCGATAACATCCAAGGTATTACGAAGCCTGCTATCAGACGTTTAGCTCGTCGTGGTGGTGTAAAACGTATATCAGGTTTAATTTACGAGGAAACACGCGGTGTACTAAAGGTGTTTTTGGAAAATGTTATACGTGATGCCGTTACTTATACTGAACATGCTAAAAGAAAAACTGTCACTGCTATGGATGTTGTTTATGCTTTGAAAAGACAAGGACGCACCTTGTATGGTTTTGGAGGTTAAACGTTTTCTTTAAAAATTATTTAATACCGTAACTGACAACGGCGGTAAAATTTTTAACACAATCGGTCCTTTTCAGGACCACAAATATTTTTTAAAACGAGAGATATTGTTTTGTTTCATATTGTATTTGAACATTTTTAATTATAGAAAATTGAATTAGAATGCCATTCATGCCATAATTTTTTTTTTTATAAAATTTAACTTCGTTTAGTGAATTATGTATGGATAAATGAAGAATTTATGTATGAAAGTTTTTGTGTACATGGCTATCATTAAAAGTTTAAATAAATAAATGGAAATTATATAATCATATAGATATGCATTTCTGCACAAGTTGTAATCAAGGAATATATTTATGCAATAAAAGTAATATATATGTATATGTAGGTACATTTAGGTGTATAACAGTTTAAAAATTTTTCTCTTTTTGAAAAAGAAATTGTCGTCCTGAAAAGGACGGTTGATTTTTATGAATTTATATATGTACGTTGACGAATTTAAGCCTTCTTTTCCGTTTTCTTGGGTAATAGCACAGCTTGAATATTTGGTAGAACACCGCCTTGAGCAATGGTTACACCAGACAACAATTTGTTCAATTCTTCGTCATTACGAATGGCCAATTGTAAATGACGTGGAATTATTCTAGTCTTTTTGTTATCACGTGCAGCGTTACCAGCCAATTCAAGAACTTCAGCCGCTAAATATTCCATAACGGCAGCTAAATATACTGGAGCTCCGGCACCAACCCGTTCAGCATAATTGCCTTTACGCAACAAACGATGAATACGGCCAACGGGAAATTGTAATCCAGCACGATTTGAACGGGACTTTGCTTTTCCTTTAACTTTGCCACCTTTACCACGACCAGACATTTTTCAATTTTTTGTTATTATTTCTTCTGTTTAATCCAAACCAACTACACTGAATCACTGTTCACAAAAACTGTTTTGAATTACGTGCGTCATGACTATTTATACTTTTGTACCACACATTTTGACACGAACCAGGGTGGTTTGTGTAGACAAACCCGATTCAAAAACGAACTATTGCTTGCTTGCTGTCAAAAAATGCTATATAATGAGCGCAAAAAATTTTTTCATTATCAGTTTGTGAACGGTGTTAAAGAGTGTTTGTCAATTGGAAATTTGAAGCAAATTTATAATTGGAATAATGCCTCCTAAAACCAGTGGTAAAGCTGCAAAAAAGGCTGGCAAAGCCCAAAAGAATATTACAAAGAGTGACAAGAGTAAAAAACGTAAGCGTAAGGAAAGTTATGCAATCTACATATATAAAGTCTTGAAGCAAGTACATCCTGATACTGGTATCTCGTCGAAAGCAATGAGCATCATGAACAGTTTTGTTAATGATATTTTCGAACGTATTGCTGCGGAAGCATCTCGTTTAGCTCACTATAATAAACGTTCAACCATTACCAGTCGGGAAATCCAAACCGCAGTCCGTTTGTTATTGCCCGGTGAATTGGCAAAGCATGCTGTTAGTGAAGGTACCAAAGCTGTAACCAAATACACAAGCTCCAAATAAATTGATATTTCTGCGCTAAATCCATACAATCAACATATTTACTGTTACTAACTTTCACATTAAACGGCCCTTTTCAGGGCCACAACAATTCTTCGGAAAGAGATTATAAATTTTGGGTTTTTGCTAATTTTTTTTATTAAAAATTGAGATATTTGTATTTGAATATATGTACATATATATTCAGTTATTTCAATAATCATTAAAACATATTTATGCCAAGTAATCAGTCATATGCAAACAAATGTGAATAGAATCCCTGAGAACGTTTTTATTTTATGTCATACTTATATACTAAAAATTGTTCATTGCTACAATATTGAAATTCATAATTAGGAGAAATGTAAATTTTTCATTAAGGAAAGAATATGTACATATATGAAGTAAAAAAAAATATAGAATAAAAATCATATTTTTACGTTTACTTTTGTTCAGTCTCTTTTTAAAAGTATTTTGTAGCCCCGAAAAGGGCTGTTTTTTTTCTTCGAAACCATCTTTTTCGAACATCGAAAAAAAGTAGTTAGCTGAATGGTTAAAAAAAATTTACTTTTTGGCGCTGGCAGTCTTTTTTGCTGCTGGTTTTTTAGCTGGAACAGCTTTTTTCGCTTTTGCTGTTGTTGCAGTCTTTGCTTTTGGAACTTTTGATTTAGTTGCCGGTGATTTCTTTGCTGGTTTGGCTTTAACTACACCAGTTTTTTTGACAGTTTTTGCTTTGATTTTTTCATTTTTTTTCTTTTCAGCAGTCTTTTTTGCGGCTGATGGTTTTTTTGCGACAGCGGTTGATTTTTTAGCTACTTTAGTCTTTTTCTTTTTATCACCAGCAGAAATAGCCTTTTTCTTTTCACTAGCTGGCTTCTTTACCTTTGGATCCTTTGATGCGGTAGCAGATAATTTAAATGAGCCAGAAGCACCTTTACCTTTAGTTTGAATTAATTTTCCACTAGTTACAGCACTCTTTAAATACCTCTTAATGAATGGAGCTAACTTTTGAGCATCCACTTTATATGTACTTGTGAGGTACTTTTTAATGGCTGGAAGTGATGAACCACCACGCTCTTTCAATGTTTTAATAGCGGCATCAACCATTTGATGAGTTGGTGGGTGACTTGGTACACTAGTTGTTTTTTTCGACTTTACTGATTTCTTCGTTTTTTTCTCGGCTGCATTTGCAGCTATAGGAGAAGCTGAAGCTTCAGCAACGGCAGACTCAGACATTATTACTTGATTACTTTGATTTATTTTTCCTTTGCGTATATTTATATAAAACAATCACTTGTAAGCAAACTTTTTAACTCTTGAATATAATAGTTACTCACATACTAGCTATGAGAAGTTCATAGTAGTCGTTGTGTACAATTTGCTAAATTTTTACTGTGACCATTTGTAAATTTTAATAAAAGTTTTTGCATATTTTTGAATTTGTCTTCTAGATTTTGTAAAAATTTGAAACTCTTCTATTGCAAAAAAGTAGTTTAGAAATTGAAAAGTTACAATATAATGATAAAAACAATTTTACAACCATACAGAAAATTTTATTGGCATTTTTTTAGATATAATCTGAAAAAAATCTCACTAAATATTAGTAATATTATAAAATTTTCATATAAATTTTATAAAAATTATACAGAATATTATTTTAAATTATGGATTTGAATGTTCTCTATGTGTGAATTTTAAAAAATTATAACTCTTCTAATTTTTACATTTATAAAATTTATTTTAAAATATTTCTCTAAAGCAAAAGTTTTCTGGTATTAAAAAAGTCTCTATCAAACATTTTTCTTCTTCCTATTATATGAAAAAGGGTCAATAATTCTATGTTTAATAATTTTCTTTTTTAATAATTCAATTAGGACTACCTACAAAAATGTTATCAATGTAAGGATGCTCTAAAGTAAGCACAGTGTCATTGGACTTGTTAGTACCCAATATACAAGTACTAACAAGGTATGGTAAAAATTTCTATTATCCAATTATACTCGTGTGATTGTTAAAATTCTAAAATTTTATATTTTTAATTTATATAATACAATAAGCTTTTTTTTTTTTTGTAGTAGTATCTAACAAAGTGTAAAGAAAATGCTTAACAAAAAAAACCATATTTATACCAGATGATTATATCAGACCATATAGATACAAACCTCATAAAATTTTTTGTATGATTATATTTTATAATATTATTATTAAGGTTATGGTTTCGACTTCATACATATAAATATGTATATGTAATATGTTCATATTCATATATATAATTAATATATCAATTTTTATATATTTTATGGGTAACTTTTTCAATTTAACCAAAAAAATTTATTATTTCCTGAAGAAGTTACAAATAACGGTAACAAAATATTGAAAATAAAAAAAAGATCATAAAACACTAATAAAAAGATATTAAATCTAAATAGAATAAATTAAAAAAAATTTCTTTCACTACAAAAAATTAATAAATAACTGTTATGTAGATGATAAAAAATCTACTTACATTAATTATAAATTTAACTGTATTATGAAAAACGTGTTCCAAATTATATTTAATGTAAACTGACTAGTAGATATTCTAGATAATTAATTCTGGGTGCCGTAATGTGAAAATAATTTGCTTTTCCCAATTACTTAGAAATGCAAAAAAAATTTAAATTAAAATATTTTATTTAGATAATATTTAAAAAAAAAAAATCGTAGTACATCAAAACAAAATATTCTCTTTTAATTAGGTGGGTTGTGGTCCTGAAAAGGACCGATTTGTTAGTGGTAATAATTGTCTTCATTATAATTGCATAAGAAACTTAAGCACGTTCACCACGAATACGTCTAGCCAATTGAATATCTTTAGGCATAATAGTAACACGTTTAGCATGGATGGCACACAAGTTGGTATCTTCAAAGAGACCAACTAAATAAGCTTCACTGGCTTCCTGAAGAGCCATCACAGCTGAACTTTGGAAACGCAAATCAGTTTTGAAATCTTGTGCAATCTCACGAACTAAGCGCTGGAAGGGCAATTTGCGAATCAATAACTCTGTACTTTTTTGATAACGACGAATTTCTCGCAAAGCCACAGTACCAGGACGGAAACGATGAGGCTTCTTAACACCGCCGGTAGCTGGCGCACTTTTACGAGCAGCTTTGGTAGCCAATTGTTTGCGTGGCGCTTTGCCGCCAGTTGATTTACGAGCAGTTTGCTTAGTACGAGCCATTTTCACTTCACTATCACGAAAAACAAAACTGTTAATACACTGAATCAATATCAACACACGAATAATAGCTTGCCTATGATTTGTCCCCTTTATATAGAAATTTGTCTCTTTCTGAAATAGGGATGAATGCAGTGTGTATATGATGTGTGTATGTGTGTTCGATTACCCAATGAAACAAGGTAGGTGGGTGTTTATTTTTAACTAAACATTTAGAGTGAAGAGTATAGCTATATAGATCTAACTCCCTCCCTTTGTAAATGAATTTGGTATAAATACAGGCTGCTCTGTAGAAAATATTATTAGTTCTTACAAGTACTTGTGAATTGTGTTTGAATTGAAAGTGATTAAAAAATGACTGGTCGTGGTAAAGGTGGCAAGGGATTAGGGAAAGGTGGTGCTAAACGTCATCGTAAAGTATTACGCGATAACATCCAAGGTATTACGAAGCCTGCTATCAGACGTTTAGCTCGTCGTGGTGGTGTAAAACGTATATCAGGTTTAATTTACGAGGAAACACGCGGTGTACTAAAGGTGTTTTTGGAAAATGTTATACGTGATGCCGTTACTTATACTGAACATGCTAAAAGAAAAACTGTCACTGCTATGGATGTTGTTTATGCTTTGAAAAGACAAGGACGCACCTTGTATGGTTTTGGAGGTTAAACGTTTTCTTTAAAAATTATTTAATACCGTAACTGACAACGGCGGTAAAATTTTTAACACAATCGGTCCTTTTCAGGACCACAAATATTTTTTAAAACGAGAGATATTGTTTTGTTTCATATTGTATTTGAACATTTTTAATTATAGAAAATTGAATTAGAATGCCATTCATGCCATAATTTTTTTTTTTTATAAAATTTAACTTCGTTTAGTGAATTATGTATGGATAAATGAAGAATTTATGTATGAAAGTTTTTGTGTACATGGCTATCATTAAAAGTTTAAATAAATAAATGGAAATTATATAATCATATAGATATGCATTTCTGCACAAGTTGTAATCAAGGAATATATTTATGCAATAAAAGTAATATATATGTATATGTAGGTACATTTAGGTGTATAACAGTTTAAAAATTTTTCTCTTTTTGAAAAAGAAATTGTCGTCCTGAAAAGGACGGTTGATTTTTATGAATTTATATATGTACGTTGACGAATTTAAGCCTTCTTTTCCGTTTTCTTGGGTAATAGCACAGCTTGAATATTTGGTAGAACACCGCCTTGAGCAATGGTTACACCAGACAACAATTTGTTCAATTCTTCGTCATTACGAATGGCCAATTGTAAATGACGTGGAATTATTCTAGTCTTTTTGTTATCACGTGCAGCGTTACCAGCCAATTCAAGAACTTCAGCCGCTAAATATTCCATAACGGCAGCTAAATATACTGGAGCTCCGGCACCAACCCGTTCAGCATAATTGCCTTTACGCAACAAACGATGAATACGGCCAACGGGAAATTGTAATCCAGCACGATTTGAACGGGACTTTGCTTTTCCTTTAACTTTGCCACCTTTACCACGACCAGACATTTTTCAATTTTTTGTTATTATTTCTTCTGTTTAATCCAAACCAACTACACTGAATCACTGTTCACATAAACTGTTTTGAATTACGTGCGTCATGACTATTTATACTTTTGTACCACACATTTTGACACGAACCAGGGTGGTTTGTGTAGACAAACCCGATTCAAAAACGAACTATTGCTTGCTTGCTGTCAAAAAATGCTATATAATGAGCGCAAAAAATTTTTTCATTATCAGTTTGTGAACGGTGTTAAAGAGTGTTTGTCAATTGGAAATTTGAAGCAAATTTATAATTGGAATAATGCCTCCTAAAACCAGTGGTAAAGCTGCAAAAAGGCTGGCAAAGCCCAAAAGAATATTACAAAGAGTGACAAGAGTAAAAAACGTAAGCGTAAGGAAAGTTATGCAATCTACATATATAAAGTCTTGAAGCAAGTACATCCTGATACTGGTATCTCGTCGAAAGCAATGAGCATCATGAACAGTTTTGTTAATGATATTTTCGAACGTATTGCTGCGGAAGCATCTCGTTTAGCTCACTATAATAAACGTTCAACCATTACCAGTCGGGAAATCCAAACCGCAGTCCGTTTGTTATTGCCCGGTGAATTGGCAAAGCATGCTGTTAGTGAAGGTACCAAAGCTGTAACCAAATACACAAGCTCCAAATAAATTGATATTTCTGCGCTAAATCCATACAATCAACATATTTACTGTTACTAACTTTCACATTAAACGGCCCTTTTCAGGGCCACAACAATTCTTCGGAAAGAGATTATAAATTTTGGGTTTTTGCTAATTTTTTTTATTAAAAATTGAGATATTTGTATTTGAATATATGTACATATATATTCAGTTATTTCAATAATCATTAAAACATATTTATGCCAAGTAATCAGTCATATGCAAACAAATGTGAATAGAATCCCTGAGAACGTTTTTATTTTATGTCATACTTATATACTAAAAATTGTTCATTGCTACAATATTGAAATTCATAATTAGGAGAAATGTAAATTTTTCATTAAGCAAAGAATATGTACATATATGAAGTAAAAAAAATATAGAATAAAAATTAAATTTTTACGTTTACTTTTGTTCAGTCTCTTTTTAAAAGTATTTTGTAGCCCCGAAAAGGGCTGTTTTTTTTTCTTCGAAACAATCTTTTTCGAACATCGAAAAAAAGTAGCTACCTGAATGGTTAAATAAAAATTTACTTTTTGGCGCTAGCAGTCTTTTTTGCTGCCGGTTTTTTAGCTGGAACAGCTTTCTTCGCTTTCGCTGTTGTTGCAGTCTTTGCTTTTGGAACTTTTGATTTAGTTGCCGGTGATTTCTTTGCTGGTTTGGCTTTAACTACACCAGTTTTTTTGACAGTTTTTGCTTTGATTTTTTCATTTTTTTTCTTTTCAGCAGTCTTTTTTGCGGCTGATGGTTTTTTTGCGACAGCGGTTGATTTTTTAGCTACTTTAGTCTTTTTCTTTTTATCACCAGCAGAAATAGCCTTTTTCTTTTCACTAGCTGGCTTCTTTACCTTTGGATCCTTTGATGCGGTAGCAGATAATTTAAATGAGCCAGAAGCACCTTTACCTTTAGTTTGAATTAATTTTCCACTAGTTACAGCACTCTTTAAATACCTCTTAATGAATGGAGCTAACTTTTGAGCATCCACTTTATATGTACTTGTGAGGTACTTTTTAATGGCTGGAAGTGATGAACCACCACGCTCTTTCAATGTTTTAATAGCGGCATCAACCATTTGATGAGTTGGTGGGTGACTTGGTACACTAGTTGTTTTTTTCGACTTTACTGATTTCTTCGTTTTTTTCTCGGCTGCATTTGCAGCTATAGGAGAAGCTGAAGCTTCAGCAACGGCAGACTCAGACATTATTACTTGATTACTTTGATTTATTTTTCCTTTGCGTATATTTATATAAAACAATCACTTGTAAGCAAACTTTTTAACTCTTGAATATAATAGTTACTCACATACTAGCTATGAGAAGTTCATAGTAGTCGTTGTGTACAATTTGCTAAATTTTTACTGTGACCATTTGTAAATTTTAATAAAAGTTTTTGCATATTTTTGAATTTGTCTTCTAGATTTTGTAAAAATTTGAAACTCTTCTATTGCAAAAAAGTAGTTTAGAAATTGAAAAGTTACAATATAATGATAAAAACAATTTTACAACCATACAGAAAATTTTATTGGCATTTTTTTAGATATAATCTGAAAAAAATCTCACTAAATATTAGTAATATTATAAAATTTTCATATAAATTTTATAAAAATTATACAGAATATTATTTTAAATTATGGATTTGAATGTTCTCTATGTGTGAATTTTAAAAAATTATAACTCTTCTAATTTTTACATTTATAAAATTTATTTTAAAATATTTCTCTAAAGCAAAAGTTTTCTGGTATTAAAAAAGTCTCTATCAAACATTTTTCTTCTTCCTATTATATGAAAAAGGGTCAATAATTCTATGTTTAATAATTTTCTTTTTTAATAATTCAATTAGGACTACCTACAAAAATGTTATCAATGTAAGGATGCTCTAAAGTAAGCACAGTGTCATTGGACTTGTTAGTACCCAATATACAAGTACTAACAAGGTATGGTAAAAATTTCTATTATCCAATTATACTCGTGTGATTGTTAAAATTCTAAAATTTTATATTTTTAATTTATATAATACAATAAGCTTTTTTTTTTTTTGTAGTAGTATCTAACAAAGTGTAAAGAAAATGCTTAACAAAAAAAACCATATTTATACCAGATGATTATATCAGACCATATAGATACAAACCTCATAAAATTTTTTGTATGATTATATTTTATAATATTATTATTAAGGTTATGGTTTCGACTTCATACATATAAATATGTATATGTAATATGTTCATATTCATATATATAATTAATATATCAATTTTTATATATTTTATGGGTAACTTTTTCAATTTAACCAAAAAAATTTATTATTTCCTGAAGAAGTTACAAATAACGGTAACAAAATATTGAAAATAAAAAAAAGATCATAAAACACTAATAAAAAGATATTAAATCTAAATAGAATAAATTAAAAAAAATTTCTTTCACTACAAAAAATTAATAAATAACTGTTATGTAGATGATAAAAAATCTACTTACATTAATTATAAATTTAACTGTATTATGAAAAACGTGTTCCAAATTATATTTAATGTAAACTGACTAGTAGATATTCTAGATAATTAATTCTGGGTGCCGTAATGTGAAAATAATTTGCTTTTCCCAATTACTTAGAAATGCAAAAAAAATTTAAATTAAAATATTTTATTTAGATAATATTTAAAAAAAAAAAATCGTAGTACATCAAAACAAAATATTCTCTTTTAATTAGGTGGGTTGTGGTCCTGAAAAGGACCGATTTGTTAGTGGTAATAATTGTCTTCATTATAATTGCATAAGAAACTTAAGCACGTTCACCACGAATACGTCTAGCCAATTGAATATCTTTAGGCATAATAGTAACACGTTTAGCATGGATGGCACACAAGTTGGTATCTTCAAAGAGACCAACTAAATAAGCTTCACTGGCTTCCTGAAGAGCCATCACAGCTGAACTTTGGAAACGCAAATCAGTTTTGAAATCTTGTGCAATCTCACGAACTAAGCGCTGGAAGGGCAATTTGCGAATCAATAACTCTGTACTTTTTTGATAACGACGAATTTCTCGCAAAGCCACAGTACCAGGACGGAAACGATGAGGCTTCTTAACACCGCCGGTAGCTGGCGCACTTTTACGAGCAGCTTTGGTAGCCAATTGTTTGCGTGGCGCTTTGCCGCCAGTTGATTTACGAGCAGTTTGCTTAGTACGAGCCATTTTCACTTCACTATCACGAAAAACAAAACTGTTAATACACTGAATCAATATCAACACACGAATAATAGCTTGCCTATGATTTGTCCCCTTTATATAGAAATTTGTCTCTTTCTGAAATAGGGATGAATGCAGTGTGTATATGATGTGTGTATGTGTGTTCGATTACCCAATGAAACAAGGTAGGTGGGTGTTTATTTTTAACTAAACATTTAGAGTGAAGAGTATAGCTATATAGATCTAACTCCCTCCCTTTGTAAATGAATTTGGTATAAATACAGGCTGCTCTGTAGAAAATATTATTAGTTCTTACAAGTACTTGTGAATTGTGTTTGAATTGAAAGTGATTAAAAAATGACTGGTCGTGGTAAAGGTGGCAAGGGATTAGGGAAAGGTGGTGCTAAACGTCATCGTAAAGTATTACGCGATAACATCCAAGGTATTACGAAGCCTGCTATCAGACGTTTAGCTCGTCGTGGTGGTGTAAAACGTATATCAGGTTTAATTTACGAGGAAACACGCGGTGTACTAAAGGTGTTTTTGGAAAATGTTATACGTGATGCCGTTACTTATACTGAACATGCTAAAAGAAAAACTGTCACTGCTATGGATGTTGTTTATGCTTTGAAAAGACAAGGACGCACCTTGTATGGTTTTGGAGGTTAAACGTTTTCTTTAAAAATTATTTAATACCGTAACTGACAACGGCGGTAAAATTTTTAACACAATCGGTCCTTTTCAGGACCACAAATATTTTTTAAAACGAGAGATATTGTTTTGTTTCATATTGTATTTGAACATTTTTAATTATAGAAAATTGAATTAGAATGCCATTCATGCCATAATTTTTTTTTTTATAAAATTTAACTTCGTTTAGTGAATTATGTATGGATAAATGAAGAATTTATGTATGAAAGTTTTTGTGTACATGGCTATCATTAAAAGTTTAAATAAATAAATGGAAATTATATAATCATATAGATATGCATTTCTGCACAAGTTGTAATCAAGGAATATATTTATGCAATAAAAGTAATATATATGTATATGTAGGTACATTTAGGTGTATAACAGTTTAAAAATTTTTCTCTTTTTGAAAAAGAAATTGTCGTCCTGAAAAGGACGGTTGATTTTTATGAATTTATATATGTACGTTGACGAATTTAAGCCTTCTTTTCCGTTTTCTTGGGTAATAGCACAGCTTGAATATTTGGTAGAACACCGCCTTGAGCAATGGTTACACCAGACAACAATTTGTTCAATTCTTCGTCATTACGAATGGCCAATTGTAAATGACGTGGAATTATTCTAGTCTTTTTGTTATCACGTGCAGCGTTACCAGCCAATTCAAGAACTTCAGCCGCTAAATATTCCATAACGGCAGCTAAATATACTGGAGCTCCGGCACCAACCCGTTCAGCATAATTGCCTTTACGCAACAAACGATGAATACGGCCAACGGGAAATTGTAATCCAGCACGATTTGAACGGGACTTTGCTTTTCCTTTAACTTTGCCACCTTTACCACGACCAGACATTTTTCAATTTTTTGTTATTATTTCTTCTGTTTAATCCAAACCAACTACACTGAATCACTGTTCACATAAACTGTTTTGAATTACGTGCGTCATGACTATTTATACTTTTGTACCACACATTTTGACACGAACCAGGGTGGTTTGTGTAGACAAACCCGATTCAAAAACGAACTATTGCTTGCTTGCTGTCAAAAAATGCTATATAATGAGCGCAAAAAATTTTTTCATTATCAGTTTGTGAACGGTGTTAAAGAGTGTTTGTCAATTGGAAATTTGAAGCAAATTTATAATTGGAATAATGCCTCCTAAAACTAGTGGTAAAGCTGCAAAAAAGGCTGGCAAAGCCCAAAAGAATATTACAAAGAGTGACAAGAGTAAAAAACGTAAGCGTAAGGAAAGTTATGCAATCTACATATATAAAGTCTTGAAGCAAGTACATCCTGATACTGGTATCTCGTCGAAAGCAATGAGCATCATGAACAGTTTTGTTAATGATATTTTCGAACGTATTGCTGCGGAAGCATCTCGTTTAGCTCACTATAATAAACGTTCAACCATTACCAGTCGGGAAATCCAAACCGCAGTCCGTTTGTTATTGCCCGGTGAATTGGCAAAGCATGCTGTTAGTGAAGGTACCAAAGCTGTAACCAAATACACAAGCTCCAAATAAATTGATATTTCTGCGCTAAATCCATACAATCAACATATTTACTGTTACTAACTTTCACATTAAACGGCCCTTTTCAGGGCCACAACAATTCTTCGGAAAGAGATTATAAATTTTGGGTTTTTGCTAATTTTTTTTATTAAAAATTGAGATATTTGTATTTGAATATATGTACATATATATTCAGTTATTTCAATAATCATTAAAACATATTTATGCCAAGTAATCAGTCATATGCAAACAAATGTGAATAGAATCCCTGAGAACGTTTTTATTTTATGTCATACTTATATACTAAAAATTGTTCATTGCTACAATATTGAAATTCATAATTAGGAGAAATGTAAATTTTTCATTAAGGAAAGAATATGTACATATATGAAGTAAAAAAAAATATAGAATAAAAATCATATTTTTACGTTTACTTTTGTTCAGTCTCTTTTTAAAAGTATTTTGTAGCCCCGAAAAGGGCTGTTTTTTTTCTTCGAAACCATCTTTTTCGAACATCGAAAAAAAGTAGTTAGCTGAATGGTTAAAAAAAATTTACTTTTTGGCGCTGGCAGTCTTTTTTGCTGCTGGTTTTTTAGCTGGAACAGCTTTTTTCGCTTTTGCTGTTGTTGCAGTCTTTGCTTTTGGAACTTTTGATTTAGTTGCCGGTGATTTCTTTGCTGGTTTGGCTTTAACTACACCAGTTTTTTTGACAGTTTTTGCTTTGATTTTTTCATTTTTTTTCTTTTCAGCAGTCTTTTTTGCGGCTGATGGTTTTTTTGCGACAGCGGTTGATTTTTTAGCTACTTTAGTCTTTTTCTTTTTATCACCAGCAGAAATAGCCTTTTTCTTTTCACTAGCTGGCTTCTTTACCTTTGGATCCTTTGATGCGGTAGCAGATAATTTAAATGAGCCAGAAGCACCTTTACCTTTAGTTTGAATTAATTTTCCACTAGTTACAGCACTCTTTAAATACCTCTTAATGAATGGAGCTAACTTTTGAGCATCCACTTTATATGTACTTGTGAGGTACTTTTTAATGGCTGGAAGTGATGAACCACCACGCTCTTTCAATGTTTTAATAGCGGCATCAACCATTTGATGAGTTGGTGGGTGACTTGGTACACTAGTTGTTTTTTTCGACTTTACTGATTTCTTCGTTTTTTTCTCGGCTGCATTTGCAGCTATAGGAGAAGCTGAAGCTTCAGCAACGGCAGACTCAGACATTATTACTTGATTACTTTGATTTATTTTTCCTTTGCGTATATTTATATAAAACAATCACTTGTAAGCAAACTTTTTAACTCTTGAATATAATAGTTACTCACATACTAGCTATGAGAAGTTCATAGTAGTCGTTGTGTACAATTTGCTAAATTTTTACTGTGACCATTTGTAAATTTTAATAAAAGTTTTTGCATATTTTTGAATTTGTCTTCTAGATTTTGTAAAAATTTGAAACTCTTCTATTGCAAAAAAGTAGTTTAGAAATTGAAAAGTTACAATATAATGATAAAAACAATTTTACAACCATACAGAAAATTTTATTGGCATTTTTTTAGATATAATCTGAAAAAAATCTCACTAAATATTAGTAATATTATAAAATTTTCATATAAATTTTATAAAAATTATACAGAATATTATTTTAAATTATGGATTTGAATGTTCTCTATGTGTGAATTTTAAAAAATTATAACTCTTCTAATTTTTACATTTATAAAATTTATTTTAAAATATTTCTCTAAAGCAAAAGTTTTCTGGTATTAAAAAAGTCTCTATCAAACATTTTTCTTCTTCCTATTATATGAAAAAGGGTCAATAATTCTATGTTTAATAATTTTCTTTTTTAATAATTCAATTAGGACTACCTACAAAAATGTTATCAATGTAAGGATGCTCTAAAGTAAGCACAGTGTCATTGGACTTGTTAGTACCCAATATACAAGTACTAACAAGGTATGGTAAAAATTTCTATTATCCAATTATACTCGTGTGATTGTTAAAATTCTAAAATTTTATATTTTTAATTTATATAATACAATAAGCTTTTTTTTTTTTTGTAGTAGTATCTAACAAAGTGTAAAGAAAATGCTTAACAAAAAAAACCATATTTATACCAGATGATTATATCAGACCATATAGATACAAACCTCATAAAATTTTTTGTATGATTATATTTTATAATATTATTATTAAGGTTATGGTTTCGACTTCATACATATAAATATGTATATGTAATATGTTCATATTCATATATATAATTAATATATCAATTTTTATATATTTTATGGGTAACTTTTTCAATTTAACCAAAAAAATTTATTATTTCCTGAAGAAGTTACAAATAACGGTAACAAAATATTGAAAATAAAAAAAAGATCATAAAACACTAATAAAAAGATATTAAATCTAAATAGAATAAATTAAAAAAAATTTCTTTCACTACAAAAAATTAATAAATAACTGTTATGTAGATGATAAAAAATCTACTTACATTAATTATAAATTTAACTGTATTATGAAAAACGTGTTCCAAATTATATTTAATGTAAACTGACTAGTAGATATTCTAGATAATTAATTCTGGGTGCCGTAATGTGAAAATAATTTGCTTTTCCCAATTACTTAGAAATGCAAAAAAAATTTAAATTAAAATATTTTATTTAGATAATATTTAAAAAAAAAAAATCGTAGTACATCAAAACAAAATATTCTCTTTTAATTAGGTGGGTTGTGGTCCTGAAAAGGACCGATTTGTTAGTGGTAATAATTGTCTTCATTATAATTGCATAAGAAACTTAAGCACGTTCACCACGAATACGTCTAGCCAATTGAATATCTTTAGGCATAATAGTAACACGTTTAGCATGGATGGCACACAAGTTGGTATCTTCAAAGAGACCAACTAAATAAGCTTCACTGGCTTCCTGAAGAGCCATCACAGCTGAACTTTGGAAACGCAAATCAGTTTTGAAATCTTGTGCAATCTCACGAACTAAGCGCTGGAAGGGCAATTTGCGAATCAATAACTCTGTACTTTTTTGATAACGACGAATTTCTCGCAAAGCCACAGTACCAGGACGGAAACGATGAGGCTTCTTAACACCGCCGGTAGCTGGCGCACTTTTACGAGCAGCTTTGGTAGCCAATTGTTTGCGTGGCGCTTTGCCGCCAGTTGATTTACGAGCAGTTTGCTTAGTACGAGCCATTTTCACTTCACTATCACGAAAAACAAAACTGTTAATACACTGAATCAATATCAACACACGAATAATAGCTTGCCTATGATTTGTCCCCTTTATATAGAAATTTGTCTCTTTCTGAAATAGGGATGAATGCAGTGTGTATATGATGTGTGTATGTGTGTTCGATTACCCAATGAAACAAGGTAGGTGGGTGTTTATTTTTAACTAAACATTTAGAGTGAAGAGTATAGCTATATAGATCTAACTCCCTCCCTTTGTAAATGAATTTGGTATAAATACAGGCTGCTCTGTAGAAAATATTATTAGTTCTTACAAGTACTTGTGAATTGTGTTTGAATTGAAAGTGATTAAAAAATGACTGGTCGTGGTAAAGGTGGCAAGGGATTAGGGAAAGGTGGTGCTAAACGTCATCGTAAAGTATTACGCGATAACATCCAAGGTATTACGAAGCCTGCTATCAGACGTTTAGCTCGTCGTGGTGGTGTAAAACGTATATCAGGTTTAATTTACGAGGAAACACGCGGTGTACTAAAGGTGTTTTTGGAAAATGTTATACGTGATGCCGTTACTTATACTGAACATGCTAAAAGAAAAACTGTCACTGCTATGGATGTTGTTTATGCTTTGAAAAGACAAGGACGCACCTTGTATGGTTTTGGAGGTTAAACGTTTTCTTTAAAAATTATTTAATACCGTAACTGACAACGGCGGTAAAATTTTTAACACAATCGGTCCTTTTCAGGACCACAAATATTTTTTAAAACGAGAGATATTGTTTTGTTTCATATTGTATTTGAACATTTTTAATTATAGAAAATTGAATTAGAATGCCATTCATGCCATAATTTTTTTTTTTATAAAATTTAACTTCGTTTAGTGAATTATGTATGGATAAATGAAGAATTTATGTATGAAAGTTTTTGTGTACATGGCTATCATTAAAAGTTTAAATAAATAAATGGAAATTATATAATCATATAGATATGCATTTCTGCACAAGTTGTAATCAAGGAATATATTTATGCAATAAAAGTAATATATATGTATATGTAGGTACATTTAGGTGTATAACAGTTTAAAAATTTTTCTCTTTTTGAAAAAGAAATTGTCGTCCTGAAAAGGACGGTTGATTTTTATGAATTTATATATGTACGTTGACGAATTTAAGCCTTCTTTTCCGTTTTCTTGGGTAATAGCACAGCTTGAATATTTGGTAGAACACCGCCTTGAGCAATGGTTACACCAGACAACAATTTGTTCAATTCTTCGTCATTACGAATGGCCAATTGTAAATGACGTGGAATTATTCTAGTCTTTTTGTTATCACGTGCAGCGTTACCAGCCAATTCAAGAACTTCAGCCGCTAAATATTCCATAACGGCAGCTAAATATACTGGAGCTCCGGCACCAACCCGTTCAGCATAATTGCCTTTACGCAACAAACGATGAATACGGCCAACGGGAAATTGTAATCCAGCACGATTTGAACGGGACTTTGCTTTTCCTTTAACTTTGCCACCTTTACCACGACCAGACATTTTTCAATTTTTTGTTATTATTTCTTCTGTTTAATCCAAACCAACTACACTGAATCACTGTTCACAAAAACTGTTTTGAATTACGTGCGTCATGACTATTTATACTTTTGTACCACACATTTTGACACGAACCAGGGTGGTTTGTGTAGACAAACCCGATTCAAAAACGAACTATTGCTTGCTTGCTGTCAAAAAATGCTATATAATGAGCGCAAAAAATTTTTTCATTATCAGTTTGTGAACGGTGTTAAAGAGTGTTTGTCAATTGGAAATTTGAAGCAAATTTATAATTGGAATAATGCCTCCTAAAACCAGTGGTAAAGCTGCAAAAAAGGCTGGCAAAGCCCAAAAGAATATTACAAAGAGTGACAAGAGTAAAAAACGTAAGCGTAAGGAAAGTTATGCAATCTACATATATAAAGTCTTGAAGCAAGTACATCCTGATACTGGTATCTCGTCGAAAGCAATGAGCATCATGAACAGTTTTGTTAATGATATTTTCGAACGTATTGCTGCGGAAGCATCTCGTTTAGCTCACTATAATAAACGTTCAACCATTACCAGTCGGGAAATCCAAACCGCAGTCCGTTTGTTATTGCCCGGTGAATTGGCAAAGCATGCTGTTAGTGAAGGTACCAAAGCTGTAACCAAATACACAAGCTCCAAATAAATTGATATTTCTGCGCTAAATCCATACAATCAACATATTTACTGTTACTAACTTTCACATTAAACGGCCCTTTTCAGGGCCACAACAATTCTTCGGAAAGAGATTATAAATTTTGGGTTTTTGCTAATTTTTTTTATTAAAAATTGAGATATTTGTATTTGAATATATGTACATATATATTCAGTTATTTCAATAATCATTAAAACATATTTATGCCAAGTAATCAGTCATATGCAAACAAATGTGAATAGAATCCCTGAGAACGTTTTTATTTTATGTCATACTTATATACTAAAAATTGTTCATTGCTACAATATTGAAATTCATAATTAGGAGAAATGTAAATTTTTCATTAAGGAAAGAATATGTACATATATGAAGTAAAAAAAAATATAGAATAAAAATCATATTTTTACGTTTACTTTTGTTCAGTCTCTTTTTAAAAGTATTTTGTAGCCCCGAAAAGGGCTGTTTTTTTTCTTCGAAACCATCTTTTTCGAACATCGAAAAAAAGTAGTTAGCTGAATGGTTAAAAAAAATTTACTTTTTGGCGCTGGCAGTCTTTTTTGCTGCTGGTTTTTTAGCTGGAACAGCTTTTTTCGCTTTTGCTGTTGTTGCAGTCTTTGCTTTTGGAACTTTTGATTTAGTTGCCGGTGATTTCTTTGCTGGTTTGGCTTTAACTACACCAGTTTTTTTGACAGTTTTTGCTTTGATTTTTTCATTTTTTTTCTTTTCAGCAGTCTTTTTTGCGGCTGATGGTTTTTTTGCGACAGCGGTTGATTTTTTAGCTACTTTAGTCTTTTTCTTTTTATCACCAGCAGAAATAGCCTTTTTCTTTTCACTAGCTGGCTTCTTTACCTTTGGATCCTTTGATGCGGTAGCAGATAATTTAAATGAGCCAGAAGCACCTTTACCTTTAGTTTGAATTAATTTTCCACTAGTTACAGCACTCTTTAAATACCTCTTAATGAATGGAGCTAACTTTTGAGCATCCACTTTATATGTACTTGTGAGGTACTTTTTAATGGCTGGAAGTGATGAACCACCACGCTCTTTCAATGTTTTAATAGCGGCATCAACCATTTGATGAGTTGGTGGGTGACTTGGTACACTAGTTGTTTTTTTCGACTTTACTGATTTCTTCGTTTTTTTCTCGGCTGCATTTGCAGCTATAGGAGAAGCTGAAGCTTCAGCAACGGCAGACTCAGACATTATTACTTGATTACTTTGATTTATTTTTCCTTTGCGTATATTTATATAAAACAATCACTTGTAAGCAAACTTTTTAACTCTTGAATATAATAGTTACTCACATACTAGCTATGAGAAGTTCATAGTAGTCGTTGTGTACAATTTGCTAAATTTTTACTGTGACCATTTGTAAATTTTAATAAAAGTTTTTGCATATTTTTGAATTTGTCTTCTAGATTTTGTAAAAATTTGAAACTCTTCTATTGCAAAAAAGTAGTTTAGAAATTGAAAAGTTACAATATAATGATAAAAACAATTTTACAACCATACAGAAAATTTTATTGGCATTTTTTTAGATATAATCTGAAAAAAATCTCACTAAATATTAGTAATATTATAAAATTTTCATATAAATTTTATAAAAATTATACAGAATATTATTTTAAATTATGGATTTGAATGTTCTCTATGTGTGAATTTTAAAAAATTATAACTCTTCTAATTTTTACATTTATAAAATTTATTTTAAAATATTTCTCTAAAGCAAAAGTTTTCTGGTATTAAAAAAGTCTCTATCAAACATTTTTCTTCTTCCTATTATATGAAAAAGGGTCAATAATTCTATGTTTAATAATTTTCTTTTTTAATAATTCAATTAGGACTACCTACAAAAATGTTATCAATGTAAGGATGCTCTAAAGTAAGCACAGTGTCATTGGACTTGTTAGTACCCAATATACAAGTACTAACAAGGTATGGTAAAAATTTCTATTATCCAATTATACTCGTGTGATTGTTAAAATTCTAAAATTTTATATTTTTAATTTATATAATACAATAAGCTTTTTTTTTTTTTGTAGTAGTATCTAACAAAGTGTAAAGAAAATGCTTAACAAAAAAAACCATATTTATACCAGATGATTATATCAGACCATATAGATACAAACCTCATAAAATTTTTTGTATGATTATATTTTATAATATTATTATTAAGGTTATGGTTTCGACTTCATACATATAAATATGTATATGTAATATGTTCATATTCATATATATAATTAATATATCAATTTTTATATATTTTATGGGTAACTTTTTCAATTTAACCAAAAAAATTTATTATTTCCTGAAGAAGTTACAAATAACGGTAACAAAATATTGAAAATAAAAAAAAGATCATAAAACACTAATAAAAAGATATTAAATCTAAATAGAATAAATTAAAAAAAATTTCTTTCACTACAAAAAATTAATAAATAACTGTTATGTAGATGATAAAAAATCTACTTACATTAATTATAAATTTAACTGTATTATGAAAAACGTGTTCCAAATTATATTTAATGTAAACTGACTAGTAGATATTCTAGATAATTAATTCTGGGTGCCGTAATGTGAAAATAATTTGCTTTTCCCAATTACTTAGAAATGCAAAAAAAATTTAAATTAAAATATTTTATTTAGATAATATTTAAAAAAAAAAAATCGTAGTACATCAAAACAAAATATTCTCTTTTAATTAGGTGGGTTGTGGTCCTGAAAAGGACCGATTTGTTAGTGGTAATAATTGTCTTCATTATAATTGCATAAGAAACTTAAGCACGTTCACCACGAATACGTCTAGCCAATTGAATATCTTTAGGCATAATAGTAACACGTTTAGCATGGATGGCACACAAGTTGGTATCTTCAAAGAGACCAACTAAATAAGCTTCACTGGCTTCCTGAAGAGCCATCACAGCTGAACTTTGGAAACGCAAATCAGTTTTGAAATCTTGTGCAATCTCACGAACTAAGCGCTGGAAGGGCAATTTGCGAATCAATAACTCTGTACTTTTTTGATAACGACGAATTTCTCGCAAAGCCACAGTACCAGGACGGAAACGATGAGGCTTCTTAACACCGCCGGTAGCTGGCGCACTTTTACGAGCAGCTTTGGTAGCCAATTGTTTGCGTGGCGCTTTGCCGCCAGTTGATTTACGAGCAGTTTGCTTAGTACGAGCCATTTTCACTTCACTATCACGAAAAACAAAACTGTTAATACACTGAATCAATATCAACACACGAATAATAGCTTGCCTATGATTTGTCCCCTTTATATAGAAATTTGTCTCTTTCTGAAATAGGGATGAATGCAGTGTGTATATGATGTGTGTATGTGTGTTCGATTACCCAATGAAACAAGGTAGGTGGGTGTTTATTTTTAACTAAACATTTAGAGTGAAGAGTATAGCTATATAGATCTAACTCCCTCCCTTTGGAGATGAATTTGGTATAAATACAGGCTGCTCTGTAGAAAATATTATTAGTTGTTACAAGTACTTGTGAATTGTGTTTGAATTGAAAGTGATTAAAAAATGACTGGTCGCGGTAAAGGTGGCAAGGGATTAGGGAAAGGTGGTGCTAAACGTCATCGTAAAGTATTACGCGATAACATCTAAGGTATTACGAAGCCTGCTATCAGACGTTTAGCTCGTCGTGGTGGTGTAAAACGTATATCAGGTTTAATTTACGAGGAAACACGCGGTGTACTAAAGGTGTTTTTGGAAAATGTTATACGTGATGCCGTTACTTATACTGAACATGCTAAAAGAAAAACTGTCACTGCTATGGATGTTGTTTATGCTTTGAAAAGACAAGGACGCACCTTGTATGGTTTTGGAGGTTAAACGTTTTCTTTAAAAATTATTTAATACCGTAACTGACAACGGCGGTAAAATTTTTAACACAATCGGTCCTTTTCAGGACCACAAATATTTTTTAAAACGAGAGATATTGTTTTGTTTCATATTGTATTTGAACATTTTTAATTATAGAAAATTGAATTAGAATGCCATTCATGCCATAATTTTTTTTTTTATAAAATTTAACTTCGTTTAGTGAATTATGTATGGATAAATGAAGAATTTATGTATGAAAGTTTTTGTGTACATGGCTATCATTAAAAGTTTAAATAAATAAATGGAAATTATATAATCATATAGATATGCATTTCTGCACAAGTTGTAATCAAGGAATATATTTATGCAATAAAAGTAATATATATGTATATGTAGGTACATTTAGGTGTATAACAGTTTAAAAATTTTTCTCTTTTTGAAAAAGAAATTGTCGTCCTGAAAAGGACGGTTGATTTTTATGAATTTATATATGTACGTTGACGAATTTAAGCCTTCTTTTCCGTTTTCTTGGGTAATAGCACAGCTTGAATATTTGGTAGAACACCGCCTTGAGCAATGGTTACACCAGACAACAATTTGTTCAATTCTTCGTCATTACGAATGGCCAATTGTAAATGACGTGGAATTATTCTAGTCTTTTTGTTATCACGTGCAGCGTTACCAGCCAATTCAAGAACTTCAGCCGCTAAATATTCCATAACGGCAGCTAAATATACTGGAGCTCCGGCACCAACCCGTTCAGCATAATTGCCTTTACGCAACAAACGATGAATACGGCCAACGGGAAATTGTAATCCAGCACGATTTGAACGGGACTTTGCTTTTCCTTTAACTTTGCCACCTTTACCACGACCAGACATTTTTCAATTTTTTGTTATTATTTCTTCTGTTTAATCCAAACCAACTACACTGAATCACTGTTCACAAAAACTGTTTTGAATTACGTGCGTCATGACTATTTATACTTTTGTACCACACATTTTGACACGAACCAGGGTGGTTTGTGTAGACAAACCCGATTCAAAAACGAACTATTGCTTGCTTGCTGTCAAAAAATGCTATATAATGAGCGCAAAAAATTTTTTCATTATCAGTTTGTGAACGGTGTTAAAGAGTGTTTGTCAATTGGAAATTTGAAGCAAATTTATAATTGGAATAATGCCTCCTAAAACTAGTGGTAAAGCTGCAAAAAAGGCTGGCAAAGCCCAAAAGAATATTACAAAGAGTGACAAGAGTAAAAAACGTAAGCGTAAGGAAAGTTATGCAATCTACATATATAAAGTCTTGAAGCAAGTACATCCTGATACTGGTATCTCGTCGAAAGCAATGAGCATCATGAACAGTTTTGTTAATGATATTTTCGAACGTATTGCTGCGGAAGCATCTCGTTTAGCTCACTATAATAAACGTTCAACCATTACCAGTCGGGAAATCCAAACCGCAGTCCGTTTGTTATTGCCCGGTGAATTGGCAAAGCATGCTGTTAGTGAAGGTACCAAAGCTGTAACCAAATACACAAGCTCCAAATAAATTGATATTTCTGCGCTAAATCCATACAATCAACATATTTACTGTTACTAACTTTCACATTAAACGGCCCTTTTCAGGGCCACAACAATTCTTCGGAAAGAGATTATAAATTTTGGGTTTTTGCTAATTTTTTTTATTAAAAATTGAGATATTTGTATTTGAATATATGTACATATATATTCAGTTATTTCAATAATCATTAAAACATATTTATGCCAAGTAATCAGTCATATGCAAACAAATGTGAATAGAATCCCTGAGAACGTTTTTATTTTATGTCATACTTATATACTAAAAATTGTTCATTGCTACAATATTGAAATTCATAATTAGGAGAAATGTAAATTTTTCATTAAGGAAAGAATATGTACATATATGAAGTAAAAAAAAATATAGAATAAAAATCATATTTTTACGTTTACTTTTGTTCAGTCTCTTTTTAAAAGTATTTTGTAGCCCCGAAAAGGGCTGTTTTTTTTCTTCGAAACCATCTTTTTCGAACATCGAAAAAAAGTAGTTAGCTGAATGGTTAAAAAAAATTTACTTTTTGGCGCTGGCAGTCTTTTTTGCTGCTGGTTTTTTAGCTGGAACAGCTTTTTTCGCTTTTGCTGTTGTTGCAGTCTTTGCTTTTGGAACTTTTGATTTAGTTGCCGGTGATTTCTTTGCTGGTTTGGCTTTAACTACACCAGTTTTTTTGACAGTTTTTGCTTTGATTTTTTCATTTTTTTTCTTTTCAGCAGTCTTTTTTGCGGCTGATGGTTTTTTTGCGACAGCGGTTGATTTTTTAGCTACTTTAGTCTTTTTCTTTTTATCACCAGCAGAAATAGCCTTTTTCTTTTCACTAGCTGGCTTCTTTACCTTTGGATCCTTTGATGCGGTAGCAAATAATTTAAATGAGCCAGAAGCACCTTTACCTTTAGTTTGAATTAATTTTCCACTAGTTACAGCACTCTTTAAATACCTCTTAATGAATGGAGCTAACTTTTGAGCATCCACTTTATATGTACTTGTGAGGTACTTTTTAATGGCTGGAAGTGATGAACCACCACGCTCTTTCAATGTTTTAATAGCGGCATCAACCATTTGATGAGTTGGTGGGTGACTTGGTACACTAGTTGTTTTTTTCGACTTTACTGATTTCTTCGTTTTTTTCTCGGCTGCATTTGCAGCTATAGGAGAAGCTGAAGCTTCAGCAACGGCAGACTCAGACATTATTACTTGATTACTTTGATTTATTTTTCCTTTGCGTATATTTATATAAAACAATCACTTGTAAGCAAACTTTTTAACTCTTGAATATAATAGTTACTCACATACTAGCTATGAGAAGTTCATAGTAGTCGTTGTGTACAATTTGCTAAATTTTTACTGTGACCATTTGTAAATTTTAATAAAAGTTTTTGCATATTTTTGAATTTGTCTTCTAGATTTTGTAAAAATTTGAAACTCTTCTATTGCAAAAAAGTAGTTTAGAAATTGAAAAGTTACAATATAATGATAAAAACAATTTTACAACCATACAGAAAATTTTATTGGCATTTTTTTAGATATAATCTGAAAAAAATCTCACTAAATATTAGTAATATTATAAAATTTTCATATAAATTTTATAAAAATTATACAGAATATTATTTTAAATTATGGATTTGAATGTTCTCTATGTGTGAATTTTAAAAAATTATAACTCTTCTAATTTTTACATTTATAAAATTTATTTTAAAATATTTCTCTAAAGCAAAAGTTTTCTGGTATTAAAAAAGTCTCTATCAAACATTTTTCTTCTTCCTATTATATGAAAAAGGGTCAATAATTCTATGTTTAATAATTTTCTTTTTTAATAATTCAATTAGGACTACCTACAAAAATGTTATCAATGTAAGGATGCTCTAAAGTAAGCACAGTGTCATTGGACTTGTTAGTACCCAATATACAAGTACTAACAAGGTATGGTAAAAATTTCTATTATCCAATTATACTCGTGTGATTGTTAAAATTCTAAAATTTTATATTTTTAATTTATATAATACAATAAGCTTTTTTTTTTTTTGTAGTAGTATCTAACAAAGTGTAAAGAAAATGCTTAACAAAAAAAACCATATTTATACCAGATGATTATATCAGACCATATAGATACAAACCTCATAAAATTTTTTGTATGATTATATTTTATAATATTATTATTAAGGTTATGGTTTCGACTTCATACATATAAATATGTATATGTAATATGTTCATATTCATATATATAATTAATATATCAATTTTTATATATTTTATGGGTAACTTTTTCAATTTAACCAAAAAAATTTATTATTTCCTGAAGAAGTTACAAATAACGGTAACAAAATATTGAAAATAAAAAAAAGATCATAAAACACTAATAAAAAGATATTAAATCTAAATAGAATAAATTAAAAAAAATTTCTTTCACTACAAAAAATTAATAAATAACTGTTATGTAGATGATAAAAAATCTACTTACATTAATTATAAATTTAACTGTATTATGAAAAACGTGTTCCAAATTATATTTAATGTAAACTGACTAGTAGATATTCTAGATAATTAATTCTGGGTGCCGTAATGTGAAAATAATTTGCTTTTCCCAATTACTTAGAAATGCAAAAAAAATTTAAATTAAAATATTTTATTTAGATAATATTTAAAAAAAAAAAATCGTAGTACATCAAAACAAAATATTCTCTTTTAATTAGGTGGGTTGTGGTCCTGAAAAGGACCGATTTGTTAGTGGTAATAATTGTCTTCATTATAATTGCATAAGAAACTTAAGCACGTTCACCACGAATACGTCTAGCCAATTGAATATCTTTAGGCATAATAGTAACACGTTTAGCATGGATGGCACACAAGTTGGTATCTTCAAAGAGACCAACTAAATAAGCTTCACTGGCTTCCTGAAGAGCCATCACAGCTGAACTTTGGAAACGCAAATCAGTTTTGAAATCTTGTGCAATCTCACGAACTAAGCGCTGGAAGGGCAATTTGCGAATCAATAACTCTGTACTTTTTTGATAACGACGAATTTCTCGCAAAGCCACAGTACCAGGACGGAAACGATGAGGCTTCTTAACACCGCCGGTAGCTGGCGCACTTTTACGAGCAGCTTTGGTAGCCAATTGTTTGCGTGGCGCTTTGCCGCCAGTTGATTTACGAGCAGTTTGCTTAGTACGAGCCATTTTCACTTCACTATCACGAAAAACAAAACTGTTAATACACTGAATCAATATCAACACACGAATAATAGCTTGCCTATGATTTGTCCCCTTTATATAGAAATTTGTCTCTTTCTGAAATAGGGATGAATGCAGTGTGTATATGATGTGTGTATGTGTGTTCGATTACCCAATGAAACAAGGTAGGTGGGTGTTTATTTTTAACTAAACATTTAGAGTGAAGAGTATAGCTATATAGATCTAACTCCCTCCCTTTGTAAATGAATTTGGTATAAATACAGGCTGCTCTGTAGAAAATATTATTAGTTCTTACAAGTACTTGTGAATTGTGTTTGAATTGAAAGTGATTAAAAAATGACTGGTCGTGGTAAAGGTGGCAAGGGATTAGGGAAAGGTGGTGCTAAACGTCATCGTAAAGTATTACGCGATAACATCCAAGGTATTACGAAGCCTGCTATCAGACGTTTAGCTCGTCGTGGTGGTGTAAAACGTATATCAGGTTTAATTTACGAGGAAACACGCGGTGTACTAAAGGTGTTTTTGGAAAATGTTATACGTGATGCCGTTACTTATACTGAACATGCTAAAAGAAAAACTGTCACTGCTATGGATGTTGTTTATGCTTTGAAAAGACAAGGACGCACCTTGTATGGTTTTGGAGGTTAAACGTTTTCTTTAAAAATTATTTAATACCGTAACTGACAACGGCGGTAAAATTTTTAACACAATCGGTCCTTTTCAGGACCACAAATATTTTTTAAAACGAGAGATATTGTTTTGTTTCATATTGTATTTGAACATTTTTAATTATAGAAAATTGAATTAGAATGCCATTCATGCCATAATTTTTTTTTTTATAAAATTTAACTTCGTTTAGTGAATTATGTATGGATAAATGAAGAATTTATGTATGAAAGTTTTTGTGTACATGGCTATCATTAAAAGTTTAAATAAATAAATGGAAATTATATAATCATATAGATATGCATTTCTGCACAAGTTGTAATCAAGGAATATATTTATGCAATAAAAGTAATATATATGTATATGTAGGTACATTTAGGTGTATAACAGTTTAAAAATTTTTCTCTTTTTGAAAAAGAAATTGTCGTCCTGAAAAGGACGGTTGATTTTTATGAATTTATATATGTACGTTGACGAATTTAAGCCTTCTTTTCCGTTTTCTTGGGTAATAGCACAGCTTGAATATTTGGTAGAACACCGCCTTGAGCAATGGTTACACCAGACAACAATTTGTTCAATTCTTCGTCATTACGAATGGCCAATTGTAAATGACGTGGAATTATTCTAGTCTTTTTGTTATCACGTGCAGCGTTACCAGCCAATTCAAGAACTTCAGCCGCTAAATATTCCATAACGGCAGCTAAATATACTGGAGCTCCGGCACCAACCCGTTCAGCATAATTGCCTTTACGCAACAAACGATGAATACGGCCAACGGGAAATTGTAATCCAGCACGATTTGAACGGGACTTTGCTTTTCCTTTAACTTTGCCACCTTTACCACGACCAGACATTTTTCAATTTTTTGTTATTATTTCTTCTGTTTAATCCAAACCAACTACACTGAATCACTGTTCACATAAACTGTTTTGAATTACGTGCGTCATGACTATTTATACTTTTGTACCACACATTTTGACACGAACCAGGGTGGTTTGTGTAGACAAACCCGATTCAAAAACGAACTATTGCTTGCTTGCTGTCAAAAAATGCTATATAATGAGCGCAAAAAATTTTTTCATTATCAGTTTGTGAACGGTGTTAAAGAGTGTTTGTCAATTGGAAATTTGAAGCAAATTTGTAATTGGAATAATGCCTCCTAAAACCAGTGGTAAAGCTGCAAAAAAGGCTGGCAAAGCCCAAAAGAATATTACAAAGAGTGACAAGAGTAAAAAACGTAAGCGTAAGGAAAGTTATGCAATCTACATATATAAAGTCTTGAAGCAAGTACATCCTGATACTGGTATCTCGTCGAAAGCAATGAGCATCATGAACAGTTTTGTTAATGATATTTTCGAACGTATTGCTGCGGAAGCATCTCGTTTAGCTCACTATAATAAACGTTCAACCATTACCAGTCGGGAAATCCAAACCGCAGTCCGTTTGTTATTGCCCGGTGAATTGGCAAAGCATGCTGTTAGTGAAGGTACCAAAGCTGTAACCAAATACACAAGCTCCAAATAAATTGATATTTCTGCGCTAAATCCATACAATCAACATATTTACTGTTACTAACTTTCACATTAAACGGCCCTTTTCAGGGCCACAACAATTCTTCGGAAAGAGATTATAAATTTTGGGTTTTTGCTAATTTTTTTTATTAAAAATTGAGATATTTGTATTTGAATATATGTACATATATATTCAGTTATTTCAATAATCATTAAAACATATTTATGCCAAGTAATCAGTCATATGCAAACAAATGTGAATAGAATCCCTGAGAACGTTTTTATTTTATGTCATACTTATATACTAAAAATTGTTCATTGCTACAATATTGAAATTCATAATTAGGAGAAATGTAAATTTTTCATTAAGGAAAGAATATGTACATATATGAAGTAAAAAAAAATATAGAATAAAAATCATATTTTTACGTTTACTTTTGTTCAGTCTCTTTTTAAAAGTATTTTGTAGCCCCGAAAAGGGCTGTTTTTTTTCTTCGAAACCATCTTTTTCGAACATCGAAAAAAAGTAGTTAGCTGAATGGTTAAAAAAAATTTACTTTTTGGCGCTGGCAGTCTTTTTTGCTGCTGGTTTTTTAGCTGGAACAGCTTTTTTCGCTTTTGCTGTTGTTGCAGTCTTTGCTTTTGGAACTTTTGATTTAGTTGCCGGTGATTTCTTTGCTGGTTTGGCTTTAACTACACCAGTTTTTTTGACAGTTTTTGCTTTGATTTTTTCATTTTTTTTCTTTTCAGCAGTCTTTTTTGCGGCTGATGGTTTTTTTGCGACAGCGGTTGATTTTTTAGCTACTTTAGTCTTTTTCTTTTTATCACCAGCAGAAATAGCCTTTTTCTTTTCACTAGCTGGCTTCTTTACCTTTGGATCCTTTGATGCGGTAGCAGATAATTTAAATGAGCCAGAAGCACCTTTACCTTTAGTTTGAATTAATTTTCCACTAGTTACAGCACTCTTTAAATACCTCTTAATGAATGGAGCTAACTTTTGAGCATCCACTTTATATGTACTTGTGAGGTACTTTTTAATGGCTGGAAGTGATGAACCACCACGCTCTTTCAATGTTTTAATAGCGGCATCAACCATTTGATGAGTTGGTGGGTGACTTGGTACACTAGTTGTTTTTTTCGACTTTACTGATTTCTTCGTTTTTTTCTCGGCTGCATTTGCAGCTATAGGAGAAGCTGAAGCTTCAGCAACGGCAGACTCAGACATTATTACTTGATTACTTTGATTTATTTTTCCTTTGCGTATATTTATATAAAACAATCACTTGTAAGCAAACTTTTTAACTCTTGAATATAATAGTTACTCACATACTAGCTATGAGAAGTTCATAGTAGTCGTTGTGTACAATTTGCTAAATTTTTACTGTGACCATTTGTAAATTTTAATAAAAGTTTTTGCATATTTTTGAATTTGTCTTCTAGATTTTGTAAAAATTTGAAACTCTTCTATTGCAAAAAAGTAGTTTAGAAATTGAAAAGTTACAATATAATGATAAAAACAATTTTACAACCATACAGAAAATTTTATTGGCATTTTTTTAGATATAATCTGAAAAAAATCTCACTAAATATTAGTAATATTATAAAATTTTCATATAAATTTTATAAAAATTATACAGAATATTATTTTAAATTATGGATTTGAATGTTCTCTATGTGTGAATTTTAAAAAATTATAACTCTTCTAATTTTTACATTTATAAAATTTATTTTAAAATATTTCTCTAAAGCAAAAGTTTTCTGGTATTAAAAAAGTCTCTATCAAACATTTTTCTTCTTCCTATTATATGAAAAAGGGTCAATAATTCTATGTTTAATAATTTTCTTTTTTAATAATTCAATTAGGACTACCTACAAAAATGTTATCAATGTAAGGATGCTCTAAAGTAAGCACAGTGTCATTGGACTTGTTAGTACCCAATATACAAGTACTAACAAGGTATGGTAAAAATTTCTATTATCCAATTATACTCGTGTGATTGTTAAAATTCTAAAATTTTATATTTTTAATTTATATAATACAATAAGCTTTTTTTTTTTTTGTAGTAGTATCTAACAAAGTGTAAAGAAAATGCTTAACAAAAAAAACCATATTTATACCAGATGATTATATCAGACCATATAGATACAAACCTCATAAAATTTTTTGTATGATTATATTTTATAATATTATTATTAAGGTTATGGTTTCGACTTCATACATATAAATATGTATATGTAATATGTTCATATTCATATATATAATTAATATATCAATTTTTATATATTTTATGGGTAACTTTTTCAATTTAACCAAAAAAATTTATTATTTCCTGAAGAAGTTACAAATAACGGTAACAAAATATTGAAAATAAAAAAAAGATCATAAAACACTAATAAAAAGATATTAAATCTAAATAGAATAAATTAAAAAAAATTTCTTTCACTACAAAAAATTAATAAATAACTGTTATGTAGATGATAAAAAATCTACTTACATTAATTATAAATTTAACTGTATTATGAAAAACGTGTTCCAAATTATATTTAATGTAAACTGACTAGTAGATATTCTAGATAATTAATTCTGGGTGCCGTAATGTGAAAATAATTTGCTTTTCCCAATTACTTAGAAATGCAAAAAAAATTTAAATTAAAATATTTTATTTAGATAATATTTAAAAAAAAAAAATCGTAGTACATCAAAACAAAATATTCTCTTTTAATTAGGTGGGTTGTGGTCCTGAAAAGGACCGATTTGTTAGTGGTAATAATTGTCTTCATTATAATTGCATAAGAAACTTAAGCACGTTCACCACGAATACGTCTAGCCAATTGAATATCTTTAGGCATAATAGTAACACGTTTAGCATGGATGGCACACAAGTTGGTATCTTCAAAGAGACCAACTAAATAAGCTTCACTGGCTTCCTGAAGAGCCATCACAGCTGAACTTTGGAAACGCAAATCAGTTTTGAAATCTTGTGCAATCTCACGAACTAAGCGCTGGAAGGGCAATTTGCGAATCAATAACTCTGTACTTTTTTGATAACGACGAATTTCTCGCAAAGCCACAGTACCAGGACGGAAACGATGAGGCTTCTTAACACCGCCGGTAGCTGGCGCACTTTTACGAGCAGCTTTGGTAGCCAATTGTTTGCGTGGCGCTTTGCCGCCAGTTGATTTACGAGCAGTTTGCTTAGTACGAGCCATTTTCACTTCACTATCACGAAAAACAAAACTGTTAATACACTGAATCAATATCAACACACGAATAATAGCTTGCCTATGATTTGTCCCCTTTATATAGAAATTTGTCTCTTTCTGAAATAGGGATGAATGCAGTGTGTATATGATGTGTGTATGTGTGTTCGATTACCCAATGAAACAAGGTAGGTGGGTGTTTATTTTTAACTAAACATTTAGAGTGAAGAGTATAGCTATATAGATCTAACTCCCTCCCTTTGTAAATGAATTTGGTATAAATACAGGCTGCTCTGTAGAAAATATTATTAGTTCTTACAAGTACTTGTGAATTGTGTTTGAATTGAAAGTGATTAAAAAATGACTGGTCGTGGTAAAGGTGGCAAGGGATTAGGGAAAGGTGGTGCTAAACGTCATCGTAAAGTATTACGCGATAACATCCAAGGTATTACGAAGCCTGCTATCAGACGTTTAGCTCGTCGTGGTGGTGTAAAACGTATATCAGGTTTAATTTACGAGGAAACACGCGGTGTACTAAAGGTGTTTTTGGAAAATGTTATACGTGATGCCGTTACTTATACTGAACATGCTAAAAGAAAAACTGTCACTGCTATGGATGTTGTTTATGCTTTGAAAAGACAAGGACGCACCTTGTATGGTTTTGGAGGTTAAACGTTTTCTTTAAAAATTATTTAATACCGTAACTGACAACGGCGGTAAAATTTTTAACACAATCGGTCCTTTTCAGGACCACAAATATTTTTTAAAACGAGAGATATTGTTTTGTTTCATATTGTATTTGAACATTTTTAATTATAGAAAATTGAATTAGAATGCCATTCATGCCATAATTTTTTTTTTTATAAAATTTAACTTCGTTTAGTGAATTATGTATGGATAAATGAAGAATTTATGTATGAAAGTTTTTGTGTACATGGCTATCATTAAAAGTTTAAATAAATAAATGGAAATTATATAATCATATAGATATGCATTTCTGCACAAGTTGTAATCAAGGAATATATTTATGCAATAAAAGTAATATATATGTATATGTAGGTACATTTAGGTGTATAACAGTTTAAAAATTTTTCTCTTTTTGAAAAAGAAATTGTCGTCCTGAAAAGGACGGTTGATTTTTATGAATTTATATATGTACGTTGACGAATTTAAGCCTTCTTTTCCGTTTTCTTGGGTAATAGCACAGCTTGAATATTTGGTAGAACACCGCCTTGAGCAATGGTTACACCAGACAACAATTTGTTCAATTCTTCGTCATTACGAATGGCCAATTGTAAATGACGTGGAATTATTCTAGTCTTTTTGTTATCACGTGCAGCGTTACCAGCCAATTCAAGAACTTCAGCCGCTAAATATTCCATAACGGCAGCTAAATATACTGGAGCTCCGGCACCAACCCGTTCAGCATAATTGCCTTTACGCAACAAACGATGAATACGGCCAACGGGAAATTGTAATCCAGCACGATTTGAACGGGACTTTGCTTTTCCTTTAACTTTGCCACCTTTACCACGACCAGACATTTTTCAATTTTTTGTTATTATTTCTTCTGTTTAATCCAAACCAACTACACTGAATCACTGTTCACATAAACTGTTTTGAATTACGTGCGTCATGACTATTTATACTTTTGTACCACACATTTTGACACGAACCAGGGTGGTTTGTGTAGACAAACCCGATTCAAAAACGAACTATTGCTTGCTTGCTGTCAAAAAATGCTATATAATGAGCGCAAAAAATTTTTTCATTATCAGTTTGTGAACGGTGTTAAAGAGTGTTTGTCAATTGGAAATTTGAAGCAAATTTGTAATTGGAATAATGCCTCCTAAAACCAGTGGTAAAGCTGCAAAAAAGGCTGGCAAAGCCCAAAAGAATATTACAAAGAGTGACAAGAGTAAAAAACGTAAGCGTAAGGAAAGTTATGCAATCTACATATATAAAGTCTTGAAGCAAGTACATCCTGATACTGGTATCTCGTCGAAAGCAATGAGCATCATGAACAGTTTTGTTAATGATATTTTCGAACGTATTGCTGCGGAAGCATCTCGTTTAGCTCACTATAATAAACGTTCAACCATTACCAGTCGGGAAATCCAAACCGCAGTCCGTTTGTTATTGCCCGGTGAATTGGCAAAGCATGCTGTTAGTGAAGGTACCAAAGCTGTAACCAAATACACAAGCTCCAAATAAATTGATATTTCTGCGCTAAATCCATACAATCAACATATTTACTGTTACTAACTTTCACATTAAACGGCCCTTTTCAGGGCCACAACAATTCTTCGGAAAGAGATTATAAATTTTGGGTTTTTGCTAATTTTTTTTATTAAAAATTGAGATATTTGTATTTGAATATATGTACATATATATTCAGTTATTTCAATAATCATTAAAACATATTTATGCCAAGTAATCAGTCATATGCAAACAAATGTGAATAGAATCCCTGAGAACGTTTTTATTTTATGTCATACTTATATACTAAAAATTGTTCATTGCTACAATATTGAAATTCATAATTAGGAGAAATGTAAATTTTTCATTAAGGAAAGAATATGTACATATATGAAGTAAAAAAAAATATAGAATAAAAATCATATTTTTACGTTTACTTTTGTTCAGTCTCTTTTTAAAAGTATTTTGTAGCCCCGAAAAGGGCTGTTTTTTTTCTTCGAAACCATCTTTTTCGAACATCGAAAAAAAGTAGTTAGCTGAATGGTTAAAAAAAATTTACTTTTTGGCGCTGGCAGTCTTTTTTGCTGCTGGTTTTTTAGCTGGAACAGCTTTTTTCGCTTTTGCTGTTGTTGCAGTCTTTGCTTTTGGAACTTTTGATTTAGTTGCCGGTGATTTCTTTGCTGGTTTGGCTTTAACTACACCAGTTTTTTTGACAGTTTTTGCTTTGATTTTTTCATTTTTTTTCTTTTCAGCAGTCTTTTTTGCGGCTGATGGTTTTTTTGCGACAGCGGTTGATTTTTTAGCTACTTTAGTCTTTTTCTTTTTATCACCAGCAGAAATAGCCTTTTTCTTTTCACTAGCTGGCTTCTTTACCTTTGGATCCTTTGATGCGGTAGCAGATAATTTAAATGAGCCAGAAGCACCTTTACCTTTAGTTTGAATTAATTTTCCACTAGTTACAGCACTCTTTAAATACCTCTTAATGAATGGAGCTAACTTTTGAGCATCCACTTTATATGTACTTGTGAGGTACTTTTTAATGGCTGGAAGTGATGAACCACCACGCTCTTTCAATGTTTTAATAGCGGCATCAACCATTTGATGAGTTGGTGGGTGACTTGGTACACTAGTTGTTTTTTTCGACTTTACTGATTTCTTCGTTTTTTTCTCGGCTGCATTTGCAGCTATAGGAGAAGCTGAAGCTTCAGCAACGGCAGACTCAGACATTATTACTTGATTACTTTGATTTATTTTTCCTTTGCGTATATTTATATAAAACAATCACTTGTAAGCAAACTTTTTAACTCTTGAATATAATAGTTACTCACATACTAGCTATGAGAAGTTCATAGTAGTCGTTGTGTACAATTTGCTAAATTTTTACTGTGACCATTTGTAAATTTTAATAAAAGTTTTTGCATATTTTTGAATTTGTCTTCTAGATTTTGTAAAAATTTGAAACTCTTCTATTGCAAAAAAGTAGTTTAGAAATTGAAAAGTTACAATATAATGATAAAAACAATTTTACAACCATACAGAAAATTTTATTGGCATTTTTTTAGATATAATCTGAAAAAAATCTCACTAAATATTAGTAATATTATAAAATTTTCATATAAATTTTATAAAAATTATACAGAATATTATTTTAAATTATGGATTTGAATGTTCTCTATGTGTGAATTTTAAAAAATTATAACTCTTCTAATTTTTACATTTATAAAATTTATTTTAAAATATTTCTCTAAAGCAAAAGTTTTCTGGTATTAAAAAAGTCTCTATCAAACATTTTTCTTCTTCCTATTATATGAAAAAGGGTCAATAATTCTATGTTTAATAATTTTCTTTTTTAATAATTCAATTAGGACTACCTACAAAAATGTTATCAATGTAAGGATGCTCTAAAGTAAGCACAGTGTCATTGGACTTGTTAGTACCCAATATACAAGTACTAACAAGGTATGGTAAAAATTTCTATTATCCAATTATACTCGTGTGATTGTTAAAATTCTAAAATTTTATATTTTTAATTTATATAATACAATAAGCTTTTTTTTTTTTTGTAGTAGTATCTAACAAAGTGTAAAGAAAATGCTTAACAAAAAAAACCATATTTATACCAGATGATTATATCAGACCATATAGATACAAACCTCATAAAATTTTTTGTATGATTATATTTTATAATATTATTATTAAGGTTATGGTTTCGACTTCATACATATAAATATGTATATGTAATATGTTCATATTCATATATATAATTAATATATCAATTTTTATATATTTTATGGGTAACTTTTTCAATTTAACCAAAAAAATTTATTATTTCCTGAAGAAGTTACAAATAACGGTAACAAAATATTGAAAATAAAAAAAAGATCATAAAACACTAATAAAAAGATATTAAATCTAAATAGAATAAATTAAAAAAAATTTCTTTCACTACAAAAAATTAATAAATAACTGTTATGTAGATGATAAAAAATCTACTTACATTAATTATAAATTTAACTGTATTATGAAAAACGTGTTCCAAATTATATTTAATGTAAACTGACTAGTAGATATTCTAGATAATTAATTCTGGGTGCCGTAATGTGAAAATAATTTGCTTTTCCCAATTACTTAGAAATGCAAAAAAAATTTAAATTAAAATATTTTATTTAGATAATATTTAAAAAAAAAAAATCGTAGTACATCAAAACAAAATATTCTCTTTTAATTAGGTGGGTTGTGGTCCTGAAAAGGACCGATTTGTTAGTGGTAATAATTGTCTTCATTATAATTGCATAAGAAACTTAAGCACGTTCACCACGAATACGTCTAGCCAATTGAATATCTTTAGGCATAATAGTAACACGTTTAGCATGGATGGCACACAAGTTGGTATCTTCAAAGAGACCAACTAAATAAGCTTCACTGGCTTCCTGAAGAGCCATCACAGCTGAACTTTGGAAACGCAAATCAGTTTTGAAATCTTGTGCAATCTCACGAACTAAGCGCTGGAAGGGCAATTTGCGAATCAATAACTCTGTACTTTTTTGATAACGACGAATTTCTCGCAAAGCCACAGTACCAGGACGGAAACGATGAGGCTTCTTAACACCGCCGGTAGCTGGCGCACTTTTACGAGCAGCTTTGGTAGCCAATTGTTTGCGTGGCGCTTTGCCGCCAGTTGATTTACGAGCAGTTTGCTTAGTACGAGCCATTTTCACTTCACTATCACGAAAAACAAAACTGTTAATACACTGAATCAATATCAACACACGAATAATAGCTTGCCTATGATTTGTCCCCTTTATATAGAAATTTGTCTCTTTCTGAAATAGGGATGAATGCAGTGTGTATATGATGTGTGTATGTGTGTTCGATTACCCAATGAAACAAGGTAGGTGGGTGTTTATTTTTAACTAAACATTTAGAGTGAAGAGTATAGCTATATAGATCTAACTCCCTCCCTTTGTAAATGAATTTGGTATAAATACAGGCTGCTCTGTAGAAAATATTATTAGTTCTTACAAGTACTTGTGAATTGTGTTTGAATTGAAAGTGATTAAAAAATGACTGGTCGTGGTAAAGGTGGCAAGGGATTAGGGAAAGGTGGTGCTAAACGTCATCGTAAAGTATTACGCGATAACATCCAAGGTATTACGAAGCCTGCTATCAGACGTTTAGCTCGTCGTGGTGGTGTAAAACGTATATCAGGTTTAATTTACGAGGAAACACGCGGTGTACTAAAGGTGTTTTTGGAAAATGTTATACGTGATGCCGTTACTTATACTGAACATGCTAAAAGAAAAACTGTCACTGCTATGGATGTTGTTTATGCTTTGAAAAGACAAGGACGCACCTTGTATGGTTTTGGAGGTTAAACGTTTTCTTTAAAAATTATTTAATACCGTAACTGACAACGGCGGTAAAATTTTTAACACAATCGGTCCTTTTCAGGACCACAAATATTTTTTAAAACGAGAGATATTGTTTTGTTTCATATTGTATTTGAACATTTTTAATTATAGAAAATTGAATTAGAATGCCATTCATGCCATAATTTTTTTTTTTATAAAATTTAACTTCGTTTAGTGAATTATGTATGGATAAATGAAGAATTTATGTATGAAAGTTTTTGTGTACATGGCTATCATTAAAAGTTTAAATAAATAAATGGAAATTATATAATCATATAGATATGCATTTCTGCACAAGTTGTAATCAAGGAATATATTTATGCAATAAAAGTAATATATATGTATATGTAGGTACATTTAGGTGTATAACAGTTTAAAAATTTTTCTCTTTTTGAAAAAGAAATTGTCGTCCTGAAAAGGACGGTTGATTTTTATGAATTTATATATGTACGTTGACGAATTTAAGCCTTCTTTTCCGTTTTCTTGGGTAATAGCACAGCTTGAATATTTGGTAGAACACCGCCTTGAGCAATGGTTACACCAGACAACAATTTGTTCAATTCTTCGTCATTACGAATGGCCAATTGTAAATGACGTGGAATTATTCTAGTCTTTTTGTTATCACGTGCAGCGTTACCAGCCAATTCAAGAACTTCAGCCGCTAAATATTCCATAACGGCAGCTAAATATACTGGAGCTCCGGCACCAACCCGTTCAGCATAATTGCCTTTACGCAACAAACGATGAATACGGCCAACGGGAAATTGTAATCCAGCACGATTTGAACGGGACTTTGCTTTTCCTTTAACTTTGCCACCTTTACCACGACCAGACATTTTTCAATTTTTTGTTATTATTTCTTCTGTTTAATCCAAACCAACTACACTGAATCACTGTTCACATAAACTGTTTTGAATTACGTGCGTCATGACTATTTATACTTTTGTACCACACATTTTGACACGAACCAGGGTGGTTTGTGTAGACAAACCCGATTCAAAAACGAACTATTGCTTGCTTGCTGTCAAAAAATGCTATATAATGAGCGCAAAAAATTTTTTCATTATCAGTTTGTGAACGGTGTTAAAGAGTGTTTGTCAATTGGAAATTTGAAGCAAATTTGTAATTGGAATAATGCCTCCTAAAACCAGTGGTAAAGCTGCAAAAAAGGCTGGCAAAGCCCAAAAGAATATTACAAAGAGTGACAAGAGTAAAAAACGTAAGCGTAAGGAAAGTTATGCAATCTACATATATAAAGTCTTGAAGCAAGTACATCCTGATACTGGTATCTCGTCGAAAGCAATGAGCATCATGAACAGTTTTGTTAATGATATTTTCGAACGTATTGCTGCGGAAGCATCTCGTTTAGCTCACTATAATAAACGTTCAACCATTACCAGTCGGGAAATCCAAACCGCAGTCCGTTTGTTATTGCCCGGTGAATTGGCAAAGCATGCTGTTAGTGAAGGTACCAAAGCTGTAACCAAATACACAAGCTCCAAATAAATTGATATTTCTGCGCTAAATCCATACAATCAACATATTTACTGTTACTAACTTTCACATTAAACGGCCCTTTTCAGGGCCACAACAATTCTTCGGAAAGAGATTATAAATTTTGGGTTTTTGCTAATTTTTTTTATTAAAAATTGAGATATTTGTATTTGAATATATGTACATATATATTCAGTTATTTCAATAATCATTAAAACATATTTATGCCAAGTAATCAGTCATATGCAAACAAATGTGAATAGAATCCCTGAGAACGTTTTTATTTTATGTCATACTTATATACTAAAAATTGTTCATTGCTACAATATTGAAATTCATAATTAGGAGAAATGTAAATTTTTCATTAAGGAAAGAATATGTACATATATGAAGTAAAAAAAAATATAGAATAAAAATCATATTTTTACGTTTACTTTTGTTCAGTCTCTTTTTAAAAGTATTTTGTAGCCCCGAAAAGGGCTGTTTTTTTTCTTCGAAACCATCTTTTTCGAACATCGAAAAAAAGTAGTTAGCTGAATGGTTAAAAAAAATTTACTTTTTGGCGCTGGCAGTCTTTTTTGCTGCTGGTTTTTTAGCTGGAACAGCTTTTTTCGCTTTTGCTGTTGTTGCAGTCTTTGCTTTTGGAACTTTTGATTTAGTTGCCGGTGATTTCTTTGCTGGTTTGGCTTTAACTACACCAGTTTTTTTGACAGTTTTTGCTTTGATTTTTTCATTTTTTTTCTTTTCAGCAGTCTTTTTTGCGGCTGATGGTTTTTTTGCGACAGCGGTTGATTTTTTAGCTACTTTAGTCTTTTTCTTTTTATCACCAGCAGAAATAGCCTTTTTCTTTTCACTAGCTGGCTTCTTTACCTTTGGATCCTTTGATGCGGTAGCAGATAATTTAAATGAGCCAGAAGCACCTTTACCTTTAGTTTGAATTAATTTTCCACTAGTTACAGCACTCTTTAAATACCTCTTAATGAATGGAGCTAACTTTTGAGCATCCACTTTATATGTACTTGTGAGGTACTTTTTAATGGCTGGAA
The DNA here is from genome assembly GCA_963402855.1 of Ormia ochracea. Classification (NCBI taxonomy): domain Eukaryota; kingdom Metazoa; phylum Arthropoda; class Insecta; order Diptera; family Tachinidae; genus Ormia; species Ormia ochracea. The sequence goes on from OY727106.1 coordinate 3,705,191, forward strand.
GTGATGAACCACCACGCTCTTTCAATGTTTTAATAGCGGCATCAACCATTTGATGAGTTGGTGGGTGACTTGGTACACTAGTTGTTTTTTTCGACTTTACTGATTTCTTCGTTTTTTTCTCGGCTGCATTTGCAGCTATAGGAGAAGCTGAAGCTTCAGCAACGGCAGACTCAGACATTATTACTTGATTACTTTGATTTATTTTTCCTTTGCGTATATTTATATAAAACAATCACTTGTAAGCAAACTTTTTAACTCTTGAATATAATAGTTACTCACATACTAGCTATGAGAAGTTCATAGTAGTCGTTGTGTACAATTTGCTAAATTTTTACTGTGACCATTTGTAAATTTTAATAAAAGTTTTTGCATATTTTTGAATTTGTCTTCTAGATTTTGTAAAAATTTGAAACTCTTCTATTGCAAAAAAGTAGTTTAGAAATTGAAAAGTTACAATATAATGATAAAAACAATTTTACAACCATACAGAAAATTTTATTGGCATTTTTTTAGATATAATCTGAAAAAAATCTCACTAAATATTAGTAATATTATAAAATTTTCATATAAATTTTATAAAAATTATACAGAATATTATTTTAAATTATGGATTTGAATGTTCTCTATGTGTGAATTTTAAAAAATTATAACTCTTCTAATTTTTACATTTATAAAATTTATTTTAAAATATTTCTCTAAAGCAAAAGTTTTCTGGTATTAAAAAAGTCTCTATCAAACATTTTTCTTCTTCCTATTATATGAAAAAGGGTCAATAATTCTATGTTTAATAATTTTCTTTTTTAATAATTCAATTAGGACTACCTACAAAAATGTTATCAATGTAAGGATGCTCTAAAGTAAGCACAGTGTCATTGGACTTGTTAGTACCCAATATACAAGTACTAACAAGGTATGGTAAAAATTTCTATTATCCAATTATACTCGTGTGATTGTTAAAATTCTAAAATTTTATATTTTTAATTTATATAATACAATAAGCTTTTTTTTTTTTTGTAGTAGTATCTAACAAAGTGTAAAGAAAATGCTTAACAAAAAAAACCATATTTATACCAGATGATTATATCAGACCATATAGATACAAACCTCATAAAATTTTTTGTATGATTATATTTTATAATATTATTATTAAGGTTATGGTTTCGACTTCATACATATAAATATGTATATGTAATATGTTCATATTCATATATATAATTAATATATCAATTTTTATATATTTTATGGGTAACTTTTTCAATTTAACCAAAAAAATTTATTATTTCCTGAAGAAGTTACAAATAACGGTAACAAAATATTGAAAATAAAAAAAAGATCATAAAACACTAATAAAAAGATATTAAATCTAAATAGAATAAATTAAAAAAAATTTCTTTCACTACAAAAAATTAATAAATAACTGTTATGTAGATGATAAAAAATCTACTTACATTAATTATAAATTTAACTGTATTATGAAAAACGTGTTCCAAATTATATTTAATGTAAACTGACTAGTAGATATTCTAGATAATTAATTCTGGGTGCCGTAATGTGAAAATAATTTGCTTTTCCCAATTACTTAGAAATGCAAAAAAAATTTAAATTAAAATATTTTATTTAGATAATATTTAAAAAAAAAAAATCGTAGTACATCAAAACAAAATATTCTCTTTTAATTAGGTGGGTTGTGGTCCTGAAAAGGACCGATTTGTTAGTGGTAATAATTGTCTTCATTATAATTGCATAAGAAACTTAAGCACGTTCACCACGAATACGTCTAGCCAATTGAATATCTTTAGGCATAATAGTAACACGTTTAGCATGGATGGCACACAAGTTGGTATCTTCAAAGAGACCAACTAAATAAGCTTCACTGGCTTCCTGAAGAGCCATCACAGCTGAACTTTGGAAACGCAAATCAGTTTTGAAATCTTGTGCAATCTCACGAACTAAGCGCTGGAAGGGCAATTTGCGAATCAATAACTCTGTACTTTTTTGATAACGACGAATTTCTCGCAAAGCCACAGTACCAGGACGGAAACGATGAGGCTTCTTAACACCGCCGGTAGCTGGCGCACTTTTACGAGCAGCTTTGGTAGCCAATTGTTTGCGTGGCGCTTTGCCGCCAGTTGATTTACGAGCAGTTTGCTTAGTACGAGCCATTTTCACTTCACTATCACGAAAAACAAAACTGTTAATACACTGAATCAATATCAACACACGAATAATAGCTTGCCTATGATTTGTCCCCTTTATATAGAAATTTGTCTCTTTCTGAAATAGGGATGAATGCAGTGTGTATATGATGTGTGTATGTGTGTTCGATTACCCAATGAAACAAGGTAGGTGGGTGTTTATTTTTAACTAAACATTTAGAGTGAAGAGTATAGCTATATAGATCTAACTCCCTCCCTTTGTAAATGAATTTGGTATAAATACAGGCTGCTCTGTAGAAAATATTATTAGTTCTTACAAGTACTTGTGAATTGTGTTTGAATTGAAAGTGATTAAAAAATGACTGGTCGTGGTAAAGGTGGCAAGGGATTAGGGAAAGGTGGTGCTAAACGTCATCGTAAAGTATTACGCGATAACATCCAAGGTATTACGAAGCCTGCTATCAGACGTTTAGCTCGTCGTGGTGGTGTAAAACGTATATCAGGTTTAATTTACGAGGAAACACGCGGTGTACTAAAGGTGTTTTTGGAAAATGTTATACGTGATGCCGTTACTTATACTGAACATGCTAAAAGAAAAACTGTCACTGCTATGGATGTTGTTTATGCTTTGAAAAGACAAGGACGCACCTTGTATGGTTTTGGAGGTTAAACGTTTTCTTTAAAAATTATTTAATACCGTAACTGACAACGGCGGTAAAATTTTTAACACAATCGGTCCTTTTCAGGACCACAAATATTTTTTAAAACGAGAGATATTGTTTTGTTTCATATTGTATTTGAACATTTTTAATTATAGAAAATTGAATTAGAATGCCATTCATGCCATAATTTTTTTTTTTATAAAATTTAACTTCGTTTAGTGAATTATGTATGGATAAATGAAGAATTTATGTATGAAAGTTTTTGTGTACATGGCTATCATTAAAAGTTTAAATAAATAAATGGAAATTATATAATCATATAGATATGCATTTCTGCACAAGTTGTAATCAAGGAATATATTTATGCAATAAAAGTAATATATATGTATATGTAGGTACATTTAGGTGTATAACAGTTTAAAAATTTTTCTCTTTTTGAAAAAGAAATTGTCGTCCTGAAAAGGACGGTTGATTTTTATGAATTTATATATGTACGTTGACGAATTTAAGCCTTCTTTTCCGTTTTCTTGGGTAATAGCACAGCTTGAATATTTGGTAGAACACCGCCTTGAGCAATGGTTACACCAGACAACAATTTGTTCAATTCTTCGTCATTACGAATGGCCAATTGTAAATGACGTGGAATTATTCTAGTCTTTTTGTTATCACGTGCAGCGTTACCAGCCAATTCAAGAACTTCAGCCGCTAAATATTCCATAACGGCAGCTAAATATACTGGAGCTCCGGCACCAACCCGTTCAGCATAATTGCCTTTACGCAACAAACGATGAATACGGCCAACGGGAAATTGTAATCCAGCACGATTTGAACGGGACTTTGCTTTTCCTTTAACTTTGCCACCTTTACCACGACCAGACATTTTTCAATTTTTTGTTATTATTTCTTCTGTTTAATCCAAACCAACTACACTGAATCACTGTTCACATAAACTGTTTTGAATTACGTGCGTCATGACTATTTATACTTTTGTACCACACATTTTGACACGAACCAGGGTGGTTTGTGTAGACAAACCCGATTCAAAAACGAACTATTGCTTGCTTGCTGTCAAAAAATGCTATATAATGAGCGCAAAAAATTTTTTCATTATCAGTTTGTGAACGGTGTTAAAGAGTGTTTGTCAATTGGAAATTTGAAGCAAATTTGTAATTGGAATAATGCCTCCTAAAACCAGTGGTAAAGCTGCAAAAAAGGCTGGCAAAGCCCAAAAGAATATTACAAAGAGTGACAAGAGTAAAAAACGTAAGCGTAAGGAAAGTTATGCAATCTACATATATAAAGTCTTGAAGCAAGTACATCCTGATACTGGTATCTCGTCGAAAGCAATGAGCATCATGAACAGTTTTGTTAATGATATTTTCGAACGTATTGCTGCGGAAGCATCTCGTTTAGCTCACTATAATAAACGTTCAACCATTACCAGTCGGGAAATCCAAACCGCAGTCCGTTTGTTATTGCCCGGTGAATTGGCAAAGCATGCTGTTAGTGAAGGTACCAAAGCTGTAACCAAATACACAAGCTCCAAATAAATTGATATTTCTGCGCTAAATCCATACAATCAACATATTTACTGTTACTAACTTTCACATTAAACGGCCCTTTTCAGGGCCACAACAATTCTTCGGAAAGAGATTATAAATTTTGGGTTTTTGCTAATTTTTTTTATTAAAAATTGAGATATTTGTATTTGAATATATGTACATATATATTCAGTTATTTCAATAATCATTAAAACATATTTATGCCAAGTAATCAGTCATATGCAAACAAATGTGAATAGAATCCCTGAGAACGTTTTTATTTTATGTCATACTTATATACTAAAAATTGTTCATTGCTACAATATTGAAATTCATAATTAGGAGAAATGTAAATTTTTCATTAAGGAAAGAATATGTACATATATGAAGTAAAAAAAAATATAGAATAAAAATCATATTTTTACGTTTACTTTTGTTCAGTCTCTTTTTAAAAGTATTTTGTAGCCCCGAAAAGGGCTGTTTTTTTTCTTCGAAACCATCTTTTTCGAACATCGAAAAAAAGTAGTTAGCTGAATGGTTAAAAAAAATTTACTTTTTGGCGCTGGCAGTCTTTTTTGCTGCTGGTTTTTTAGCTGGAACAGCTTTTTTCGCTTTTGCTGTTGTTGCAGTCTTTGCTTTTGGAACTTTTGATTTAGTTGCCGGTGATTTCTTTGCTGGTTTGGCTTTAACTACACCAGTTTTTTTGACAGTTTTTGCTTTGATTTTTTCATTTTTTTTCTTTTCAGCAGTCTTTTTTGCGGCTGATGGTTTTTTTGCGACAGCGGTTGATTTTTTAGCTACTTTAGTCTTTTTCTTTTTATCACCAGCAGAAATAGCCTTTTTCTTTTCACTAGCTGGCTTCTTTACCTTTGGATCCTTTGATGCGGTAGCAGATAATTTAAATGAGCCAGAAGCACCTTTACCTTTAGTTTGAATTAATTTTCCACTAGTTACAGCACTCTTTAAATACCTCTTAATGAATGGAGCTAACTTTTGAGCATCCACTTTATATGTACTTGTGAGGTACTTTTTAATGGCTGGAAGTGATGAACCACCACGCTCTTTCAATGTTTTAATAGCGGCATCAACCATTTGATGAGTTGGTGGGTGACTTGGTACACTAGTTGTTTTTTTCGACTTTACTGATTTCTTCGTTTTTTTCTCGGCTGCATTTGCAGCTATAGGAGAAGCTGAAGCTTCAGCAACGGCAGACTCAGACATTATTACTTGATTACTTTGATTTATTTTTCCTTTGCGTATATTTATATAAAACAATCACTTGTAAGCAAACTTTTTAACTCTTGAATATAATAGTTACTCACATACTAGCTATGAGAAGTTCATAGTAGTCGTTGTGTACAATTTGCTAAATTTTTACTGTGACCATTTGTAAATTTTAATAAAAGTTTTTGCATATTTTTGAATTTGTCTTCTAGATTTTGTAAAAATTTGAAACTCTTCTATTGCAAAAAAGTAGTTTAGAAATTGAAAAGTTACAATATAATGATAAAAACAATTTTACAACCATACAGAAAATTTTATTGGCATTTTTTTAGATATAATCTGAAAAAAATCTCACTAAATATTAGTAATATTATAAAATTTTCATATAAATTTTATAAAAATTATACAGAATATTATTTTAAATTATGGATTTGAATGTTCTCTATGTGTGAATTTTAAAAAATTATAACTCTTCTAATTTTTACATTTATAAAATTTATTTTAAAATATTTCTCTAAAGCAAAAGTTTTCTGGTATTAAAAAAGTCTCTATCAAACATTTTTCTTCTTCCTATTATATGAAAAAGGGTCAATAATTCCATGTTTAATAATTTTCTTTTTTAATAATTCAATTAGGACTACCTACAAAAATGTTATCAATGTAAGGATGCTCTAAAGTAAGCACAGTGTCATTGGACTTGTTAGTACCCAATATACAAGTACTAACAAGGTATGGTAAAAATTTCTATTATCCAATTATACTCGTGTGATTGTTAAAATTCTAAAATTTTATATTTTTAATTTATATAATACAATAAGCTTTTTTTTTTTTGTAGTAGTATCTAACAAAGTGTAAAGAAAATGCTTAACAAAAAAAACTATATTTATACCAGATGATTATATCAGACCATATCTAAAACAAACCTCATAAAATTTTTTGTATGATTATATTTTATAATATTATTATTAAGGTTATGGTTTCGACTTCATACATATAAATATGTATATGTAATATGTTCATATTCATATATATAATTAATATATCAATTTTTATATATTTTATGGGTAACTTTTTCAATTTAACCAAAAAAATTTATTATTTCCTGAAGAAGTTACAAATAACGGTAAGAAAATATTGAAAATAAAAAAGAGATCATAAAACACTAATAAAAAGATATTAAATCTAAATAGAATAAATTAAATAAAAAGATATTAAATCTAAATAGAATAAATTAAAAAAAATTTCTTTCACTACAAAAAATTAATAAATAACTGTTATGTAGATGATAAAAAATCTACTTACATTAATTATAAATTTAACTGTATTATGAAAAACGTGTTCCAAATTATATTTAATGTAAACTGACTAGTAGATAGAATTCTGGGTGCCGTAATGTGAAAATAATTTGCTTTTCCCAATTACTTAGAAATGCAAAAAAAATTGAAATATGCAGGATAAAAAATCTACTTACATTAATTTTTTATGGGAAGAAATTCTATTATTAGATTATACTCGTATTTGGTTTATAATTAAAAATATAAAATTTTACAATTTATAGAATTCAGCAAGCTTTTTCCAGTCTTCAGACAAATTTAATGTGTTGCTGCATAGACATTTTTAATAAATAAATTAATGGAGAATTTGTTGAGTAAACTTCTATTAAACCAAGTTTAATTGTGAAAATGCACAAAGTTTGTTTCCTTTGGCCAAATATTGACTCTTAAAGCTATTTTTAGAACGGGGTTATAACTACAAGTTACGAAAGAAGTGAAGCTTATTTGACAAAATAATGCAATGCTACAAATTTTTTATGGATATTGAAATAATTGAATAAGCCCGTTTTTCAAATCAAAGCATCTGTTGTTGGTAGTAATTGCCTTACATTTTGTAAATACACAAAAAAATCATCTGTAATGTCTATTGTTTTCGATTTGCGTTGGTATATTTTACATTATTTGTGCTAAGCATATACATATCCGTCGTTTGACAAATAATAAACTGAACGCTGCTGAATTTTTTTTTTCTGTTTATTAAGCTTTCACTTGTGGTTACCCTGTGTGTGCGGCTTACATCGCGAGGAGAACTTTTTCAGCATATTCTTTATACCATGGTTGTATTTCCAAATTGATTATTCTTTATCAACTGTGAAAATAAAATACCAGTTGGCAATATTTTGTTCAGTACAGTGTTGCAAGCTATCAATTTTTAAATCGCTAAAAATTTATTGGAAAAAAGAAATTGAAATACTTCTGGTATAAGAAAGTTTTTACTTTTAAAAATTCCCTGATATCATCATAAAATGACAATATCACTCAAATTCTATCAATAAGTTATCTATTGATATATATATATATAAAATTTGGTTTAAATTTTTGCTAATTATGATTATTTAACAGAAACAACATGCTTAGTAGTTTTTTCTCTAAAGAAGTTGATGGAGCAGAAAGTAAGTAGTACTGATAACAAATTTTTATTGTAAAAAGCAAAATAATTTTCGCTAAAAATATAAATACTTTTTTTTGTCACTTCAGAATCGCTAAATTTATTGCAAAAGAATCCCAGTTGTCATCAGTGTTTTTTTGCTTATGGTGAGTACATGCTGCGCTGATGGGAAATATACAAGTATTTTCTGTGCTTGTGACGTACGAAGAAGGAAAATTTTACAATAAAAATTTTGTTATTTAAAAGAAGTGCGTTTAATCAAATCATTGAAATATATGAGTGTAATATGAACTAGATTCCAAAAATAGCAAACAAAAGCAATTGAATGGAAAGTGTTAGAAACAAAGCAATATAAAAAAGGAAAATGTTACAGACTTAAGTGATTTTGCAAAAAGAAATGAAAGAATACCTGAAGAGAGCAATAGCGCAATAAGCAACACTTACCCCTCTCAGCATACATTTAAGGATTTTGAAGCGATTTTGTTACAAGACGAAAAACAACAACAAATTTGTAATAAAATGCCGTTGTTTGGCAAAAAAGATTCTGGCAAAAAAATCAAGGCCAAAGATTTTAGGGAATTAAACAAGACTGTACCAATAGAAGAAAAATATAATTTACATGGACTATTGGGAACAGGAGCATTTTCAGAAGTACGGTTGGCGGAGAGCAAAGATGAGCCTGGTAAACATTATGCGGTAAAAATAATCGATAAGAAGGCATTAAAGGGTAAAGAGGAATCATTAGAAAATGAAATACGTGTGCTACGAAGATTTAGTGCTAATACTCAGAATGATAGTGCTGGTAGCACGGAGTCACAACCAGGCAATAGATTAACACATCCAAACATAGTGCAACTTTACGAAACATTTGAAGATAAGTCGAAAATTTATTTAGTCATGGAACTGGTGACTGGTGGTGAATTGTTTGATCGTATTGTGGAAAAGGGTTCTTATACGGAGAAAGATGCTTCAGACTTAATACGACAAATACTCGAAGCAGTTGACTATATGCATGAGCAGGGAGTAGTGCATAGAGACTTAAAACCAGAAAATTTGCTTTTCTACAGTCCGGCTGATGACAGTAAAATTATGATTAGTGATTTTGGTTTATCGAAAATGGAAGATTCGGGAATTATGGCCACAGCCTGTGGTACGCCCGGTTATGTGGCACCAGAAGTTTTGGCTCAAAAACCATATGGTAAGGCAGTCGATATTTGGAGTATAGGTGTTATATCTTACATTCTTCTTTGCGGTTATCCGCCTTTTTATGACGAAAATGATGCTAATTTATTCGCCCAGATATTAAAGGGCGAATTTGAATTTGATTCACCATACTGGGATGAAATCAGCGATTCAGCTAAGGATTTTATACGACATTTAATGTGTGTAAATGTTCATAAACGCTTCACATGCAAACAAGCATTGGCGCATCCCTGGATATCTGGGAATGCTGCTGGAAATAAAAATATTCATGCTACGGTTTCAGAACAGCTTAAAAAAAATTTCGCTAAATCACGCTGGAAGCAAGCCTACTTGGCAGCCACCGTTATACGACAAATGCAACGTTTGGCGCTCGGGAGTAGCGAGGGCAGTAGAAGTAATCTTTTGAAAGATGCTAAAAGTGATACTAGTTCTCAAACGATTGTCGACAGTGATTTAACAACTAATGTAGTATCTGGCAGTATCACTATGGGACCAAATTCCAGCACCGCAAATACGTTTAATGATAATATCACGTCGTCTTCATCATCGAATGCTACTGAGTTTCAAAACCAAAGAATCTCAGTCGCAAATTCAAATACATCTTGCTTGAATGGTAGTGATCAGAGGAACAAATAAATAATGGTAAATGACATACTTAAAAATATAAACACAAGAAGTTATTATAAACAAAAAAGCTTATAAAAATTAAATTGAATTAATATTTTTCCTTTCTTAAAAATTGGAAAACTGCACATTATCGTATTAAGGGCTTAACACGTACATTTAAAAGGCATTGAAATTCAGAGTTAAAGTTTTAACATATTGGTTTTGTTAATAATCATTTTCAGTATAGTCTAAAACATAAGAGCTTGTATTAAGCCCCATACAAACATTTTTCATTGAAAATAAATCAATTATATGATCATTTGTATTTATCTATATTAATGGTTTCCGGTACATATTTTGTGATGCAGTGTTCAACAATTTTTTATTTATTTCCAAAATTTTTTTTCTTTTAAAGCAAAATTTATCTCAAGACAGAATAAAATAAATTTTATTAAGCAATAAAGAAATTAGCTTACAAATAAGGACTTCGTCTATAGCTTTTCGAACAAAAGCTATAGATTCGAAAACTTTTTCGAATAATGCGGAATATATATCTCGAATAATTTGTAACTTATAGTTATTTTCTATAACTAATAAATGCTAAGGCCTATTTGAGTTTATTTAACAATATTGAAGTTGAAATAACTTAAATTAAAATTTTTTTAATATGCTAAAATTTTAATACAAACTTCCTGATAATTTCCTAATATTTCCACGCACAACTTTAGAAAATATTTGATCTTCAAACAATGAATAAATCTCTGTTGTAAAGATAATCGTTAAAAAAATAATAATATTTCCGACAAAAGTAATAAAATTGACTTATAAGAATATTATTTCTTTTTATTGAGTAAATAGTGGTTGAGCAATATTTTTTCTACCCATTCAATTTTTTATTTGCTCTCAATTTATACTTATAGACACAGACATACATGCTGGAAACAAAGATGGTTTTATATTGTAGTTTATATTAGTACTCTGGTTGCTTAATTTTACTTGCTAGAGTTGATCTTTAACCCTGAATTTGTAGGATTAACATGTTTTATTATATTCAGACATACATATATTGCAAATTATAAAACAAAAACGAAGATTAAGAAACATAAAATAGAAGAATTAATTAAAGAGAGCAGAAGCATATTAATCCATGACAACAAAATGTTGCACCTGCTTGTACTCTTAATATAACATTTCTTAAATAAAACAAACATAAGATTATAAGGACCTATAATTATCTTTTCTAACACGTGCATATATTTATACAATATATAAATTACAAATCAACAACAAGAATAAATAATTATATAAATTATTAAAAAAATATATATAAATACATATATGCCTACATAAAAAATAAATCAACATAACTTTCCTTATTATAAATACAAATATTTCAAACCGAAGAAAAAGTTTTATTAAAACTGCAAAAAAACTTATAATAATATACATACATGTATACATATATAAATATATGCACCGATACATTATACTATATATTACTTATACTAAAACCGAAACAATTTTTTATATCTCTGCTTAAAATAAAAAAAGAACTTAATATAAAATGCAAAAAATTAATAAAAGGAATTTTATTAAGAAAATCTTATATATTTAAATAAATTTAGGGTAACATTTTTTATACTTTTTTGTTGAATCCATTACTTAAATATTCCTATATAATGCTCTCTAATGAAGAGCTTAATTATTGTACTTACATTAACGTTTTTTAACTACTTAGTAGTCTATTTAATGATTGAATTGCAAGAGGAAAGCCAAGAATTGAAAATTAACTATTTAAAATAAATATTACATAAGATAAATCTGTATAATATATTTGTATATACTTAGACCTGCACACTTAAAAGATTGCTACAGTTGCTGAATAGAATCCTAAATATGCATGCATATGAAACGATTCTTAAACAAAAGAAAAAAAACTTTTTAATGCATAATCTCATAAGTTAACAATTTAGTAACTTGTAAACATACATCGTTGAAAGTATGTAGTTCGAATGTAAGTTCAGCCCAAAAAAATCAGCATATATTTTACTATTTTACTCCAATTTTTATTCACTTTAATTGGGTGCGTAGAAGTTAACCTTTTGTCAATCCTATGGTACATGGCTTTCCATGGCATTTGATCTAACTTCTGCAAAACTACTACTATTTTGTTCTTTAAATAGTATATAACTATTTGTAGCAAGTTTCTTAATACACGCATCTCGCCAAACGAAGCTAGCGTAACAATCTAAGCTGCAAAATTGAAAATGTTTAACATTTATCGCAATAATATCGCAGAATTCTTTTCGCCTTTCTAGCTACCGGTCGGTCTCGATAGCACTATTCAGTATTCTATTACCCGAAGGTACTTGCCTTAACTTAATTTCCCTGCAGACTGCGTCAACTTCTTGGCCACTATCTGCTGCTGTCGGCTTGATTGCAATATGCAACTACAACTTTAGGGAAATTCTTTGGAAATATTTTAGGTGGTGGGCGACAGATATTCAGATATTTCATATCCACCCTTTACTCTGCATAAGGGCCTCTTGTGGCATTTAGCTTTGACTTGCGCTTTGGAATTTTTAACACTGCTCCTTAACATTCTATAGATTTTCATTTATTTACGTCACTAAATCTATTGCGCCCTTTATCTGTTGAAATATCCGTCTTGCAAGGTTGCACTGCCGGAGTAGTCCACCTATTTCCTTATTCTACCAGTAGAAGTGTTTCCTGCTGGTTTTAAATGTAAAAAACATAAAAAATTATAAAAGTAATATTTCTTACGCTTAACTGCGAATGTGTGATTTAAAAAGGTCGAATTGTAAAATTATATTATTAATTATGTGTATGTCTATTAAAATTATTTTAATTCTACATTCTTCAACCTCTAATTTTACAATTATCTTCTTTTTAATCTGAGCAATACGTACTTTTAGGAATTACTTCCCTAAAGAAGCACACCAAAGCTTTGCGAAATGTTGGAAATTACAAAAATGTAAAAGAAAAAAATAACCTATTGCTCAGTTTAAAAATATATAAATGGTAAAATTATTAATAAAAACTATAACATTTTTGTAATATTACTATTTTTTTACTGTTAGCAGGTCAAAAGTACTATATTAACAATATATTAATATAGTTTCACACTTCAAAATACTAGACAATTCCATAATAATATAATAATAATGTAAAAACAGCATTTCGAAGAAACACCTAAACATTCTTTTTAAAGCAGTATAAACAAATAAAATAACAAATAAATATAAAAATATTGAATTAAACATGTTGCTACAGTACTTATGCATTAAACTATCTAGAACTCTTTATACATTTCCAAAGAATAAAGGCAAATAAAAAAACTATACAATGTTAATGAATTAAAATTTAAATAAGCAATTTAGAAAATTTGCAAATAAACAAAATAAAATCAAGCGTAATAATAATACGCAATTATATTCATATAATTGTAATATTTGGTAAATAAAATAAAAAAATACTTCACATAAATTAGAGTTATTCAAATTAAGAACCCAACCAAACAACCCACTCAAATCCAAAAGGAGAAACCCGTAATCAATAATGCAATACCAAAACATTTATAATTTATATAAGTATACAATACATGCATAAATTTATCTATAGATTTACTATTCCAGTAACAAATACTTAATAATAGATGAATTTTGTAGTTAAATTTATAATCTCCATTTTGTGTTAAAAAATCTTCCTGCTGTTGCTATTGTTTTTACACGTAATACGTATATATTTACTTAATTTCTAAGACTCGGTTAAATAACTATATTATTATTATTAATACGGAGGCAAAAAGGAAATTATTTTATTATATGATTGATTAATATTTTTCAATTAATTTACACTAATCCTATGCAACTAAAAAAATGTTTAAAGGTATATACACATGCATACATACATTTTAAGATCTGCAACAGAATATAAAATATTAAAACTATTATAATAACGAATTAAAATAGGCAAAAAAACTTGTTTAAATAAATATTTCAATGATACACTTGCATATTTGTTAAGAGAGATTAAAGAACCACGACAAGAACATGAGAAAAAATTCTTAATTAAGAAGACTATCAATTAAAAGGAAAAACAAAATAAACAAAGCGAGTAAATAAATTACATTTAAATGAAATGAACATAAAAAATGATCTAAATTTTATTAAGGAACGTGTTTTTATTCCAATCAGCATCATGGGAATTTTTTCTTCAAAATTTCATCGCTTAGATTTTTTTTGTTCTGTTCTGTGTTAAAGCACGGTAAGTTGTTGTTGGTGCTACTTTTCTAAAAAATATTCTCAAAAATAAATTGTGATGAAAAATAAAATAAAACTCGTTATCAGTTGGGGTCATACATAGTTAATTGGTAAATATATATACACACTCGCATTTGCATATTCATTTTTTACGTTTTGTCTAAAATATTTGATTGTACGAGGGTATGTAGGTTTCAAGCAATAATAATTGATGTGATTATCGCGAATTAGTTTTAGTTACGAAAAGGTTTTTCAACATTATTGCCGTCATGCATGCGTGGACATGATCTTAAATTGTTAATATCATTGAGTTCTTTACAAATTTTTATAATTTTGAAATAAATGGAAATTACCTAACATATTTGTATGTATTTACCATTAGTGCAAACAAAGTAGAAATTTATTATTTGAATACAGTCTGTAAAATAGCAGTCTCGATCATGTTGCTTATTTAAGAACATTTTTTAAATATCTAAAAATATCTAATGGCATGTGCCTTTTTAAATATGGATTTTCCAGAATCTGCTCTTATTTGATTTTTCAGTAACACTTAAATAGATATATGATATTGTAAGGAAGTATGCGTTGTTAGGGCTATGTTTTTGTGTATATTATATTCGTAAGTTGTGTATGGCTATTAGAGATTAAAAAAAAATTAAGAATTTTTGTACATGCATATTTATATGCACATTTATGTTGGAAATTAGTTGGGAACTATTAGAAACATTCTGTATTACTTGAAAAATAATGAATCACGTGTGAAACAATGAATATATGTAGCTAACACAAACATCTTATTAACAACTACTATTGTTAATAAGACACTTCAAAACTGCTCCAACTATCTATTCTCTCTTAAAAAAAATTATAATTATATATATATATTAATATATTAATAAAAATAAATTCAATAAAACAAATTCAATAAGAAAATTAGAATTTTTTAAATATATATATAATTATATATATATTAATATATTAATTATATATATATATATATATATATATAATTATAATATTATTTTAATAATTATATAATATTATATTATTTATTTTTTCATTTTTTTATCCGATCTTGACTTGATCGGATTTAATTACATAATATGATTATTGTATTTATTATGTATGTTTTCGATGAATCTCTGTTAACCTTTCATTTATAATTATATACATATGTATATATATATATATATATATTATCCAACTTGTATGTAAATATCATGTCAAATGTTCTTATGTAATGGCCAATTAAATGTCTAGAATTATAGTTTTCACCATTGAATAATTTTAGTAAACAATTTTCAAAGTTGTCATTCTAAAATTATGAAAATGGTGAATTGTTTGTGTATTCCTATATCAACGAGAAGAAAAACAAAATTATGTAATGAAAAGTGAATGCTTTAAAGTTTGAATATATTAATGAGAGTTGTGAAATTTCATTGCAGACATGTGTTGAATTTCACACTTGTAGAATTACCTACCAATATTCGATGTGTGTAAACGACAACGCAATGCAAATTAAAAAAAAATAAAATTTAAAATTGTCATTTTATAAAATGTTTATCGTAAAATAGGGGGAACTTTTTTCCTAAGAATATTTAATAAAATCCGTTGATCAAAAACTTATATATATTTTTAAAAAATTTTTGGAAGCCAGTATGTAGCGCTAGCAATTTTTTATATATAGTATGTATTTGTTTTTTTGCAACGTTTTGTTATATATAATTGGTCACTTATGATATTTATTCTTATTTGATCATTTCTGGTATAAAAACAAATTCAATAAGAAAATTATAATTTTTTAAATAAAGTTCTATCCAAATGTACATTGATATCAAAATTTATAAATAGTAAACTAACTTCTGACATACATACTATTAATTATTCAGTTTTAGGGTTTATTTAAAAACATGCGTATAAATTTTAATTTTTACTGCAATTAAATGTAGTTTTGAGTTCTCACTTGTTATCCTAATAGCTTTTAAAAAATATAGAAAATAAAAAATATAGATTTTTATTTTTAATTTATGTTAGGCATTTTGGCTTAGAACGTTTATATTTTGTGCCCTTACTAGAAAAACGTAATCTCTTGCGATAAGAATTTTTTTTCTGTTATATTTTCTATTGTTTTGCCCAAAACTTTTAAATTCTATTCTTGTGAATCCATTTATTTTAATTTCAATCGTTGTTTGAGTAAATGGTAGATTCTTTAGCAAATCTAATTACAAATAGAAACATTTATATCATTATAATAGTATTTAAAAATAACAACAAAAATTCTCTGTGGCTGGCAACTCCAGAAACAGTATTAAATCAATTGTCATAATGTACTAGAGTTCTAAGTCGATGGATTTTTTTTTAAGATTTTACCCCGATAATATTTGGTAACATCTTATTCTTAATATATGTAGTTAAAATTCAGGCTGAGTCTACAATACAAAGTTTCAAGAGTTATGACATTTATGCAGAAGAAATAAATATAAGTGAAAATTTATTAGATTTATAATAAACATTATAATTTTAGTCAGCGGCAGACTGACCACATGCAGCACCCGTTCTAAAAACAAAACGCTGTCAAAATAGTTTGCACCATAAACTTATAAGCGATTGTCATAATAAATAAATAATATTTAGTGCTCTTAGCAATATAAAAGATGTTAAATAAAATTTTGTAATACAGCAGAGCAAATGAATTTGTGACTTAATAAGTTAGCAGTTGGTGCAATAGCAGTAGCAGCTTTATAACTTACTTAACTAAAGTGCCTTTTTATGGAACGTTTAATAATATCGGAAAATAAAGGTAAATACATATTTTTAAGTAAACCTAATCATGTTTTAAAAATAAATATGTAAAAATACTTGATGCTTACTTATATTTAAGTGTGTAAATATATGTGCATACGTATATACATACATATGTATGTGCAATCTAAAATTATCAAAGTCCAAACACAATAATAAATGTTTAACTAAAAATTAGAACATTTTAGTGCCATCAATGTTATTATATTTTCAAAAGTCAGATATGTACGTATGTATGTACATATGTATATCTGGAGTTGGCTGATGATTTTTTAATGCCCTTTTCAATATATTTATTTGGTATGCTTAAAATATTTCCAAATGAAATGGTGTATAAACACAATCGTAGCTTTAATTCGTTGTTTGAAATAAGAGTATAATCTTATTTATTAAAAAATTTTTCTCCAAAAAAATATCCTTTTTCCGGATACTTCTGTAGTCTTTTGGTGGGCAGTTGCACAAACATTCATATATGTATTAATTTAAGTTTTTAATATGGCTTAAATACGGGGAAAATGTTAGGGATCTAAGCATGTTATTGATGCAATTTTAAAAACAACGTAATATTATTCGAGGCAAATTTTTAAAAAATATTCAACAATGTATAATTATTATACATTACTCATAATCTTTTTTAATCAGATATAATAATCTAAATGCATTGAGACGTATTGAATTTTACAATTATTCAATTGGGAATATACAGATGCATATATGTGTATTTACAGACGAACTTTTCTATAATAAACTAGTTAAAAACTATAAAATTGCTTCCTGTATTTGTCAAATGACTTCACAATACGGATAACTTCATTTATTCTAAGTTCGCCATAGAGAAGTTCGACTGAAAATGATATGTATGTAGATATGCAGTGCAAATACATTACGAGCACTTACATATTAGTTTGCTAGTTTAATAGTTATATACATATATATAAATTCGTTATTCTTTTAAGTCAACAGTATGGAGTTAAATACAAGGAGCAACAAGACAGATGAAAAATTCACTACTAAACGTTATAGGCATGCCGGGGACTTAACTGGGGAACCACCAACTAGAGAAGTAATAATTTTGAAAATAAGTTTAAAACTATAAGAATTAAAAATGTGTGTTTTATATATATGATAGTTTGCTGAAATCTCTATTCCAATGCCTTGGGGGCATTTAGCGGGGAAGTGGTTTGGTCCGCAAAATGTTCAACCAATTTTAGGTTTACATGGATGGCAAGATAATGCGGGTACATTTGATTTACTTGCACCGCTTCTGCCGCCTAACGTGGCTTTGCTGTCTGTGGATTTACCAGGTCATGGATTATCGTCTAGACTACCAGATGGCTGTTATTATAATTCTATCGACAATCTGTATGTAATAAGAATGATCATGAAACAATACAAATGGGAAAAGTTGTCTTTAATTGCACATTCAATGTCCGCGATTATTGGTTTTGTATTTGCCGCTGTTTTTCCCGATAAAATAGACATGTTAATTGGGATAGATGCTCTAAAACCTCACCAGCGTCCGCTTAATAGTGTTATACGCACTATGGAGACACGTATGGATGATTTTTTACGTGAGGATGAGCGCAATCGAAATAAAAGTGAACCGCCTAGTTATTCTTATGACGAACTTATAGAACGTGTTTATTTGGGTACATTCCATTCACTTAACAAAGATCATTGCAAGCATATGTTGGCACGTAATATACAAAAATCAGAAAAATATCCAGACAAGTATTTTTTTACACGTGACAGGCGGCTTAAATTTTACAATTATGCAATTGGCTCGCAAGAGTTGTGCGTCGAAATGGCCAAGCGTATAAACTGTCCGTATATGTTTATTAAAGGCCGTGGGTCTTCGTATTTTGAGGATAAAAAGTATTATGATGAAGTTCTTGATGTACTAAAAGCGAAATCAAATTTTGTATATATAGAATGTGATGGTACTCATCATTTGCACATAAACAATCCACGGTCTATTGCAGGCCCAATTGTAGAGTTTATAAATCGCTACGGGCCGGTAGCAAAAGTAAAGGACTCTAAACCTCCTGAAGTTCTACTAACGATGGGTAAAGAAAGTAAACTTTAAATAAATAATTACGTGCTCGGGGAGAATTTATTTATTTATCTAAATAACTTTTTATTAATACTTATACTTTTAACCTAAAAATTTGTTGTAAAAAAAAAAATTTCCCAGTGTAAAAGATTGTACAGAAGTCCATCTATTCAATGAGTATTTTCGTATTACTTAGTAAATGTAAACCAATTGATTTACTAGGCAATACACACGTGTGTACACACATAATACATGCCTTTTTAAGGGATTTGTATTTGTTTCTGTAATTGAAACATTTTTAGTCCAGATACGAAAATAAATTTTTTTAATTAAGTAGTAAATAGATAAATAAAGTGTCTGTTTAGTGCCTAAACAGGCACTTTTGAATTTGTTGATTAGTTTTATGGCAACATACAAACAAGTATTTGCAAAAATATTGTTTTTAGTATGAAGAGTTAAACTTGAACTAGAAGTTTTCTGGCAGCAATTTATCGCAAACCAAATTGTAATTGCTAATTCCCATAAAATGTAGAATGTATTCCTTTTTATTTCTCGGTATCTTTAAAGCTGTTTCGAAACGAGTTACCCAGCTTGACTATGTACAAAGTTCTGGATCAAAAGGTTCCAAACTAAAAATTATTTTACTTAAAAAACAAACGTCTAGTTATACTTCAAACTAAGTGCACCAATTCATAAATAAAAAAACTATTATTTTTATCTAATACTGTTGTGATAATTAATGTAAATTTGATTTGAAGAAAACACGAAAAAAGAAACTTTGAAATATATAAAACATTGATTTACTGCATAATTTGTAATAATTTTTATAAGTTATTATTTAATTGTTCTAGATTTTAACGTATATAAATTCAAAACCTTTTTTGCATTACGTTTTCTAGACCGTTATTGCTGGCACTGAACACAATATATATATATATATATATATTGTATATATACATATATATATTATAAATAAATTTAAAATTTTCGTTGTATTCTAAAATCTCAATATTTTACCAAAAGTGAATTTGAATAAATTTTTCCGGGTTTTATGTTCAGAATTTTTTAATTTTTTCTTTATATGAAGGTGAGAAAATACAAAATCCATAACACAATTCTAGTTTTAGGGTATCTGATATATAATTGATTTTAAACTATAATGGTGAGCCTTAAAATCCACGATTAGAATTTTAGCTCATTTCAATTGCAAGGTATTCATCGGTTTTCTTTGCATCTGCCCTCCTTCAGATTTTCACCTTTCAATTCGCTTTTTTTAAGACGAATTTTATATTTTTTTTAATTACTTAATGGAAAGTTTATTTCACTGAAAAGTTTTGGCTTTTACAATTGCATATGAATGTGTGCACGTTTGCTGCCATATAGTATAATTATAATTTTCTCAGTACTTTCCCCTCTTGTTCCAAACAACATGAGAATAAAACATTTTTTTCCTGGTTACATGTGATTGGGTATCGAAGATAGTATCCGCCACTATTGATAATTTTTCTGAATATATTATTTTTAATTAGCGTTCGTGTTGAACTAATATGTATCTATTTATGTACTTACAATTGCATACATATATATGTACATGCATTACACTATTCTCAACTATTTAACTACAAGCAAGCGCCAGCTTAAGTGCAAAAATTAAATTGTTGGGTAAGCTTTAAAATACTGCAGCCATCCAAAATTATTATATTGATTTTATAAGTATGAATGCAATTTTAATAATAATTCAGCAGCGCACAGTTGAGCCGTTTGCTATTAGATAATTGGATCGTTGTTAGTGATATGATTATTAGTCAAATTATTTTTATTAAACTCCTATCTGACTTATGACTTTAATACGTACTGATTCACACTGTCCAATAATATATATACTTTTTAAATCATAATTACTTTAAAAACAGCACAAGAAGCACTTTGTATATTTGACAAAGAAATTTTTGATATTTCGTTAGAAAACCATAAAAACAAAAATAATACTGTGCACACAAATAGAAAAAAAAAACAAAAATTACTTAAAATTAAAAAAAAATAAAATAGTGGAAGAAAGCTATAGATTATGGAAATCTATAATTTAAAATACATTTAATAAAAATTGTTTTATTGACATAAAAAAAGTTAGGCCCTGCAATCTAACTTTTATATGAAAAAAACACCCTTATACTTAATTTTATTATATTAAAAAAAATTAATTTATTAAATTTTTTATGCTTTTTATTTATCTTTTCTACGGTTTATTTTATTAAGAAATTAAAGGCCATCTTGTATTGCGGCATGATGCACAGAAAATGGCCTTTTTTTGTAATAAATATAAAACCATTTAACCATTTCAAAAATGAAAGGGATGCAAACAAAGCATTTTTAGCACTGTAATAATGTAAAGACCATACGGTTCTAAAAAATATGCTAAAAGCAATCGTGATATTTTATAATCGCTTGAATATAAAAACAAGTGATAGATTTAAAAATATTGACAAAAAAAAAAAAATTGTAACACAAAAACTCTAGTGGAGTGTTTCTTATGGACTATAAAATGATCTACAAAAAATTATATTATTATGATAATACGATACGGTTCAATTATGTATGGAACAAAATATCGGCAAAGCGTCCGCCGCGATGTCGGCGGCACACCTTCATCCAATAGTACATATTTTCGATGAAGCTGAGTCATAACTAAGGTTCTATATCGTTAATGTACCGAATTATCTCATTCTTTAGCTCTTGAATTGTTGCTGTTTTATCTACGTACGCCTTTTCTTTCAAATAACCCCATAGGAAGAAGTCCAACCAATTATGCCGCCAACATTGAAACTACACCAAATCGTAATAAGTAATTCTTTTATTGATTAATCCACTGAGGTGAAAATGGGCCTCATCACTGAAGATGATTTTCTTCGATATGCATTATAATATGAACGCCCATTCTCATAATAAGCTTGAATAATTTTAACGCGTTGTTCGATTCTGATTCAAATTGAGTTAGGCTTAAATTGAGAAATGTCAAATGAAGTGCAGAAAAAACCTGACGTTTTGCAACATCGGTCCATAAAATTTAACCACCGTTTACTTTTAAGCAGACTTCTTCAGTATAAGCAAAAACATATTAAACAATTGAAGAGAAAAAGATGGATGCATGAATTATTAGTGGAAACACCCAGAGAAGTATTTTTGATTTTAAACTATACGCTATGTATAAATATTGCTGTTTTAAAGACGAAAACCAATATTTTTCTTACATCTGGGAAAAGTAAAAAAAAAGATTTTTTTAACCTTTTTTATTTTTTGTGTAATTTAGCTGGTCCAGAGGACTAAATTTCTTTGGCTAAAAAACAAAACTAAGCAGTGGACTTTTAACCAACATTTTTGAAATGACAAAAGTGTTATATGACAAAACTTGTTATATTCACAGAAAGCAATTTTAGAGTTGTACAAATACAGTAATAGCAAACTTTGAAAAAGTTGCTTAAAAGAAATACACTTTTCTCATAGTCGTTATACAATTAGTTACATACTTCATAGTAAAAGTACTTGTGAACAAAAAGTTCTAAAAATTAAGCATTTAATAATTTTTTTTCATTATTTGGGCTAGTCTGCTATAATTGATATATGTATTTTATATGACGTTTTGGTTTTGATTCGTCTTCCGTCCGAGCAAATACATATTTTTCTATTAATATATTATAAGGTATCATCAGCTGAAAAGGGGCAAGAAATCGATTTGGGCATACAATTAGTTAGTACCTTTCTATATCATGGGAGCGATTTCTTTTTGAAAATGAATTTGAATTCTTTTTTGCGCTTAGAAAACAAACACATTTTTCTTTGAGTTTTTTTTTAACATGTTTTGATGATATATTTAAATTTTCTCTCTTACATGGTAACCCTATTCATTGTGAATAAAGAAGGGTCGAATTTCGTTTAACCTCTAAATAATACGATATAAAGACAAATTAATACTATGCAAAAAGAAGGAAGTATTTTACAAAAAAAAAAAAAACAAAAACATTAATAATTGCATCCTTTTTTTGTTTTTTTTTTTTTTTTTTTTTTTTTTTTTTTTTTTGGAAAATAATTGTGTATGTAATAGTTCGGTTAAAAAACTATAGGTAATGAGCAGCTCAAGTGGCTGGAACAGTAGTCAGCAACTATAACCAATAACATTTCTTAGCTCTTATACCACAAACCAATTTCTAAGTGACTAGTTTTACTATTCAAAAGTTTTCGACCAAGTAATGTGCTACCGGTCCATCCAATTCAACCGCAATTCTGTGCACTTTGCTCTCGCTACAGTTCAAATATAATTTTTTTTATTCGTTGATATCTATTTTTTTAGAACTCTTTCTTGTGGTGGATGGGCGGCAATATATTCCAAAGATCTAAGAATAGCTTCTGGGATTGGAGGGGGTGTTGGCAAATGATCCCCTGTGGGCTGGTAACCATTTTCATCGGCGGTATATTGGATAAGAATTTTTTCTCCTTCCGGTGATACAAACTCATATGAACCAGCTACGCCATTTGGATTGCCGGCTTCCTGCTGTTGTATGCCGTTACTGGTCTCAAATGCGTAGGCGTAATTACCCTCAGCATCGGCTGGATCATTTTTTAAACTCAAAACCTCAGCATCTTTGTCAATGTTATCGGCGTAGGCAAAAGCCAATAAAGCGACCAAAAATAACTGTAATAAAATAATTAAAATAAAATGTTTTATCAAAAATATAAAATTATAAAATAATAATCCTTTTAATAAAACCCAGGCAGGAGACCAGTCTATTTATTTATGGAATAAATAAAGATCATAAATGAAATAAACACTTTAAAGGCTTATTTTAATTTATTATATTTTTGACCTGATAAAAAATCTGTAAATAAAAAAAATGTTGATATGAAATTGAGTTAAGTTCTAAGTATCGGTTTATTTTTAAACAGAAGTTGCTTAAATCCGTGCTTGTTGTAAGAAAACTTTTGGGAAAAGGTTTCGATTTGATCGGTTTCCTATTAACATTCAATATCATGGTATTTTCAAGTAGAAAATTAATATTCGTTTGAATATTAGTTTTTAGATTTTATTGCTATTTAAATATAAAAAAAAATTTTAAAAGTATTACGGGCAGCCTCGGCTTTAAATTGTGCAATTTCAATTGCATTTTTTTTCTTGTAGACAAGAAGTAATTTCAAGTTGAAAGAGTGTTTTTTTACTTTTGCTATGTCAAAGAACTATTATACGGAATTTTGTTTTCATATACATACATACATACCTACATAAAAGATTCTGATTTGTGTTGAAAATAGATGATAATGTACAATGATAATTTTAAAAGAGACTTAAAGAAGAATAGCGTGCAATTAATTCATCATGTTCAGTTTAAGTTGCCGTTTTTATATAAAGCTCATTTCTTAGAAATATTTAGTGTGCCAGCTTGATCAAGTGCAATACATCAATGTTGATTTTTGTATTCATGTGAAAAATGGCAATCACAACAGCAATAATATATAAAAATTATATAATTAAAGTTACATCTGAAAGCAACTCAATAACAAAATGGGTTGGCATTACTTTATTAATGCTAAACTTTAGGCAACTGCTTTCAAAATACATATTAAGAAATTTAAATTTGAAGCAAAATAATAGAGTATCTTTCATTCTACTTAAAACTTTTATTAGAACTGTAATAAAAAACCTGAAAAACTTGCACATGTGGGGAAAAAGTAAAAGTGCAAATCTCAGTTTTAGTTGCTTTATGCAAATTCAATCATATCATCACATTTGCGTAATTGTCTTAAATAGTCAGCTTCTTGGTAGCATAACGCAAAAATATATTATGTTGTTCTTGTACTTCTGTAGTTAAATTCACTCCGGTTGAATTCTTTTTAAATGCCAAAAGTGAAAGTTTCAATTTAAACGAAGAGGCATAAGTATTGGCAATAGTTTTGGCAATACATATCGCTCCTTTAAATTTGAAAGGTTCTAAGTATGTTTAGTTAGGAAGTTTGCCCAATTCATTGGAAAATTTATATATTACGACTGAAAATAAAGAAATGTTAATCCTTTGAATTAAGGTAACGCTATATGTACATGTATCCGCAATCCGTTATTTCGTTATTCAAATTTTGTGTTACATATAAATCCAGCCTAAAGGAATTTAAGTTAATATAGAAATACAAAACTTAATAATAATTTTTATAAAATAAATCTGGATCTAAAAAAATATATGCATCATTTTTTAGGTATTAACAAATTCTAGGCGAAATATTTAGAAAATTTCAATAAAAGCAGCACAAAACCTCGAGCTTATAAAGAAGAATATGGCTTACAGCAGAAATATCAATTAATATTGAAGAATTATATATATTTTAATAATATATATTTAAATATACTATATGATTCTATTCATAACTTATTTTATTGCGTTTTTTTAAATGGATGATGGCTTGATATATGCCTAAATATCAAAGAACTGTTGAAAACAGAATAATAAAAACCGTGTAGTTTTAGTTATAAAAAAGGATTGTCCAATTTTCTAAGAGCTAATAAAAACCTAAACAAAATAGTGTGTGCCAAAAACAATCACTATAAATTAAATATATGCTCATATTTTATATTTTAAATAAAATTTTTTTCAAGATGCTCTTCAAAAAAAAAATGCAATATTCCTAAGTTAAGCAGCATAATTAGTAAATAAACATCTAGAAAAAAAAACTCTAGACAGTACGACAATGATTTTTAAAATATGTTCTAACAGTTCTCTTGGAAAAAATAGTGCACAACGCTTAGCAATAGTCTCGTAATTTGTTTTGTTTTAGTTTTCCAAATGCTTTTCGACCAATAACAATGTTAGAAACTTCTCTTGATTCTAAATTTGAATTCTGTACTGCGACCATATTAGCATGTGTGCAGGTAATTTAGCTGCCAGTGTCCTACTTTTTATGTTTTTAACATTGCAAAGTTATTTATTAACCAGTTCTCATTATTTTTCTAAACAAAATAAATCTACATGTACCTTACAAATAAAGATAGTTTCAGTTCACATCAATCAGTTCAATTTTGCAAATCGATTAGAAAAATCATCTCAGACGACCTTTCCATTCTTTAAAGTGTTCTATAGTGTAACAAGCTTCAGTGCAGGAAAGTTATTTAAATTTGATCTTTGACTTTAAATAACCTGAAATTAAATATTTCTTGAAGAAGTTTAGCTCGATGGCATTTAAAACACTATTTTAAAATTTGCAAATGCAAATTGTAGATGCATTTTGAAAATTGTATAACGGCTGAACGGAAGGTAACTTCTTCAAGAAGTTTTGCTCGGTGGCATTTAAACACTAAAACATTCAAACACTATTTTAAGATTTGTAAGGGAAGAAAGATAAAAAGAAAAGAAAAAATAAAATAAAAAAGAGGTAACAAGAAAATAAAGAAATATAAAGGGTTAAAACTATTTTATTTGCTTCTGAACTCAATTTTATTATCCTTTTTTTCTACTTGGTGAGTTTTTGTGTAAAATATATTTTAGTTTGGTTTTTGCTTTATATGATATTTTACAAAATATTTCAGTACAAAAAAATTAAAAGAAAACTTCGCAATGAAAGTAAGTTGTTGAAAACATTACAAAGTGATATAAAATAAACACATTCTTGAAAAAGTTCACTGCATAAGAATTTTTTAAATTTAGCATTATTATTTTTCTTTTCGAATTAAATTGCAGTAGTTTTTGCATTATTTTTAACCAACTTTAGCTGCAACAAGTTTATTCAATTCAATCACACTGTTAAAATTCATTCAAACGATGTCCTTGCTTGCAGGGTTTCCAATAACGATATTGTTAATTCATTTTTATTTTATATAACTTTTATTTATTATTTAAAAATGTATTTTTTTTTTCTTAGAAAAATCCTAATAATTTTTCTTTCCTTTCCGTTTTCTTCTATTTTACTCACAATTTTAAACATTTTGCTAAATTGTACTGTGATAAACTGTTAATGGTTTTGCTAGAAACCTTTGCTTTTATATCAGTTTAGCTTTGGAATAGACTGATAGAAAATAAAAAAAATCTACTAAGAGAAGTTATTGAAGATGAAAAATAAATTATAGAAAAAAAATGCACACACGATCTTAAAGGCAATCGGAACGAGCAAAACACTCAAACACACACTCTTACAGTTAAGTGTGCATCTTCTACAATTGTTGCAATTTTAATCACACTCACACATTTCGTAACGATATTTTTTCTTTTTTATTAGAGACACAAAGTGTTCATTTTAAGTAACTTTTAAGTCAAGTAGGCAACAACTTTAGCACCGCCACCAACAATATGCCATTAACCGAAAATCACCAGCAATAACACTGTACAACAGAAATTGTTTTAATTTCTTTTTTTTTTTTTTTAGTTTCCTATTAAAATACTTTTATTATTACACAATAAAATATAATTTGGTACGAAATATAATTCTCAATTCCAGATGGTTACGTCATATGGTCAGAACTTGCGCATAATTTTGTCAGATTTAAGTGTGTACATATTCGCTCCTAGTAGCTCCATTCATAAAATGAATACTGTTTAAATCTTAAATTCGATGAGCGAAGGCCTAAACCAGAGAAAACTGCTGTTGATTTTATTTAAATCGGATAATACTGATAATAAGTATTAGTATATGTCATACAAAGGTTTCCACAGTGCGACAGATTACAAGTTTAGTCCGGTCAATAAGATCGAATGGCTGAAATAGTAATCAGCCGGACAACGGATATATTAGGAGTAGAAATGTATTTTCTAAAAACAAAATAAAATGCGGGATATTTTTCTATTCTATTTTCTTGCATTTTTTATGTTTTCTCGTCTGGATTATAATAAATTTTCTAAACAAAGTTTTTAATACTGAACAAAATATTGTTCAGAGATCTCTATAGGTGAGAGTTGTATGTTAATCAGTGTAAATGAATAAGTAAAACCACTCTTTAAAATCATGTGAGATAATTTAATAAATAATACAAAAAAAAAAAAACAAATGCAGAAATGTTAATGTTGCTGTTGCACTTATGCCATTAATGAAAATAACAGCAAAATTTAGATGAAAAAATTTAAAGTTTACATATTTACATAAATTGCAATTTTATAAAAATAACTTATTTAAGAGAATCCATTAAATATTATTTAAATAAATTTACAATAAAAGAAAAAAAAAAAGGATTACCGGCCTAAAAAGGAAACACTTTTAATAATACGTATATGCCGACTGTTCATCATCACCATCATTTGCATTCTACGACAGGTTACCAAAAATTTTTTGAACTCTATAAATTTAGACTCAAAGTAAGTATGATTCGAATAAATTTTAATTCATCACTCGTTGGAAATGAGAACTTGCCGTGAAGTGATCCATCTGATAATAAATATTTGAAAATATTATTAAAGGTCTTTCTTTGCTGATGACTTTTGTAACTTTATTTTACCCCTTTATTTATAGGTAATCATTTGAGGAAAGTCCTGAAAAATTTTATAAAAACTGCATAAATTTAATAAATAATAATGATATTGTTGCTAGAGGGAAATATAGGGACAGTCTAGTTGCAAAGAATTTCTCTTAAGGAAACTTGAGCAGAAAAAGCATTTAGGCTAGTAAATTAATTATCTCATAGCAGCATTTAAAATAATATGTTTAATGTTTCTTAAAAATATGTTATGAAAGTGTTTAATGACGGTTTGGCACCGCGTTTGAATTAAATTTTAATTTCCCATAATCGAGCAAGAGGTTTCCAATACATGGAAAATGACGTGGCAATTAATTCGATTTCACATAACTCTGCTTGAATGTGACCAAAATTAGTTGAAGTGCGGCAACCAATACGACTGAATTTATTTTGAAACTATACAAGAGAACTTTAATGGAATTTTTAATTTTTGATATAAGAAATTCGGAATATGTATGTTATTAGAAGAAAATTCATGGATTATTAGAAAAGCCATGTGAAACTTAGTGTTACTTAAAACACGGATTTATTAAAATTTATTTTGATGTGGCTGAAATATTAGTTTCTTTGATAATAATTTTATTATGCTTTTTCCTGACATTGGATACAAATTTATTTGGTATTGCGACTAAAGCCGAAAATGAGTTTATAAACAAAAAATATCGCAAGATTACAAATCGAGCAGTAACAAAACTAGCGAAATTTTAATTTTACAAATATGCAATCAATTGTATATCATATTTATTTATTTTCAATAAAAATTTAATTTAACAATGTTCAATATTAATTGGCCTCCGTATTTTATTTACTATTTTACTTTGTTTAGCTGAATGAATTTTTACAAACCGTAATTTTATTCTTTTTTCATTATATCTCTAACAATTTGTAAACATCCTCAGGAAATAACAAATTATGAACAAAAGCAATAAAAATAAAATCTATTTAAATAATTATTTCCTGAGGATATTACCACAGTGGTAATGAAATACAAAACAAAACAAAAACAAAAAAAAAAAAAATAAATAAATAATAATAATAAAATAATAGTAAATTTAAAATAATTTTTTTAAAAAAACTTTTACTTGAAAACATGGGTTACTAAATAAAAATTGATAGAAAAATTTATAGAAAAAGTTATTATAAATGCCATTTTTGTTTTTGGATATAATTAAACACCTACATTTCATATCGAAAATGATATTTAATTTAAGCAAATTTATTCACTTGATATTCATTTATGACTTATTTCTTTAAGAACATTTATTTTATATTTTATGTCTATTGGCAAGAGTATCATTAATGATTTTCATCATTTTCTTGCAATTGCTTTAACCAGACATTGTGAGTCAGTTGCTTTTTTTTGTTGGTTCGGTGTCAAAAGATGAATTTTTCTTTGTTATTGCTGTGTAGCTGTTACCTTTAATTACGTGCTTGCATTCAAGCTATTAATCATTTACAAGTTTTGACTGGATACCTATAGAGGCTGTAGGTCAAAATGTCACTAAATCACATCCAATACATTTAGTGATAATTCCTTTACAAAACTATATTGTTTTATGCTGTTTAAAAAGGTATTGCAATGTTTAATTTATGTATTGCATGTTTTGAAGAGAAAAAATTTAGTTGTTGCAGCAGACAATGCAATGGAAATGTGCTTTATGAGAATAAAATTGATATTTAAGTAATTGTTGCCCTCAATGTAATGACTAAAACGTATTAAAGTACTTGTAACTGCTCGACAAACAAAAGAAAAAGATTCAAACACATGCAACTTTACAGCCAGTCACAAATTAAAGCTCCAAGATTATTTAAACTTTATAAATTTTCCTGCTTCTGTAGAGTAGTTTCTCACATTCTTTTCTTAACTTTTTTTTTTGCTTCTTTGAATGTGAAGCATTTGATATGAGTTTCATTATATGCGGCCTTTAATCATCTAGTTCTTGAGATAAATAAATAAATTGGTGTAAGACTGACTTAGTAAAATTACGAAATTAAAATATCGAAAAGATTTTTTTAAAGTTTTCTCATGTTTCAAGCAAGCAATTTGATGATTATAAGATTATGTGAGTTATAAGTCTAAATAGCTTGGAGCATGTGTAATAAGTTAAATAATTACCAAATCAATAAAACCTTTATTAACACATTTAAATTAAATCATACAGAATTTTTTTAACAACTGGATTCTGATTTTAATTATATACTTACAGCTGTTCACTTGCAATAGAAAAAATAATTAAAAAAAAGTTAATATAAATCCCATTAATTAAATAATCCACACTTCAAAATAAGATCTATCATTTCAATTTTCAATTTGTATTTTAAAGTCATCCATGTTCTTTTGCCATCATAAAACTTGATTTTTTCTCGATATTGATGTCGACAAACAAAAACCGATAAACAGCAATGAATAAATTAAGCTTATGGCTATATTTTAACTATTAAATAACGCAGATACAAGAAATAAAGAGCATCTGAAAACATTAAATAATATAATTAATAATCTCTTTATTATTACAAGTCTTGCAAGTATTAAAACTTCATAATTCTTAACTCCTCAGAAAATTGATATATTAAGTAAAACCTTTAAAATGCAATGCAAAAAAAAGAAGGAAAAATCCAAATATGAAAGTCGGATTATCTTACTGAAGTTTTGAATCTGTAAAATCTCAAGTTCACCTCAAACGCGTAAATCATTCTAGTAAAAAAAAAATAATTTTCTGAAGTGTGCAGATTAGCCTAAAAAAGCAGTTGATATTTAATAAATAAAAGCAGAAATTAATATAAAAAAAATTAATTTATGATTAGCATGTTAAAATTAATTATTAACTACGTATACATATATTTATATAGATTTTTATAAATTTTACATTATGACAATATTGGAATTATTTTTTTCACATTTTTTTAAATAAATTTGATAAAAAGAAATATTTTTTTTCGCATCAAGATTTATTGTGTTACAACAATTTTTTTAATTTTTGTTTGAATAGCCCTTTGAAATTTATATTTAAATATATTATAATTTTCATAAATTTTTTAAAAAGCAAATATTTTCATTTGTCTACAACTTTTAAAGTCTTATAGACATACACCCATCGATCTTAAGTGACAGAAAGAAACTGATCACTTCTGGGTGACAATATTAACTGTCCTGGATGACAGAAACGTCATTGAAGAAAATAATCTACAAAGAAACTGGCACTTTGTTGAGAAACTTCTTGCATGGAAAATATAATAATATTTATGAGAATGAACTAAAAAGGAGTAAACTAAAAAATGTTCCAACTACAATGTTACATCAATTTCAATTTTCTATTCTCAAAGAAAAACTTGCCTACATTTTTTATTGACGTAAATAAGTTATGTTTTTTTTCTTATCGTCCGCAATATGATTTGATTGTGGATTACAGTGGTTTCGAATTGACTGAAATACACAAACAATTTTTAAAATTTTGTTTAAAGTTCATGCAAATGTTTCACTTCTTCGATAAGTTCTTAAGAAAAAATCGCCAATATAATTTATAATATTTTATTTGCAAAAATCTTTTCCCCAAACAAATTGGGTGGTTATTAACAAAAACATTTTAATCGCCACAAACAAAAATCTTCTGGCAATGCTGATTTCCATATAAGGCCCTGATGTTGTGACTACAATTAAATTAATTATATCATGTACTCGAGTTAAAAATTTTTCTTGCCTTTATTTTTAACATTTTCAATGCGATTGGAATTTATAATTTTATTTTATATTTATATGGTATTAGAATATGAGAGTAAATAAATATTCTTTGGGTAAAAAAATAGGTTTTATTTGAAAAACCAATTATTGGAAAATTATTTTTAAAGAATTTTGGAATAATTTTTAAAGATTTCCAAATTGGATTATTTATTAGAAATTTCTTAATTTTTTAAAACTTTTTAAGTTTAAGTGGTTTTAGTTATTTTCAACTTAAAGTAATTTTTTAAATAAATGCAAATTTATCGCCACTAGAAGGAAAAAATATTACTTCCTGATGAAGTACAATAAAAATATAAATACAATTAAATAAAATACAATTAAAAATACAATTAAAAAAAATTCTCCACGCGAAAACAATTAGTTGGGCTTATTAGAATATTCGTTTAAGTTTATTAATAATTTTTCATTTTTACTCGATTACAATTTGTCTTAATATTTGAATACCTGCTTTAAATTATCTCAAATAA
Organism: Ormia ochracea; assembly: GCA_963402855.1. Taxonomy (NCBI): domain Eukaryota; kingdom Metazoa; phylum Arthropoda; class Insecta; order Diptera; family Tachinidae; genus Ormia; species Ormia ochracea. Next base: position 3,737,844 of record OY727106.1, read on the forward strand.
GTTTTACTAGTTTACTATGCAATGTTATAGAAACTATTTTCCATATATCTAAATGATATTAAAAAAAAAATATTCGAATAAAAATTATTCGAACATGTGGCGAAATTATTTGACATTGCCACTTTTTTACGTTAAAAATTGTCGAATTTACTAAGAAAATAAGCAAAAAAAATAATAAATAATATTAATCTAAGCCATAGGTTTGTCATATGTTTGTGTTAGAGTAAGCAGACGGATAACTAAAAGTAGCAAATAAGTTTATGACGAAATGTTATAAATGTTTCTTATAGTTTATTTAATCTCTCTGTCGAGTATGGCATTTCCAATAATAATATTCAGAGTATGTATCCGTTTCAGTGACTCAAGAATCATAGTTTTCTATATATTGGGATTTTTTTTAAAAAAACTGTGCTTTTAAAGAAAAGCAAGAACATAAATAAAAAAAAATTAAATAATCTTTAAAATTGTTGTTTTATGACTTTAAATAGTTGTTAACACTACGTAAGTTCATTTGAAGTAAGAATTCTTACGAATTGTTTTATTGATTCAAATGTTTATTTTAAATATCAAATATGTATCTAAATTTATTGACTTTCCATACAAAGAGTTGTATCTATTTATGAAACATTTAGTTTTCTAAAGTCTTGTAAGAGCGTAAAAATTTATGCAGTTTGCTCGCTGCGTTTGCGAAAAGTGAAAGGAATTCTTCTTGAATATTCAAGGCTTTTGCGATAAATAACAAATATGTACTCGTATGTATACAGGTACATATTTATATACGATTACACAATAAAAATAGTCTTGGAAAACAGACAATGCTTGTTAAAAGAAACATAGAATACTTGTGCACAAGCTTCTTTTTTTCAATAAACCAAAATGTTAAATACCACTGAAGTAATTGATATTAAAAAAACTTGTTTTTGTATCGGATTTGGCAAAATACTACAAAATAAATGTATTCAAGAGTATACTTTTAAAGTTTTATTTTCATATAGTTTTTAAAAAAAAAATATTAGAGTAGAGTAGTTATTTTTAATTACACAAGTGAGATCAAATATAAATATTTAGCAGAAATTAAATTGGTTATTACGGCATATCAGTTAGCTCCTATACGCATTGTACTTGATGCTAACGTAGATTTTCAGAAAACCTTAGAGTTGAGTAAAGTTGTTGAGGAAGTTGTCTTTTTTCTAATTTTGGTTCCTAAATTTGAAGGTTCTTAAATTTTTTTAGCAATTCTTATAGTTTTCGTTCTACTGTATCTGTTACATATAAAGAAAGGTAATCCTATTGCTTTAATATTACAAATTTTGCATAGTATAAATTTCCTTGAGATATTTTACATTCCCGAACAAATTTGCGATTTTTGTCTCTGTAATTCTTTAGTTTAAAATGTAAAGAGGAACGGAAAGCTACACCCAGTTCTAAATAGAGTATATTTTGCAATTTTTTTCTGTATTCAAACTTTAACTTTTTGGTTTGACATAAGAAAATAAAAAATAAGTTATGAAAAATAAAGTTCTAAAAACGGACTTTCATTTAAAAACATTTTTTTTAATAAAACTTTTACAAATATTTTAAAATATTTACTAAAGCCACTGCTTAATTTATGTCATAACCAAATGCTTATTTGAATTAAGCACCGCCAAATTATATAAACAAAATAATCCTTGAAATAATCCGTTGTAAAATCTTTTACATTTGCGTAATTTTTATTTAATACAAGATTTAAGTGTTAAAAACCATTTCATTATGTTTATTTGAAATTTAGAAAATCACTTGTCCACGTGTGAAAATAATTCAATCAAATAAAAGACTTAAGACACAAGCGCATTTCTCTCGTAAAATGTGGCCAGGCAGTATCTCGCTTTCATAAAATCTCATCTCGTTCGTTGGAGGCAGCTTTTTTGTTTTGCTTTTGAAAACTAAACTCCATAAAAATTAAACAATCAAAAACAAATTATAAATATTTAAATTTATTAAACCACTGACCTACGAAAATAAAAAATATTTATTACTAAATTGCATAAATGTAAAGTGACAGCGTTGTGGGCGAAAGTAAACACAAAAATTAGCAACTAATTTATGTTCATAGATGCAAATGTACACATATGTGTACATGTATTGATAAGTACATACATACTTGAAATACATACGCATGCAGCATAACTTTGTAACACCTATATATAAGTATTTAAAATAAACTTCATTTATTTAAATAAAATAAAAGCCTTCAAAAATCATTAAATGAATTGATAAATAAAACCAATAAAGCAAACAAAAGTACCCAACTGATCAGAAGAAATGTTGGTTGAGATCGTAACACAGTGTGTTAATTAAACAGCAGCACGAAATAGTTGCTAATGATCATTCAAGCGGTGATATTGGAGAAGGTGATCACCATAGTAACATTATAAATGTAAAGATGCTGTTGAAAAATAAGACGGTGATATTGGTTTCATTCATTGTAATTAGTTTTGAAGATGAGGTTGGTGATGATTATGATGATATTTACGCTAGTGACCTTGCGACATAAAACAAGACAAAAGCAAAAATAAAGATTAAAATTAAATACAGCCGTACAAGTATAAAAAAATACACTTTTTTTTTGAAGTACCTTATAGTAAACTATTCACCGCCTATTAAATGCCCTACATGCAATGTATTGAGTACATTTATTTAAGGAAAATTAAAAGTAATATTTACTCGTAACGTGAATTAATATTTAAATGTAATTAATTAATTTTTATTTGGTTTTTCAATTCAATTTTTAAGCTTAAAGTCTGTTTTATATATTTTTAATATTGAACTCACAATATTAAAATTAAATTAAAAACAAAACATGGTAATTATTATAATTTTTTACTGCCTTATGTAGGGATCAAACACGCCACTTGCTTTATTATCGGGCAAATTTATTAACAGGCAATATTTTTGCTGAATTATCGTAGACTATTTCGTAATTTTAATTCTGTAAGTGGCATTAAACTGTTTTTGATCTCTATGCAGTTTTTTCTAAATGTTTACATGTATGGCCAAAAAGCTGTATGAAATAAGATTGATTTTTTCCGCAGTGATGAAATTTTTATTTAAATAAAAAAATCAACTAATTCGACCAAGCCTATACGTGTCCACACAGGTGTGCTATAAAATCAGAACCTTTCGGACTGCAAAGGCAATTTATACTACGGCTTTTTTTCACAATGTTGGATCACTTTATGTATGTTATTTTGCTACTTTTAGACAGTTTAGATTACATTAAGCAATTTTTGAATGACATTGACATCACGTGCTTCAGTTTTAATACTTGAAAATTCTACTCATCTCAGCATGATCTGCTGTAGTTTAATTTTCCGGTTACTGTGTTAATGTGGCACTCAAAGTTTTACAAAAGAAATTTGTTTTTATTTAAGTTTCAAAATTATATTGGTTGTTTTTTCCGTAATATGTAAAGGTAGACATCCTGTATGGCATACATAATTTCTGAATATACAAACAGGCTTAATTTGCATAAGGTTGAAACATAAATGAAGAATGGCCACATGATATAGAAAAAGTTAGATCATTACAAAAATTTTAAAAGTGTCTTTAAAGACTGAGTGTAACTTTCTTACTGCTTCTTATCGTGTAATAAAGCTGTTTATACTTTTTATATTTGTTATTATTCGAAAATTTAAATTCAGCGCATAATTAAATCAAAGATTTAAGATTTGATAATCATAATTATAATAAATATTTAATATTCAAAAATTGTATTCTACAACTAAACTTCCTAATAAGCTTAACATAAAAAAATATGAATTGTCTCATTAGTATCCTGGTTGAATTATATGATTGTTTCCAACTCTTTGAACTTGTTGTATAAGTTTTAAATTAAGACAACTGTAGAGTGCATATAAAATTTTGTGTAAGTACTTTGCAAGCTCCTATATTGGAAAATGTGAATATAATTAAGTTCTAGTTTTGCAAGAAAATAATTTTATTCAAAGTATTGACGACAATTTTGTAATGGCAATAGTAATAGTAGATGCAAAGAAAAAAATCTATTATAAAAACGTCTGTAGCATTTAGAAGGTATCAGAGAATAGACTAGTGTGAGCAAAGAAGTAAACAAGTTTTTGGAGATCTCATATTAAAAAAGTAATTTAAATAAAACGAGAGAAACTCTTACTAAAAAATGATAATTGCAAAGATCGTGGATTAACGATTATGATTATGATATGTACTTTTGATTTTGCTTTTCCTATAATCAAAATTATTTACAATACTTCTACGATTTCCAAACCGTAGAAATAGTGTTACAACTGCAATTTCATTTTTATGTGATCGTATAAAAAAATAATATGGATCACATTCGATTTGCGTGTGAATGAATCGTACAACTGTGTAGGACAGAGTATACTGCTCTTTTACAAATTTTAGAATTTGTGTTTTGCACTGATTGGGATGTTACATGCAAAATTGCGCTTAAATTTGGTAAGCATTTTCTTTGTTTTCATGAACGTTGGGCTAATTTTACGTTTACGTTTCGGCACTTTACATTATTAACGGATACACTATAAAGTTTGCTCAACAAAAAAAAAAATTAAAAAATAAAATTATAATTCAAATTCATATGTGAAATAAATCAATATGAAAGCTTAATAATGTGTTTCATTAAAGTAACGTCTGTGACTAATTGACGGTAAAATCATACTCATCGGTAGGCCTTCAACAGAGTAGTTTTGAAAAATAATTCCAAAAATTTGGTTTGCATGTGTCTATTCCCAAAATTCAGAAATAAAATAAATATCGATGAATAAATGGGGGGGAATATTTAATAATATATTTTTATTAATTACAATTTGCTTTCAGAAGCTGAAGGGGTATTCATAATGTCATTTACCGAAACATAAAATCATAATCATTTAAACAATTCCCTCAGATATTGCAGCAGAAATAAATTGCTTTAATTAAAAGTCGTATAAAAAATAAAATGATGCTGTGTTCCTGCACTGAATTGTTATTGAATGTTAAAGTTATTAAACAAATTACTGTAGTGTTGATGATTATGAGAATGATCATCAACATGCAATGATTTAACACATTTTTATTTTTTTTAAATTTTTGTTACATTAGCTACAAAAATGTTACAGACTTTTGGTTAATTTTAAGGATTTCCAATCTGAAATAAACTCGTTTCAGCTGGTATAGCAATTTGGTCTTCTTTCTCTTGCATGTCTTCCTCAGTCTGCGCAAAAAATACAGGTCATTGCAAAAAAAAAACCCTTTTATTCTCTTGTTGCTTTATTTCATGTTGTTCAAGATACCAGTCAGGGTGTATATAAATTTGAATTCAAAAATTTCGCCGGTATAAAAACAGCAAAGATTGCCAAAAATATAAACAGTTACCAATTGAAATTATTGGCTTAAACATACATAGCCTGTGCATAAATAAATAGGTAAAACGGCCTAAAAATGAAACTGGTAAGTTTTATATTTAATATTTTAATTTATTTCCTAAATTTATTCTCAATTTCAGTTCGTCTGTCTTGCAGCTTTTGCTTTTATTGGCTGTTGTCTTGCTGAAAACATTGACAAAGATGCTGAAATACGCAGTTTAAGCAATGATGCGGCCGATGCTGAAGGCAATTATCAATATGCTTATGAAACTAGCAATGGTATACAGTTCCAAGAATCTGGTAATCCAGCTGGTGTCCATGGCTCCTTAAATTATGTTTCGCCTGATGGAGAACATATTGCTTTATCCTATACCGCCGATGAAGAGGGTTATCATCCCGTTGGTGACCATTTGCCCACACCTCCACCAGTTCCGGCCTACGTTTTACGCGCTTTAGAGTATATTCGTGCTCATCCACCTCCACAAATTAAGGCGCAACAATAAACATTAAGTAAATTTATATACATTTTTGGTTAATTAGTGTTAACATAAAAAAAGGACGTTATCCCCCTCCACCAAATAATTTGAATTGATTTTAAGGCTGTTGATACAAAAACATTTTTTCTATATAAAAATCACTTCTTGTAGTTTATGGAGCTACAAAACAAATCGTTGTTTATGGTCGAATTTTGAGTATGCACAATAAAAAACCATATTTTAATAAACGTTATAAACTTTAAATAAATTGTATTTATTAAATACTGGGTGCTGTGAAAACAAAGCTGCTGTAACTTTTTAGAGCATGTACAACGCTTAAAGATAAAAAAAAAGTGATTGATACAAACTGTTTTTTTTTTTTTATTTTAATTAAGCTTAATTCTATTTTCTTATTTCCTTTATTTAGATGAGCTTGAGATCTTTATTTTTTTTAGAACAATTGTTTCATGCAAGTTTCCACATGTGTTGAAGATCTTAAATTAGTCGTTCTCTAAAGGTGTAGTAAATTGCAAATCGTTGTAACTAAAGCAATAAACTTAAAATTTTGCAGTTTTTTTGCATTTTTATCCATTTATGTTTTACACATTTTCTTCCGTACACATCGGACATCGGTACTTTTTCAAAATCGTATAACTTACGAAAAAATTTAAAAATAATTTCTTCTAAAACCACTACACTTTCTAATAATAATATCTTTCTAATCAGATTTTAATTTTTATGTATATATAACCATTGAAACAAAATTGTTATAACACAATATTTTTATTCACGTAATAAAAGTGAATATGCTTAGCGATCGGCCGCAGTTAAAGGTTGAAATGAGTGGCGGCGAATTTATTCTCAAGAGGAGCTAATTTCTCTCTCCCCTTAAATTTTGTTCGGTGTTTAAAATATAAAATTTTTTTACAAATTTTTTTTCCATTTAAGAGAATTTATTTAAATTTATACATTTTAGACAGTTATATGTAGTATAAGTTTTTATTTTCACTAATTTTATAGGAGTTGTATGGTTTCTCCGATAAACTGCCTAATATGACCTTCTCATATTGTTCACATGTATGTGATATCAAGGGAGCATTTCCTTTAAATTTTTCTTTTCATGTCACTGATGCAAATATAATAATTATAAACTCTAACATAATGCTTTATGTGCATTTTTGTGTACATATGCCGCTGAAATTAAACTTTTAGTGATGACGAAAACGATAGTAATGGCATCTACGTTCCCTCGCATAATTGTGTGGAGTAAAAAACCTGCAATTTTTAAAGCACTCAAGTGATTCCCATGAAGCAAACTGAGATTCAAAAGAATAAGAGTATTTTTGATTATAGTGTTCCATAACACAAGATATTATTTTTTTATTTTAACAAACAATAATTATCATGTCTGGTGTTTCTAAGTCGCACCTCATCGGTCCTTATTTGTATGACATTTTTGCATGACATTTCCCTTTTAAACTGTACACTGTCAATGTGGAGGTTTTAATCCAATTTATGCTACAAAAGAAAAAATTTTATATATCATTGTATTAACATCGTATTTTGTGGAGCATTAGCTACAACTTTTGCATGGTGCACAAAGTTTTAGTAAATTCTAATATTAATTTCATTTGAATTTATGATTACCATCGAGGTTTTTGACCATGTTTAGATACTTTTATTTATTTTCTTTTTATGCTATTAAAAATATTTTAATATAAAAATGAATAAGGTAAATGAAAAGCGTTGTCACATGGAAAATTTGAAAAAGATATTGTCAATATTACAAGCTCTGTCACGAAAGTTTCACTCTACTAATATTTAATAACTATTTATTTCTAATTTAGGCAATTAGAAATTTTTCCTTTTCAATTGGTTGAATTTGTTTTTAAACCAGAAATTAATTGTTTTTATTTTAATAATTCTATATTCTTTAAGCCTTTGTTTATTATTATCTCCTGTATTTATCTGAGCAAAAGGTGTTTCTTTTTTCGAATTTTTTAATTCCAATATTTTGAAATATACACGGAAGAAGCTCATCACAAGTTGCCGCACCTGTTGCTCAGAACAATATAAAAGATAATAATTACAAATTAATTACATTTTTTTTTAAATTGGGAAGTTTAACTCGGTTAGTGTTGCTTTTTAAAACAAGTTAAATTTGAGTTAAATATGTAATTTTGTAGGCTCTTACATCAAAACATATTTAACTCGTATTATTTATCTTTACCCACATCTTTTCCCATCAATAGTAAAAAATAAGAAAACATTATTTTTTCTTAAAAAATCACTAAATTGTAATAAGTATATTATTGCAAATGAATTATAATATTCATTCAAGAATTCTATAAGTATTATAAACGAAAATTATACTTCCAGTTTTGCGCTGACGTGGAAAAATGATCTAACACCTATTGGTTTTTGGGTGGGAAAAATGAATATGGCTATCAATCATTTGGCTTTTTCAATTAAATATTCGACTGACAACATTTCATTTATTTCATGAGAATAAAAAACGCATATCATTTGAATAATCTATTATTTCCACATAATTGTCTCAAACCAATTTTTTTAATATTTTGCTAAGCATTGAAAATATTTAAATAGCTCATAAAAACAATCCGACTAGAAAAACTCAATTCAGAAAAAAAGTAAAAATTGTTTATTATTTATTTTAAATTATTTAGTTTCACACGAAGAGATATTTAAAAATGCAAAAATAACAATAGATTAATGGAAAGAAAAAAACTTGGTTCGTGTTAATAGCAACTAGAAGAACAAACTCGTACGTATTTAACGGGAATCATTGTGTGCTAAAATTAAGTAAGGATTGCTAAATTTTACTGTACAAATACAAATGCCACTCTTAATCCTTTGATTTGTTCCGATAAGCGAGAGTATCATCACTCCATAATAGCTCTTTATTTTTCTTTTTCTTGTACAGAAACCAAAAAAAAAAAATGTTAAAAGAACCGAACAAAAGAATTAAAGAAAAAAAAGTTCAACAAATTATGATATAAGACCGCAAAATTTACGCTAATTAATGTTAATAAATGGTAATAAATGAAAACAGTCGGTTAATTCAGCATTAAAGAAATCAAGTATTATTTTAACAAAAGTAGCTTATAAGGAAAAATAATCAAAATTTCCACTCTCAGACATTATCGGCCACCAGCATCGCACATTTCAATTGTAGTTGTAGGCAATTTCCTCATCACTGGCAGTCGAAGTTTATATTTAAATATGGCAAAACTAATCAAACAATATCAAATACACAAATTTAAACAAGAAAGAAACTTTTAAGAAATAAATGAGAATATTAAGAAAAATTAGAAAAACGTTTCAACATAAAGTGAGTCAATTTTGTTGGCTAAATAAAATCAAAAATAAATATTTGATATAACTGATATTATTGGAGAATTATTAGATTTGTTTACAGGTTTGAAAATGGAAGCTGATATAACGAAATTAAGTTGCGCACCATACGATGATAGAGGTGCTTTTAAAAGTGGTTATTTGCTTCAAGAAATGGAATTGATGTGAATGTAACACGCCCAAAAATTAAAGACAATGGCTTTTTTTGAAAAAGTTCATGCATTTTGTATCATGTGGTTAGCGATCACATCCCACATCTGGAATTTCCATGTAATAGAAGAAAATTAATGAAACGAATTATGACAACCGCTTTAGCAGATTTTTGCGGTTTTCTGAGAAATTTTCAATTTAACATTTTTGCAAAGCTTTGCCATAAAGAAATACAGCGTGTCCACAGGGAAGGCCTACCACTTTGTTTGTTTATAATTTTTGATTAAATGAAAGATAATAGATCTTATATTGATAAATTTTTTATTTAACGTTGGCAATTTAAATGCATGGCTCTGTTAGCCTCACGAATGCGAGCTCTTTTGAGGACATTTTTCATTGCATTCGCATAAATTTCTCACGCGATTTCATTAATTTCATTACGAATATTTAGTTAGTGTTGGTCAATCGTTTAGTTTGTTTACACAAACCTTGCTTTTCAGATATCTTTAGAAAAAGAAGTCCAGAGCAGGCAAATCAGGCGACCGTGAAGGCCAATCAACATCAGCGTTTCTTAAAATAACTTTTTGTTTAAAAAATTGTTGCATGCGATATGGCACCGTCTTGCTGAAATCACCATTGACAGTTACCATTACACCATTTTGACCAACTTGCACACCACACTACCACTTCTCAGAACCGACTATTATAAAATGAAAATGTGGCTCACCACTCGTGATTTTTTCGTGAAAATCGGAACTGTAACATCCTATTGACATACCTACGGCAGCGTAAATGATCTCTTGTGTCAAATTAATCGTAAATGGAAACAAATGCAAGTCCTTGTACAAAATTGTGGCCAAAGTTGTTCTTTGAAAGCCAGTCTGCTGTTCACGAATTGAGGTTAATAGATTGTTTTGGACACTTTCTTGAGCAGCAGTAATGTTTTCAGCAGTAATTTTGCAGTAAATTGTTAGTTATGCTTGCTCCTACCACTCTTTCTCCGAAATTATTCACAACACAATAAATAGAGCTTATTATTGGAATGTTATTTCTTCCAAAAATTTCACGAAAATTCATAATCGTCATAATAAATTCATAATAAATTTGCCACGTCTCTATTTCACTACTGCCAAATATGAACTGTCAAGACTATTGTTTTCAGAAATGGCGTCAAAACAAATTAGAATACCTTCACGGCGGGCACCCTGTGCTTGTACCAAAAAATTGAAAAATTGTAAAAATTTTTATAAACATATTTAGTACCTTGTACAACAAATATAACCGGATTATAAAATAGTGTGAACTCATAATATGTTCCAATAATAATAATATTAATAATTTTATATATTTTCATTATGAGAAATTTCATCTGCAAAAAAGCCCAATACAGAAAAGTAGCTTATTTTTATAAATATAAAAATTAGATTAGAATTTAAAAAAATATACTTAATTTTTTTTTTGGATACTTGAAAATTTATTATATAATATCCACATAAACGTCGTGATTCCTCGCCTAAAATATTTCCGGCCAACTGGAATTTGGCTATACAAAATGTTAGTTTTTATTGTCTTTCATTGGTTTAATGAGAAGATCTCTTATACAAATTTATAAATTATAACAACTCGTTGTGTATATTAGAACATTATGCATCGAAGTTCTTTATATGCATATGTAAGTATGTAGTATAATTTCTCATCTCACAAAAGCTACGAATACAACATTCGCTCAATGCCGCCTAATAAATTAAAAAAAAATGTTTATAAATAAAAATTTTTAAAATAACTATACTTTAACATTTGCATGATGTATAAACAATATTAAAAATAATTATACGGAAATTTAAATTAATTAGACTAAACACAATTAGATTTTTAATGTGTGTATGTAAAATATTAGTATCTGCAAAAAGTGTCATAGAACTTTAATATCTAAGTCATTATCTTTCTCATAAATTCGTTTGATGTTTTATGGTAAATATATATACATCTTTCTTTAAAAATATATACATATTATATATAATATGTATATATATATATATATATGTTATTCTATTTATAAGGAATTTTTATGTAAAAAGTTTAATATTCTAGTGAATAAGTTACTGATAATTAATTTTGGAATTTTAGTGCGATATCAAATATCAATAAACTTCTCTATGATACCTAAGTTTTAATCGAAATCTGTAATTGTGCCTGCAAATAGTTGTGAAAATGAAACTATAGGTACTCATATTGAAAATTGAATTTATTATAAAGCTGAAACGGAGTACATTGTCAAAATTGATCTCTTATTCATATATTTACTATTAAAAAAATATATAAATAATAAATATAAAAATACAAACTGTAAATTATTAGGTTTTTTAAGACAATTAACTCTCGCTAGAAGTCTTGCGACAATTATTAAATTTAAAGTAGAGAAAAATTCCGCTTAATTCATTTTTGTACAGCTGCGTACATATAACAAAATAAAAAAATCTAACTAACTAACTTAGTGCTCTAAACTTTTGTAATACTTCGTATTGCGATTGAGGAAAAGAAAAATAAAAACAAGAATTGTTACAACAGTATTTCAATACAAGCAGCGAAAGTAGGGTTTGCAGTACTTGCGATTTGTTACACTAAGTATCGGAAAGTAGCGTTTTATCCCATATGTATTAATTAACTTAAGTCAAAGTAACCAACAACCTTTCAGAGAGACGCAGGTTTGCATAATGATAGCATGGTTTTTTCCTAAAACGCAAATATTAAACATGTACGATTTCCATTACTTGTTTGATATTTGAAAATCTCTTTTACAAATTAGAGATTTCTATAACGGTGCTTAATTGAATACACATCTCACTAAATTTGAATGGTAGCTATTAAGCTCTTATACCAGAAATTGCTATGGCTTTTAAGCTTTTTATTATTCCTGGATGCCTTCATACCGGTATTAAAGCAACATGCAAAACAATTGACATGTGTTGTTTGAATAACATTTGTTTAAATATTTATTGGAGACATAATAAAATACAAAAAAAGATACAAATAGAACCGTGACAAGCTCCAAATTTTTTAAAATTCAACTTATCTCTGAAACACTTGCAGTTGCCTTTAAAGTTTTGCTGTGAAAGCACCGTTGCTTGATGAAACGCATCGTTCGATCGCATTGTTTCTTACGATCAGCATTTTAAATTATTCTGCCAGTAGTTCAAAAATTCTTCTCCTCTTTATTTTTCATACAATCAGAAAAGTGAAATAAACTTTTAAAACTTTTTTTAACATAATGTTTTTATCACGAATACAAAAGGAATATTTCAAGGTTGGTCTTAAATCTGGTTTTAAGAAAGAGTAAAACCAAACATACAAGAATAATTAAGTATCCATCAGAAAACAGTATATTTGAAACAAGAAATATGTGCATATATACATATAGATAGACCGTTGAGAATGTTTTTGAAATCCATATATACATAAATAAAGTGTATCAATAAAAATTCCGAAATCTCATTTCTAGATCTCTTTTAATATTGTCATCTTTTTCGTATTCTGTTTCAACACTAATGAAACATTAGCCACCACTAGGCCTCTGGATCAGAGTGCTTTCACAATATATTACAATAACAATCCAGCGAATAGAGCTGGACAATTTACGTTTGATTTTCAAACATCAAATGGGATTACAACAAAGGCGGCGGGAAATGAATACGGCATGAGTGGCGTAGTGCAATATGTTTCGTTGGAAGGACTACCCATAACCATGACATATGTGGCCGATAGTCAGGGCTATCATCCAAAAGGAGAGCATATACCAAAAACACCACCCCACATTACAAAATCTTTAGACTATATACGTACACACCCAACTGTTGATGAAATAAAATCACGCAGCCTGTGAGTTAAACCGTAAATTTTAATATACTTATACAGAAGAAAGTCATGCGTGCTCTCGAAGAATACTGTCTATTTCTAAGTGGAAATGGCTTTAGTTGAAATCGTGAGAGATTTCGCTACCGGTAGCATAGTTCTAAAAAATAAAAGATAATGCACCCCAGTTTTGAGATATCCATATTCGTTATAGCCCTGTTCTACTGCAATGTAATACAGATAATACTCGTATGCATTTACGGATATTAAGTATTTAAATATTATTGTGTTCAAGTTTCTAATGAGATTTAATTTAATTAACTATAAGTAAATTTAATTTAACTTTTTTTTCTTACAATTTGTGTTTTTTATTATTTCTATTTAATTATAATAATAAAACAATAAATATTTAACAATGATTTATGGCATAAATTACATGTATTGGCTTTTTTATATATAAAAACAAAAATGCATAATTAATTTATTTAAAAAATAAAACTAAAGCTTAATGATAAATTCGTTTCGATTTATTTACTGGTGTGGCACATTGTACAGTGGCGTGTGATTACACAGTAGAGAAAATTATATCATTTACTTTGCGATCTAATTCAAATTTTTATTTCAAATTGACATAGGAATTTTTAATTAAAATATAACTGATTAAAGTATGTACATATGTGTACAAGACATTTATCTTGGAAGCGCACCAACTTCATCCATAACAAATTATGAGGTCTTTGAGGTTGTTAAATTTTTAAGTTTGTTCATCGTTACTTAATTTCGGAGTTACATCTAATGTGTGTCGCTCCTTTCATATTCGTAAAAACGCTCAATATTTACATTAACATTTAATTTATTTCGAAACGCAGTAGTAAAAAAAATTCTTAGTTTTGAATTGGATCATTTTTTTTTTGTCGAACTACATGGGTTATTGAATGTTTTTAGTCTAGTTTAAGGACTCGTTGCACTATCCTACACAGTCGTACAATTCATTCGCACGAAAATTGAGTGCTAGCCTCCTATTTTAAGATATCGCATCAAAATGTGATACAAAAACATATGTCTTCTGGTTATAAAATATAAACAAAATTAATTCATTATATTTGGTGCTGTAGAAAAATATTAGAAAATTAATTTTGCAAAAAATAAAACAAATAACACATTACCACTTTAGGTATTTATATTCAAAATTATTAAAATGGAAACAGAAAAATTAATTTTTAAGAAATGAACTATAAACAAGCCTTTGCAAATATTAAATTTTAAATATAGTTTTTTCTTGTTTTGCATGTTGTTTTGTTTTCTTGTTGTCTTGAAGTAAAAGCAACTCTGATCGCACGAAAATGATCATTTTAAAAAATTTTACGATTTGTCAAACAAAATCGCCCATCTTTATGTCACACTATTTTATTTTTTCAGCACACATGTCAAATTAGCAAATCGTACGACTGTGGAGGATAGTGAAACGGAGCCTTTAGAAAAGGTTTTTTGAAGTATTTTGTTTTTGGGCAAGTTTAAGACATATTTTATGTCATTATTTTTTTATGTAATTTTAAGACATATTTGTTTTTTTGCGAACCATTTTTCTTTATTGTTTTTGTTCGCCCATAAAATGATAACTGTTAAGCGATGAAGGCAATATCACTGGTATTGTGTTAATTAATAAGCGTTTAATTGTTATATTATTAATGAAAATCAAGAGCGCTTAAAGAGACTGTTGGCTATTTGTAAATGAATATTACTTTTACTGAAATTGTGAGAAATGTCACCAACAAAAGCAAAATTATTAAAAAATTTTGTAAGAACCATTTATCCAAGTACAACTCTGTAGCAGCATGCTTTAGTCCCAATTTTAAGATTTTGAAGAGTTTTAAGTTGGCAAAATTTGTGCTATTGCAATTTCCTCATACTTTTTATGTGTCAGATAAAAACAAAAATTAATTAAAAATTAATCATCTCAAACGAGTTTAGTGAATATATTATTTTAATTCAGGCATATTTTTATTTCGATTTTTTTATAATCAAAAAGAATTATAATTTTAAACGTAGTTAAAAACATACGTAAGCATTCATATATACAAAGAAGGCGAAGTGCATATAAATATATATGCATGTTAACATATATATATATATATATATATATACATATATAACTCTTAAAGTTTTCTACTTACCATGCATGTCACTTTAATCCTTCAACTTTAAAATTTGAATTTTTAACAGACATTTGCTTTTAGTAGATGGCTGCAACGATTAAAGTTTTAAGTGGGCATACAGTGGGTATTGATATTTACATATAGTAGAATTAACTTTTCATATGTTTTTCAAAATATGCATATACAAAATTGTGCGAATCAGCAATGAAGGAGTTGATGCAATCCTACTTGTATTATATGTATAACCGTGTATATATGTACAAGTTAATTCCTCTTTGTGGGAATAATTAAAAAAAGGTATATATTTTTAACAACACTCAAATGTGTGTATCTTTATTAGAAGTATTATTAAGACTATTTGGTTCGATACAGTCATACAACTGCGTGTTGTTCGAACTGAATGCTGAGGATAAAAAGAGATGAGTGTAAGAATTTTCTCTTATTTATACTCGTCTTTACATTAAGTATTTACTTACAGAATTCTTAGTATTTAGGATTTACTTATGTTTTAAATGTGTTTCTTAAGTATAATTGTTTAGCTGGAAATATGTCATTGATATAAGGGTGCAGACAGGGTTGTCTTGTCCCTTAATTGATATTTAATGTTTCTTAAGCCTAATATAATTATTCTCTTAACTACAAATACTTAAACATAAATATGCATACAAGGTTGCCTTGTTAATTATTATTATCCTTTTCATGTGTGTGACGTTTTACTCGTATAGACGTCATGAATTTACATATATATAAAAGTTTGTGGTTAGATGATTGGATATTTGTTCAACTGGTACTAAAATAATATTTGCCCAGTTAAAATATCGAAGAGTACAAAAAAAAAAAAAATTAACAAACAGTGTAACATTTTTAATACGTTTAACTTGGAAATATTTCCCCTTTTTGGTAAATTTTATATACGAATAATTTATGGCTAAATGTCGCATGGTACCGCTGGCGTATACAACGCTATTTATGTTATGACTATTGTTATAATTTTTAATTTAATATATGAGGAGTTATATTGAACGGTCTATCATGCTTATCTCGTCACAGTTTTTGCCCTCTGCACTTGCGATTTTGATTCTTTATCTCTCTATTATGAACTGAAAAAGCCAGAATTACTCAAGAATTGCTGTAGGCAAAGCGAATTTAATTTGCATAAGATGAGATTATGCAAGTGAGATTGCGCAGAACTCTACTGTGTGTGCATCTTAGGTTTGATATGTATTTGCACTCAGCAATTAAATACAAACCTCTACTTCTGCAGCCATGAAATCATGGAATTATTGCTACGTATTTGATATTTAATATATTTTTTTTAATTGAAATATTTTTATTACAATTAGTTTTTACTGTGTTCATACGACTTCTGTATTATTTATTTTGGGTTATCTGGTCACTAGTTGCCTAAATTTTAAATGTACTCATAATAGCGAAATGAAAATCAAAAAAGTCATTTTTAAGATAAGGAAAATTAACCAAATAGCAAACAGGTTAAAAATTAGATTCAACAATATAATGAAATTAAAATATGTGTGACGTATGAAGCATTTGTTAACAAATAATCATTTTAGAAATAAATGTGCAGAACCCTTAATTTAACTACTTCAGTTTATTAAGTTTATTAATAATTAATATGCTTTAATTTAAATGTCAGATGTTTTCTATACAACTCCACTTCCTCCACAAAACAAAATGATTAAATTTTAAAATTAACTAAATGAAACATTGCCGGCCCAAATAAATATATTTGTACAAAATCAATAAATGAATTAAATATAAAAAGAAGCAGTAAGCGATGACATTTAGGAAAATGTATGGGGTTTTCTACTTAAAAAGCGAATTATTTTTTAACATTTTAAATTTAATAATATCTTTTATTGATGTTTTTTTTTTTGTGAAGCATAATTAACAATTTTTTCAAGTTGACATTCGTTGGCCGGTCTTGCATCAGTAAGATAAAGAAGAAGTTTGAAACTACTTCTAGAGTATGATTTCAATAGATAATGGTGTCAATCCAAAAACACATGTTTAAATATGCAGAATAATTTTTTTTAGAAAAGTAACATTCCTAACGTGTTGGCTCGTATATTGAGGCTTTAGTATTGTAGACGACAGGATGTGAAGAAATAGCTAAGTAACGTCGAGCAGTGACTTCTCGCATCAAGTAATCTATGTACATATGAGATGTACTATCAACAACCAATGAAATTGACAAACAAAAATAGAACTGGGGTATCTAACTCGTAGCCATTCCTAGTTTACAATTTTCCTTGATCTTTGTAAAGTTTTGTAATATACGACAAAATGTTATTATTAAAATTTTATGTATAGTTTAATTAATTATGGCAATCATGAATTTTCTACAGCACCAAATATTTAGATATATTTTGTCTATATTTTGCAACCGAAAACATATGGTTTTGTACCATATTTAAATTATAGTTTGGCACCAACAACTCTATTTTGATGCGATTTTTTAAAATAGGATTTCATTTTAAATTAACGAATTTAATATAAAATAGTTGGGGCCTTTCCGTCCTAAGGCAGGGATATATATACGAATACGTATAAATTATCCTAAGGTCGTTCCTCTTCTAAGAAAGCCAAGAACAAAAATCAAGCACAGAATAAAATTTGTTGTATAAGTTTGAAAAACATTTTCAATGCTCCAAACGAAATGCATTATTGAATTGTGTTGCTGATTTCAGTGAATAGGTGTAACCATTTAAAAAAAATTATTTAATTAATGTACATCGTTAATCATCAGCGTTGCTTTTATTTGTGATTAAAAATTAAAATTTATTAAAATTCCAGAGGATTTTCGATAAATATTTTTTGAAATAAAATACATAATATAATAATACAAATAATATAAATCGTATTGTTTGATATTAATTGTCAGTGAAATTAACATTATTTGAAACATAAACATTAACATTAAAATTCTTACGTAAATGTGTGTTTTTAACCAGATTACCAATAAAAGGAATTTTCAAAATATTGTATATAAGTTCGGAAACTATCTCCCGTAGTAATAAAAGACTCAAAATTCTACTGATCACTATTTTAAAATTATTGATATCTTCAAAGTAGAAATTACCACACATTGCCGATATTTTTCATATAAAAGTGAGAGTGCCCGAAAATTTTCATCTTTCTCTATGACTTCGTTTGAAAATATGTTGTAATGAAATTGCGAAGTGCATTTGATAATCGTAGAATTGTTGGAAACAATCTTATTAAATTATCAGGTAATGATCTTGTATGGGATAAATCGTTGTATTACAAAGTAATATTGAGATAATTTCAGTATTTTAAATAAAAGCCAGTGTCTGCATTGGCATGCAAGTAAATAATAATTGATTTTAATAAATAATAAAGGCGCTTTGTATCTAAAACATAAAAAGTTACAATGTTGACTTTTCACTAATATGTCTTTAATCAATTAGTACGTCAATAAAACTTCAGGAAAAGAAACTTTACAATTGTAATAGTACTTGGGATACATGTCTTGTTTTGTGTGCCAGTTGGCACTTACGGTTAAAACATTCTGAGTGTGACTTTTTTCCAATACTTGCGCATTATCTTAGTGACTTAATATTCCTAATTTAGTTTGTTTTCTTTTTTGTTTCTTTTCTATTAAATTTTTGATTATTTTTATATATAAGGATATATATATATGTATAGGAAAATTTAATTAATAATGATTATTGTTTTGGTTTAAGATAATAATTAGATCTAATGAATGGCATTTTAGACACTTCAGCATCATAAAAACGATCACGTACTTTTAATTTCACTTCGCATCCAGCTTCCTTATATTGTTCTTGTATATAACCCATAGCGATATTAAAACCTAGTGAAGGACTTGGGCATCCGCTTGTGATTAATCCTACTCTTTTTTCATTTTTGTAAATTTCTACACCAGCACGCGCTGGAGGAGGTTTTCCGGTACCAATCAACTTTACGCCAATTCGCCTGCGTTCTACACCAGCTTTAAGTTGCTTATTGATAACAGCTGCTCCAGGGAAATTTTCCTCTAAGCGACGACGTTTGGCCACTAACCACCCTAAAGCGGCTTCAATTGGTGTGGTGTTGGCATCAATATCGCTGCCATATAAGCAAAGGCCGGCCTCGAGTCGTAACGAGTCACGTGCTCCCAAACCGGCTAATTTGACTTTATGATTTCTTTGATACAACAATGCCTCGGTAACGTGTTCCACACGTTCTGATGGTATAGAAATTTCAACACCATCTTCGCCAGTATAACCACAACGTGTTACGCGGCAATTCGCTACGCCGGCTACCTCAGTTACAACAGTATTCATAAAGTAAAGCTTCGTCAGGTCTGCTGATGTTACTTCAGATAGCGCCTCTACAGCTTTAGGTCCTTGCAACGCAATTAGGGACTGATCGGCAGGTATCATAAAATCAATAGAAACATCATTTCCATTCAACTTGTATTTGTCCACAGCGGATTGCATTATTTGCATATCTTGTTGTTTCATAGCTGCATTGGATACCACATAAAGCAGATCCTCATCGACCTTTGTAACAATTAAATCATCCAAAATACAGCCTTTTTCATTCGTAAAAACTGTCAAAGAACCCGTGCGATCTGCAGCACCGCTTATATCAGCCGTACATATGGACTCGAAGCATTTGACTGCATCTTTACCTCGCACATAAGTTTGTAACATGTGCGAAACATCAAATATTGAAGCGTATTTTCTTGTGTGGCAGTGGGAAGCTGCTATACCTAGATCAGCATATTGCACAGGTAATGAATAACCACCAAAATTAACCATTTTTCCTCCATTTTTAACATGAAAGTCATAAAGTGCTGTACGTTCAACTTTATCATTTGATGCTTGAGCGGAATAAGTGCGTCGTCCACTTGCTGGTAATGAACGTTGTCTTAGACTTCTGCTTGATATCACTATTCTCCTTATCATCGTATTTGTGTAAGCTTTCTAACACAATGACTTAACCAATTAGCTTGTTTCTTGGGGTTATGATTTGCGCAGGGTGCTACTTTGCATCTGAAAGATCTATTATCAACTGAGAAAGTAAGTTTTTAACTATACATATGCAAGTATGTATTCGTGTGTACAACATTCATGCAATGATGTTCTTATCATAAATCGGGTGCTACTTAAAACAGCTGTAATTATGGGAAAATGTATAGATAAGTATGGATGTACAAACATATGTACATATTTTTGTATTTAAAAACTGATAAGAATACTTCATTAACGCTGAACAATGGGAAAATAAGTTTGCAATTTCTGGATGAATCGTTCGATTTGAAACTAATTTATACCCAATTTAGACACGCAAAATATAATTTGGGGAAAGTCTTCTTAATTGTCGTTTAAGCTTTGAGGTTCTTTGCTAGGCAGCTTTTAAATTTGTTTATGAAAGAAATTAGAATACGTATATGAAACTCTTAAGTTTATGGATGAGAGGGAAAAAGAAAATGGTAAGAAAATACATTTTGATCTTCTCTCAAAGTATCTTTGTTCATCATTCTACGAATTGGCAGGCCGCATTATGTTACATGGGCACATACTTGTATTACATGGCTTAAAAGAACAATTTTGAGATCTTAATACCGAAAAAATTGTAAACCATAATTGAAGGTACTGTATCAAAGAAGAATTTCTGTCTCTAAATTATATCCAAGACAAGATTAAGTTTTATGTACATACATGACACATTTGAGTTTTGCCATTCTGATGGATTTCCTCATCAGCAAATTCATATGATGCTAGCAAAGAAATTGTCGCCTGTCAGATTCCTGATATGAATCGCAATATGAATATTAATATCGAATATATTAAATAGTGTGTGTGCATTCATGCACAGATGTATAAACGTTATTGTTTTTTATATTTATTTTCGTTTACTTATACATAATATTTATATATGTATACATGTTTTGCTTGCTAGCGGAGCAAAATTTTAAATTTTTTAGGTTTTAATGATGTACATAAAATAAATTTTTTGCAATTAGAAACAATTAAATAGATATATTCAAAGAAAGAACAAAAGAAAATATACCATAAACCCAGAGTTCACATTAAGAAAATTGATTCTCATAATTAGTACAAAAAATTAATATATATACAATACACATTGAAATCCCAAAAAAAAAAACAATTGCAAATGAAGTACGAGTTAGGACCTTTCTACTTATGTCCACCGATATGTACAAATTTACAAAGATAATAATAATAAAAGGGAAGTTAAAAGTATTTCAAGGGAAAAATTATTCACGACGGAAGTGATCATAAACCCTAGCATTGTCACCAATATTTTTGTACGAACCCGGTCGGTATTTACATTTGCAATACTTCTTTATAATTTGTGAGCAAAATTTTAGTTCTAAGCTTTTTGTTTTTAATATCGCCCATGTTCTGAAAAACGCAGCGTTTTCAAATCGCTTACGGTTCTAAAAACGCAAAACGCATTTCGCTATGTTCTGAAAACGAAGCGATTTGCTGGCGTTTTGCTATTTGTCGAAGTTTTGTTCGAATAATGAAAACATGGTTTATCATAACAAAAAACACAAACAAACAAATAAATTTTAAATTAAAATGTCTACAGCGTTCTTGCTTGCTATATTGGCTTTGAAAAAGCTACAATCTAAAGCATTGTTAATTAAAAAAAGGACACTAAGGGATTCTTCCAATCCATTGGACATTCCGGACCAAGCGTAAGTACATACATACATACATATATAATTGCACAGAAGAATTTCTAATTTAATAGCATTGCTCCGCGCTTTGAGTTTCGTAGCTCTGTACAGGTTAAACAAAACTGCATTTTTAAGTAAACAATTGCGACCGACAATTGAAAAACTGAAGGTAAATTTTTATAGCATATTTTTAATTAAAATTGTGAAAAAATATTTTAAGCTTTAGCTTAAATAAAGAGAAAATATATTAAATTTAAATTTTGCATCATTTCCTTTTGTGTTTAAAGTGCAGTTTCAATAAAATAAGCCAGAACGTTTCAGTATGGTCTAGCGGTTTCAAAACGACAAATTTAAGCAATATGCGTTTTCCAGAACACCTCTTTGGCGTTTTAAAAACGAAAACGCCAAATTTAAGCGATATGCGTTTTTCAGAACATGGGCGTATATTAAGATTCTCATTTTGGAAGTAGCAGATTTTACGCCAATAAATGATGAAAACTATTTTATTGCCAAAAATGGAACCAAATGGAAGAAACGGCGCTTGGATTACAACGTATGCGTCAACAGATAGCCGTTTTGTTGGTCCTAACCCAAATATAAAATATGAGCATTATTAAAGTATTTCATACTATAATGCACCGAAAGATTCAGGCAATTTGTAGAAATATAAACAGAAAAGGCAGAACTGAATACGAAAAATTGAAGGGCGATGAAAGGTCGAGCAGTTTAAAGTAGGTAAACGTTGTATTTATTTAGGAGTTTATAAATGCAGAAATGTAAAGACTGATTGGTTAGGTATGTATGGTACTAAAGCTTTTCATAATTTTCATTTGTTCCAAATTCTCAACATACATTTAGTGCTGTATTTTTCAACTATCATTGGCGATAATTTGTAGTGTACTCATTTCGCATCATTTTACCTAACCAATAAGAGCTATAATGTCCAAACAGATATGTGCGTACATATATACATACTTATTAATACTTCTTTTGTCTCGTATGTACATATGTGATAAACATACATAGAGTAGTTAAAAAAAGACATTTATTCATTTAAATTTATACATTTATTTTCGTGTTTTTTATGTACTTTCATATTTTTAATTCCTTACATTTCTGCCTGTGTTTATTAAGAGAACTATGTACATATACTTATTTACATACATATATGTACATGTGCATATATTTGATTTAATGTGATAATTAAAAATTTTCTTGCCAGCAAAACAAAATATATAATTAATAATTTTTTTATATAAATATATTAAATATATGTATATACATATGTATGTACGTACATATGTATGTATAAAGAGAAAATTACATTAAAACTAATAACTGTAATAATTGCATTATCTTGGCAAAGCTTTATAAAAGTTAGTATAAAATATGTAAATGTTTCAATACGGTATGTGATGGAAACCAACCGAAGTGCAATCATTTAATTTTACAAAATCCTCATGTTTCCATCAAAATACTTTTTGTATACATATGTACGTTTAGGGCGATGCCAACTATTAATTTTCTCTTTATAAAAATATTATTTGGCCCTATTATAAGAATTGTTGTAAAATGTAGTGAAAAATTTTTTATTGATAACATACCACATTCTCATAGCCATAGAGATACAGAGACAGAAAAATAGAGAGAGAGAGAGAGAGAGAGAGAGAGAGAGAAATACCAAGTAGTATTCATACGAGTGTGCATTATGCATAGATAATTCACATAACTATTCTTTTATTAAAACATACTTTTTTATTATAATTTTTACATATGTATATATATTTTTTGTATTTTTTCTTATTGTAATAAATGTGTGTGTGGCTGTATGTATGCATGAGTCAATAGTAATTTTTGTCAATACTACATGCCAATAACGCATTCTTAATACACATCACCATATGCTCAAAAAAATATTCTCACTATATTTGACAAAAAATAATTAAAAAAAAAAAAAAAAAAATGGAGAAAAAACTGAAGATAACGATAGCCATGGCATAGAAGGGATCAATTAAATTAATTCTATTATAACAACTACAAAAATTCAAAAATATTTTTGAATAATAAACAATGTTTTTTTCTCATTTAAAAAGTTTTTTAAATTTGTATTAAAATTACATTTATTTTAGCTTTATTATAAATTTTAGTTCTTACATTAATGTTTGTTTCATAATTCTTTACCCTTAATAATCATTTTACTTTTAAAATTCTAATTCTAATAACTAAAGTTATTTACTTTTGTTGTTTTGTTGATTCCATTAAAGTTTAATAGTATTACATTGAAAAGATAAAATGAACTCTATTGCTACGGCTTTTCATGCATACCTTTTGTATAAACTGATTACTGTTTTATACAATTAAAATTGTTTTCCTTTCATCTTGAATGGTCGAAAATTTAATATAAATGGAAAATCTTGACATAGTTGGAGTAAATGATTTTGGGAACATATTTCTTTTCTAAATTATAGCTTTTATGAATTATTTCTTTGCTAAAATATGTCATCAGCATTTTAAAGTATAACGTAATGTTAATAAAATTATAAGAAAAATGTAAGCATATTATACAACTTATGCTAAGAAAATAACTAATTAAACCAATACAATTTCTTTTAAATTAAGCGTTTTTGGCAACGCTTATAATATAAACACAAAAAAAAAATTAGCATTTTTTTTTTTGAATTGTGATATATTTCTTTTTTTATCCTTAGACATATTTAATTGATATTTATCCCAGAGTTGAGGCGAATAACTTTTTATAGGATCATCCACTAAAAGCATTGAAGCCTGCAAAATAGATTTAGGAAAAACGGTATTTAGATAAAAACTAATATATTTAATATTTTATTGCTTTTTTTCGACACGCCTTTTATGAGATATTTTGTAATACGCAAAATTAATTCTTAATTTATTTTATTTTTCGTGTGGTCTAGATGTCTGCATTTTATTTGATACTAAACCAAAGTCATTAATAGAGACCTCAAATAGAATAAAAAAATTGGATAATTTTTGTTTCGATAACATATCCAAAACAATATAATTCGCAGTACGACAATTACGTAATAAGTGAAAAAAAATTTCATGTAACCAATTGGAAGCCACAAGGCAAAAGAGCTCGCCATCCTACACCAAAAAAAAAAATTTAAAACCTTCTGAAAGAAAGCCCATTCCACACTATTATACTGTGTTAAGATTTGCCTAGTATTCAAATAATATACAAATGTGATACAGAGAGTTTGTATACAATATTTTATAGAAATAGTAAAAAGTGAAAGAGAAACGGGCATCCCATACGACTTACAATTAATTCCTAAAAAATTGCTAAATGTATGAATGCTATTTGCAATACATTCAACTTGCAAGTGTTATTGAGTTATATGTTTATTCCCGTAACAAATTCTTTTTTCCTCTTTAAAAGAAAAAAAAGAAAAGGCATAGCATTTTTGCAATCTTTGCTATTAGCATTGTGTTAATCGACAGAACAGCTTCGAATATGAATAGAACAGCGTTCACATATAATATATTATATACACATACCTGCCTACACTCCAACAAGCAAATAAAATAAAAGATTTCAGCTGTAACTATATAAGTTATTAACATTGAACGTTGCACAAATTTTATAGCTGCCACCCCTAATCCGTGCTTATAGCAATTTTGTCGGTGCGTCCCGCTGATGTTCCTAAGAATAAAAATTTTTCTGGCATAAATTTTTAACAAAAATGGTCGCCCAGGCAGAAAAATCGACTATTCAAAAGTTACACATATACCGCCCACAAATTTATATACACATACATGTGTAAAATAACACGCCTGCCTACAACAGCAGTATACACAACTTTAAGCAACCAGTAGTTGTGTCGAAATGCCGATTAAGTTTTACAACTATGCGAATCATTCTATTTGCATTAAATATTTACAATTATATATTGAGATCTGGAATGAAAAATGTATATCATATATTTTTGAAATTAAATTACCGCCATTACTAGATTATATTTTTCCAAGAAAACTTCTTTTCTATTTTCTACAATGAAATCTTGCCTGGAAAATATCGGGTCGCAATTTGCTGGCACTACCTATGATCAGCAAACATTAAGATGCCCCATTAGGTCCGTAATGATATCAAAATCCAGGAAGCGATTGCAGTTAGAGTAATTTGAAAAATGTTATTGTTATCATTACCATAATTTTTTATTTCGAGCTGTCTTTAACATTACTAACTGATTAGTTAGCTTCATTAAAGGGATATAAGTAACAGTAAATTTCTATATATATTTTAGGTTAAAATACATTTTAAGATTATCGGTGCCCAATATAATAACGTTCCTATGGGATGTATCTACTTATTCAATTTTTTCCTACAAAAATCTACTCCTGTTTTCTACTTTACATGCGATTACATTTTATTTTCAAATCAATCGTTACCATTAGTGTATTTCAATGATACATTTTTATTTCTAGCAGATATTATAAGAAAAGTAGAAGTAAGAATCTGCAATTGATAATTTTTTTTAAGTGTTTCAAAATTTTTGCTTTGTTGATAAAAAAAAAATAAGTAGATACGGATCTTTCGATGTTACCAATTTAGTATTGTGGCATCATAGTAGTACTACTATTAGTTTACTTATAAAATATAATATAACGGTACCATTTTTATTGTCTTTTTCTGCCTGGATGAGCCCGACACCTACTCTCTACGACTAACTCTCATTATCATTACCTTCTACGCCTACGTCATCTTTTTCCATAACACCCTCGGCGCCTGCCGTGGCTGCTTCTAAAACTTGTTGCTGGACCTGCACAATTGGTTGGCCATCTTCTGTATAGGAAACGGATACGGGAATACGAGTACCATCCTCACCAATGACATGAGCACCGCCATCACCATCCTGTGACTGCTGGATAACCAATTGCCCTTCTGCATTGAGTAGAGATGCATCAATTAATTGCGTTTCATTATTTTCACCCTGCACCAACACCATTTGGCCATTTGCATCCGTCATCATTTGTAGAGTTTCACCATCTAAGCCCTCGCCAGATTGTAATACGCCTACTGATTGCAAAAGCTGTTGTATATGTTCTGGATCTTGGACAAGAATTTGATTGCCATCAGCATCGGTGAGAATATGATTATCAAGTTGCAAAAGCTGGCCACTTTCGTTTAGAATGAATTTAATTTGTCCACCATCAACTTGCGCCTGCATGGCAGCTTCATCTAATTCCATAGTAACATGATGTTCACCCTCTCCACCAGCATCGGAACCAGCACCCAATTCATGATGCTCGTGCGACTGCTGTTCTGCCGATTCACCCGCATCTTGTTGGTGAATTTCGTCAGCATGACGAGATTCTGATTGCGGATTTTCTGTTGCGACAGTTGCTTCGTGCGCTGTGTGCCCTTCCTGATGTTCTATCGAATGTTTATTTGTTGATTCATCGATTTTAATTTCTCCTTCAGCTGTGGCAGGTTGACTGGATGAAGATGTTGCTTCTTCATTGTTATGTTGGGCGGGATCTTCCAAGCTCTTAGATTTCTCATTCGATGAATTTGTTGAATTAACGTTTTGTTCTTCGTTATCATCATCTAAACTAGGCATGCTGACCGGTGCAGCACTATTTGGTTTTGGTGATTCTGTCTTTACATTTGATGATGCTGTAGTGGTAGTTGTTGTTGTCCTGCTTGAATCATGTGTTGAATCATCCGGCTGGTCTAACATTGGCATATCTATGCTGACGGATACTGGAGCTGTGGCTGTGTTGGTAGTGTTTGCAGTATGATCTTCACTGTTTGAAACTACTCCACCAGTTTCCTGACCCGGAATAGTGATATTGAATGTTATTCCACCGCCAGAACCAGCTTGTGAAGTTATAACCACTTGATCGCCGCTGCCACCACCACTTCCAGATGATGTTGTGGTCGCAATGCTATTATCGCCTTTATCGGAATGCATTTTTTCAAAAATGCTTTCAATATCTGCCTCCGAGATAGTAGTACTACCAGCATTACCCAAAGAGGAGGCTTGCTGTTGCTGGTGATGAACATTAAGGTCAGTATTATGGTGGACCATTTCATTGGTTTCTTGTTGTGCTGCTTCGCTTAATAAAGCAGCTGCATTTAATGTCGACAACGAATTACTTCCAACTATTGCATTAGAATTCTTTTTGTGGGCGACAGAAGTAGTTGCAGCGTTTCCGTTGGAGTTATCTCCTCTTCTATGGGTTTCCATGTGTTGGTTGTAGTAATTTTCTTGTATGAATGTCAAAGAACAAATATGACACGAAAAGAATCGTATATTGTTAGCGGAAGCGGCTCCAGTCACATCCGTTGTATTTGTATTTGTTACTGGTGTGGTTGAATCACTTAAAGCTTCATCAATTGTTTCCTGTAAAAGCTTTTGTGTTGTCAACACATTTTGAGAAGTTTGCGGCGCTTGTTTCATGGTAATTATTTGCTGCTGCTGTTGAATCTGTTGTGTATTTTGTTGCGGTTGGTGTTCTTCAAAGTGTTTAACTAACATTTCTCTCTTGGGAAAAGACATAGCACACGTGCCACACTTAAATACGTTACCCTGATGTTGTTTAGCATGAGTTGTTGCCGCTTCACGCGTCTCAAAGCGTTGCGCACATAAACGACATTTAAATGGTTTAGATTTCACTCCAGCCATATGTTTACGGATGTGCTCATCAAATATTATTTTGTCGGTAGACTTGAATTGACAATGATTACATGTGTAGAGAGGTGTACCAGCAACAGAAGATTGTGCATTAACGGATGTTATCGAATCAGCTGCAGATGTAGCATTTTGCGGTACTGGCAATGTCGTTGTACTTGTAACGACCACATTCGTACTGTGATTTATTTCCATATGTTTACGTAAGGCCGATTCACTCACGAAGTTTATATGACATACAGCACACGTATTATCCATGGGAGTATTATGCTCACGAACCATGTGCTGCTTCATTGCTCCAAAGTTGGGGAATATTTTTTTGCAATTTTTGCATTGGAAATTTTGATGCTTGCATGTTTCATAATGTGTATTGAAGAGTCGCATATCAGAAGTCTTGTAATCACACGACAAACATTTATAAATTTTTGTGGTTTTGCGCTGAAGCGTCTGTGTTCCTGCTGATTGTTGTGGCATATTTACTGAAGTTGGTGTAGATATTTTCATTTGTTGTACTGCGCTTACTACAAATAGAATGAAGAAAATGCGTTAAAGATAATTTGATGCATTGCATTGCAAAACAAGATCATAATATGGAATTTAGCCATACACAAAATAAAAATTAAGGAATATTTTTATTATAAGTGCATAAATAATTAAGGTATTAATTAGGTATTGGATTTTTCTTTCCCATAAATATTATACGTATATTCTGTAGTTGCTGGTTAAGTAATTTGTAACTAATCTTTATTTTCATGAGTATTGCAAAAATAATCTCAAAAATTTATTAACAATTACATAAGAGAGTTGAAAACATGAGTTATTAATTATTTCTTTAGATTATTATTAACTTGGCGAATATGGCACAAAAGAGATTGAAAAAGAACAAAAATAATATTTAACAATAATGAATATTTCTCACAATATGTTCAATATACATGCATAATATGTATATTTAAAAACACATTATTTTCTTTCTTTAAAACACACAATATATTGAACAAAACTGTAATTTTCTAAGCTTCACAAACGTAGCAGTAAGGCTAATATTTTGTATCATTTTACACTTTTACTTCACCGATGATATACTGCTACAGATATATATTAGCATCAACATAAATTACTAGTTGCTGATTTGTAATTGACCAGTAACTCCGCATTCGCTTCTTAAACATTCCAGCATTAATACGGATCGAACCACTTATAATTGACAAACTTATTAAGTACGTTAGTCAGCGATACACTCGAGAGGTCTTCTTTTATTATGCATAGCCAGCAAAGCAATAGTTATTAGAGTTTTAACTGCTTTATATTGAAGGTATTTAAGGGTTAATATATCACGAAAATTAAATAATAAAAATAAAATTTTTTTTACACTATAACAAACAAGATGTCAATGCGATACCCAGTATGCATGTTGTATACCGAAAATGTAATATACAAATTTGTTTTTTACCTGCTGCTCCACTGTTTAATTTTTGTAGTTTATTAGGCGGCGCTTGTAGTGAGGAAGAAGATATATTGTTTGTAATATTTGTAGCCGCGATGGTTGGTGTGTTACTTCCCACTACATTGGTGGAATTTGTAGTTGTGCTATCATCATTTAGTCCATATTTTTTATGCAACAAATTCATTAAATTAGTTCGAACACGTTCGACATCGTTTTCTAAACGATCCAAGTAGTTGATAAGATTTGTACACCGTGAACAAACAACATCCTCCACACTTACAATTACCATAAAGGCATCGCCAACCAACTGGCCAATTTTATTAGGAAATTTTGTTGCTGTGTGCGTTGTCTGCATTTCTGTTAACTGGTGTTGTGCTTGATTAGCACCTAATGCATCGTCGCAAACGTAGCAACGATTCACTGATGTAGTTACAACTTGCTGCTGCTGCACATTATTTGCTATAGATGATGCTGTCACAGTTGTTTGAGTAGGACCTGAACCAACAATTTTTTGTTTCAAAATACGCGGTTGATTTGGGCCAGTGACAGTAACTGCCCCACTAGAGAGCAGGTTATGAATTTTTCGCACTGCATGGTTCATTTGATTGTTATTATTCATTATCAACAATTTTGGGTGAGTTTTTACCACAGTTTTTAAATTTCCCTCTCTCTCGTTTTTTTAAAGCAAGGGTATCGCTTTCACAAACTGAAAATAAACCAAAAAAAAAAAATTGCGTTAAAAACAAACAAGCTGACAAAAAAGTAGAGATTCATTGCAGAATTAAACGGATATGTTATGTACATATATATGTAATTCCAAAATAATTTGATTTTGATTCTGTGAATATTGTTTGGTGAAAACAATCGCAGTTAGAATAACGCCTAAAATCTTTTGTACATGGTTATATCAAAAATGTTTGATTCTATTGCCTTTTCTTGAAATTTTGAATCTCATAAAACACATACAAGTACACATAATTGGCAACCTTCATTTAAACAGTTTGTCAAAAATGAAACAATTCATAGTATAGGTGCATATCTGCTTTTTTTTAATGAACGGGTGTTATTTCGTCGTTAATCTTTCGTTCTATTGAGTTGTGACACATGCCTCTTCGTATAAAAAAACGAACGCAAGTAAAAAAAAAAATTAACGAAACTAAAAATGGGGGAAAAAAATTATGCAAAAACTATTATGGAGCGAAAGAATCGATGTAAAACATTTTCATTAAAATTAGACAAATACAAGGCGGGAATGTTAAAAGAAGCAGAAATATTTTTAACATTCTTAACTTATGTATACTATTTTAATTTTTTTTCAACAATCTGTAATGCGGTTTTTTTAATTAATAGCACTGACGACTATAGAAACTATATATTCTATGCATATTAGACATTAACTTTATTTGTGCACGTATGTGTATTTATAAAATGTACATACTCTTTATTTTATTTATATTAAGATCCAAAATTTTCAAATACATTCATTATTTATAAACAAAATGTTGTATTTCGTCACTTCACGCAAACTTGCATAGCATATTATGTATGTATTTATATTGTTCGCTTTAAGAGGCTTTTATTCTTATTTATTTGTATATTTGTTAACACATCCAAATGTGATTGCACATTCATACATAAAGTTATTATATTCTCATATTACACGGAACACTGGATTACAAAACCCGCCAAAAATAGTTTCTATATTTTACACATGTAAACAAGAGTTTTAAGGAAATGAAATACCAGCTTCTCAAAAATTCAAATATTTCACATATTTAGTAACATTTTCCATAAAATATAGCTCATTTTTTATTTAAATATTTATTTTTTTATATTTCACATCCTTAACACAAAACAAAAACATAACCACCGGCGTTAGGTCGAGAAAATGTTAAATACTAGTCAGTAGAGCCGCTACTGTACGGATGCTAGACCAAACTTAACGAAAAAAAAGCACTACAACAACAATGGCAGAACACAATGGACGTTGAACCAGTAGATTGAGAAAATAAAACCAACGGCATAAATATGATTGGTTATATTTTACATACAAAGGATTTACTTTAAATTAATATTTTAAGTCTCTTATTGCGATTCTATTTACCAATATGTGAAACTAATTTACTTTATCTAAACACTTCCTTTGAAATGCACCTCTAATATAAATTAATGTAATTTGCAAGCAACACTGTACTACTCGGTTAAAAAATTTCACACACTAAAAAAACCAACTGTTTGTAAAAATTCCACACGTTTTATTTTTTCCCTTTTTATCACTTTAACTAAGCTGGAATAATGTGCATTAAAAAGAGACAACTATATAAATTGTCAAACTTTCGTTAAGTTAAAATGGCTGCCTAACGAGTTTGAACAGCTTCGTTGTATTTGTTTGGAACAAAAAAAAAACCCTTCTAACCTGATGTATTGTGCTGTAAGCCAATTTTTATGTTACAACGAATTTTTCATTATATATATGCTATTTTATTTTAATTAATAATTTTTTTATAACTTGCTTTATATCCAATAATACCTTGCTAGGACACTATGTTTTAGTTTGCATAAATTTTAGGCACAACATACGTCAGTTTACGAAAACTAAATTCTTCACCGAAACGCGTGTTATTCCTTTCAATGCACGACTATAACTGCCAATGTTGCCTACCTCGTTTTAATTCTCACCCAAATTGTATCTTAATAATTTATTTAGCGGGAAAAATAAAAAAAATTTACTATTGTTCATTTGAAGACGGTTAAATAACATTAGATATATGTATATGTACATACATATCTATTCATACATATGCAAATGTGAGTTGTGTAGAGTGCCATAAATACGTATGGGTAATTCAAACTAAAAGGAACTTTTTTGTTAATTTCTACTTGAATTTCCAAAATTTTTCTTTGAAAATAAAAATAGTTTTTGCATAGCAGTTAACTAAATTTATATAAGATGTTCATCGGTATTAGGAGAACGTTTCTTAGTACATACATAAATAACACTCGCATCGATTAACAGGCATTTGATGCTACTCTACACGTGGATAAGAATATACTTATGTATGTATTTAGATTCATAGAACCGTCTAGCTTTGTTATATTTATTATGCACATTTGTAAATTTAAATTTGCTTAATAGCGAAACGTATTCAGACGTGCCCAGGTACATAAATACATATCTATATATGTACACATATGTGCACTTGGATATGCAGCTCCCTGAATAATAGATTTAGATCGTTTGTTGACAATATGTTTAACCTATATAATTAGCATTATTCATTCTAATTTATAGTAATAATTCGAAGCATATATATGTGTCATATATTTGTTAATTAGCCTTATACATATATAAATGAAACTGGATTAAAACAAGATCTATTGATAAGAGAGGTACAAAGCGCCTTTTTTATTTATTTTATAAAGCATGTGCCACTCGACACCAACTTAAGAGTCACCTTGTCAAAACCAATATAACGAAACAATGCATATGAAAAATGGAAATAGTATTTGACAACTTAATGAGGAGTAAAGGGAAAGCAAGCATTTGGCTGATTACCACTGCAGTTTTGTCCAAATACATTACTACAACCTCATGTATAATATATGTATGTGTTAAAATATCTTGAACTCTAGGCTATATAAATATGTATGGATATAAAAAAATATCCAGCTTTTTACGTACCGCACATCATCATTTTGCGTCCGGTAGATATGTTTTCATACAATTGATATGAATTAATATTTATTTATCGAATAATAAATAAATATTGAACAATTCGGTGTGACAGCTTTAAATGTATGATATCCAATTCATGAGAAATTATGTTAATATACTGAGATTGAATTATCCATCCCTGGTTACTATGAGCAACTACAATGAAAATTATAAACATTAAAAAGAGGATAGCAAAGAACCACTTTGCGAAAAGCCAATTCAAAATGGAAAGCTAAAAAGTAATTTTAAACTTTTCTTTTAAAAATTTAATAGAAATAAAATGAGAGCTATATTAAAATGGATTGATAAAGTAGAGCTTCCCAATACGAAAAGTGATGACATAAGGTAATAGCCAAGCACTTAGGCTGATAAAACTGACATACTTATTACAAAAAGGAGAGAAATTTTATTTTTTACAACTATTATTAGTATTCACTCTGTATGTTATAATCCTGATGGCACACAATTAATTGTTGCTGCTCAAGAAAGAATTTTGGTTTATGATTCAAAAAATGGGACTATCTTAAATACTTTGAAAGCCCATAAAGATATCGTTAATAGCGTGGCTTATTCAAGAGATGGCAAAAAATTTGCTACCGGAGGAGCAGACAAAACTGTTATCGTATGGTCCCCTCAACTGGAAGGACTATTAAAATATTCGTAAGTTTCGAAATAATAAAAATAAATTTTGCTTAAGATTACCAATTGTTAATTTCAGACACGGAGACTCCGTACAATGCATGAGTTTTAATCCAATATCTCATCATTTAGCCTCATGTTCAACATCGGATTTTGCATTCTGGTCATCTGATCAAAAAGCTGTACAAAAGTACAAGATACATTCCCGAGTAAATGTTTGTTGTTGGACCAATGATGGGCAATACTTAGTTCTAGGTTTGTCAAACGGTGCAATAACTATACGAAATAAAAATGGAGAAGAAAAAGGACGAATTGAACGCCCTGGTGGTTCGGCCAGTGCAATTTACGGCTTGCAGTGTTGCCCAACCATGGCAGAACCCAATGCAGATACTGTTGCTGTTGCCGACTGGAGCCAAACTTTGTCATTCTATACTCTAAGCGGGCAAATTATTGGCAAAGAGAGATCCCTAGGTTTCGATCCTTTATGTATGTCATATTTACCCAATGGCGAATATTGTTTAGTGTCGGGTTGCACAGGCAACATTCATTGTTTTACACGTGATGGAATACGTTTGGGTACTTTGGGTGATACAGTTGATACTTCATGGATATGGTCAGTGGCTGTTCATCCTAGTGGATTGCTCTACACAATTGCTTGTCAAAATGGCACTTTATCAACATACAGCATAGCTTTCACTACAGTTCATGCCTTATATCGTGAACGTTATGCATTTCGCGAAAATATGTGTGATGTTATTATACAGCATTTAATATCAGGGCAAAAAGTGCGTATCAAATGTCGTGATCTTGTACAAAAGATTGCAATATATCGCCAAAAGCTTGCAGTACAGTTACCAGAACGAGTTATACTCTATGAATTGAATTCCATAGAAGGCCAGCAAATGCATTACAAGGTTAAAGAAAAGATTCAAAGGAAATTCGATTGTAGCTTGTTGGTGGTATGTGCATGTCACATTGTATTATGTCAAGATCAAAGACTACAATGTTTGGATTTCAATGGCAATTTGCAGAGAGAATGGCTAATGGATGCCTTTATACGTTACATTAAAGTCATAGGAGGACCAGCAGGTCGTGAAGGATTAGTAGTTGGCCTAAAAAATGGAAAGGTATGTTTGTAATGGGTACTATTAATTAAAAAAAAAATCACCTAATATATATTTGACATAATTGAATCACATTCGTCATATGTATGCATGTGTATAAATACACTAATCGGTATATGTAATGTAGATGCAAATGTATTTTCTATATCATTATTAATTTTCAATGACTTTTTCGGTATCGTAAAAAGTTATTACATTTTAAATTTCTTAAAGCGATAAATGTGTATGCTTTCTGAAGTTAATACATTGAACCGATGGCATAAAGAAATTGAAGAATTAAATTTTATCTTCCTTCTAATAAAGCGTTTTCTTTACTCTAACGAAATGCTCGCCAATGGAACATATTAACTATTTGTTTAGCGTGCGTTTCCTTCAGAAGTGTGTTTTCTTTTACGCACAACAGGATCAGGTGTGGCCAAAGTTACAGATCAAACCTAAATTTTCTCTTATTCAAATAAATACAATAATTTTATAAAATTATTACAGTGAGCAACCAAATTTAATAATATACGAGTACGTTTACTTACTTCTAGGTTTATCGCATCTTTCTTGACAATTCACTACCTTTGCTGATAACTTCTGCTGTTTCGGCAGTGCGTTGCCTTGATGTTAACGCAAATCGCACAAAAATTGCAGTGGTTGATGATGGAGGTCGCCTTGTAGTTAGAGACATTTATAACGACACACTTCTTTATCAGGACACAGGAGTAAATTCTGTAACATGGAATACACACCTGGATTCGATGTTGTGTTACTCTCACACTACAGGTGGCTTATCTGTAAGAGTAGGCAATTTGCCACCAAGAGCTCCCCAGCAAATGTTAGGTGTTGTCGTTGGCTTATGCGGAGCTACAGCTTTCTGTTTAAGAGGAAATGTAATGTATAATGTACCTTTAGCTTTGGGTGCAACAATGTGGCAATTTATAGAATCCGGATTATTTGAGTAAGATGAGTTTTACATATGTATGTACATATACACATTAATCCGCTCTTATATATTTTTGGTAGGAATTTAATTTAAAAAAAATAAAGTTGACAAAAAGTCATATACGTAGATATCCGTTAACATCTTAACATATTCTCAAAATATTTTGTGTCAAATCATTAGGCCAAATGATTTCACTTTTATTACTAGAATCGTTTTAGATGCGTATGAAATTGTGTATATATGTACATATGTATATATTCTTCTTATATACTAAGATTCTTGATTATTTAGGGGAGCGTTTCAAGTAGCATGCTTAGGTGTGACCAACGCCGATTGGGATGGTTTGGCCAAATCGGCTTTAGAGGCTTTACATCTTAATATTGCCCGAGATGCATTCGTAAAGTTGAGAGATTTACCTTGGCTTCAGCTAATTGGGGATATAATGGAGAAACAAAAGCGAGAGCAAATACCTAAAGAAGTTTTGCAGGCGGAAATATGTGCTTATTCTGGTAAACACAAAGAAGCGTCTAGATTTTTCGAAAAGTGTTCTTTAAGTCATAAAGCCCTAGAAATGTATACCGATTTAAGAATGTTTGACTTGGCACAGGATTATATAAGAGATGACAATCCCGAAGAAAAGAATCATTTGGTACGTAAAAGAGCCGAATGGGCTTACTCTGTGAAAGAGCCAAGAGCCGCTGCAGAACTGTTGCTAAGTGTAGGAGAACATCATAAAGCCATAGAAATTGTATCGGAACAAGGCTGGGCTGATGTGTAAATAAATAGAAGAAAATTTTCGTAATGTAGAATAATGAATAATCTATTCGTTTCTTAGTTTATTTGATATAGGAAGACGATTAAGCCAAAGTGATAAAGATTCTTTAGAATTAGTAGCTTTTAATTTGAAGCGTTTGAAAGCATTGCCTCTGGCTGCTGAAGTTTTCAAAAAGTTAGGCAATGATGCTGAGGTAGTACAGCTACATGTAGAAGCTCACGACTGGGTAGAAGCTTTTCGTTTGGCAACAGATATACCAGATTTATTACCTCAAGTACACCATCAACATGCCCAATACTTGGCAGAAAATGATCAGTTTATAGAAGCACATGAAGGTATATATATTTACGCTATATTGTACGTTCAATTTGTCTTTAATCCAGTTGCACGAATGGACGCTAACCTAAATACGTATGGCACATGTTCAAAACATATTTAATTTTTAGCTTTCTTGAAGGCTGGTCGTATAAAAGACGCCAATCGCTTATTAAAACAGCTGAGCAATTCCGCCTTGGAGGAGGAACGTTTTTTAGATGCAAGTTATTTCTATTGGCTACTTGCTAAGCAATATTTGAACATTTATTATGAAAAGGAGTAAGTATTAATATTATCAGTCATAATTAATATAATTAAAATGAGAATATTGTTCATTTTCACAGCATTCAAAATCCTATAGATTTTCATTTAAAGGAATATCACTCTCATTTCCGCATAGCAAAAATTTATTATGCGTATAGCGTAATATACAATTATATGAAAGAGCCATTCACTACATATTCACCAGTAAGTCTTTTCAATGTTGCAAGGTTTATACTAAACGAGGTGGAATATAAGGGATCCCCCAAGGGTGTAGCTATGTTGTAAGTTTAAATTGTGTCACTATTATAAATATATGTATATTTTATTCAATTATTATTTACGTATAAGCGCCGTTCTGTTCACTTTGGCAAAACAAGCAAAGTTTCTTCAAGCCAACAAACTTTGCCTTATAGTCAATAAAAGGTTACAATCGCTTAAGCCTCCACCTGGAGTACAGGAACAAATTGATGTATGTATTTTTGTATAGTAAGAAACAAAATTAGTTAAGTTAATAATTTTCGTTTGGTATTAAGATAAATTACTTAAATAGTAAAGCTTGTAAAAGCGGTTTTAATGATCCTGAAGAGTTGTTACCTTTATGTTACAAGTGTTCTAACTACAGTCAGCATTTGAATGGTAATTCATGTCCTTCTTGTCGGCAGGATTACATATTTTCCTTTATATCTTTTGGTAATATTTATACGCATATATGTATACACAAATAATTTAACCCACCTCTTTCAGAAATATTACCATTAGTACAATTTTATCCAGAAATGGATATCACAGACAGCGAGGCTGAAAGATTGCTATTAGCTTCACCGAAAGCCAATTTAGACCAGGATCCTTTCAATGAGGTTTGTGAAACAATGATTATGATTATTTTTCAAATTATTTATTTCCATCAGGATGCGGCTAGTGCCTTACCTTTAAGCTTAGACCGGAATGCCTTGCGTTCAATAAATCCAAATAGTGTATTAATTTTAAAGCGCCGTTTTAGAGAAAATAGTAGATATATTTTTTATCGCAACATCCTGCCTGATTTACAGATAACATATTGTGCTGAGTGTTTACTGGTAATGTATTTTAGGTAAAATTTGTTAACCCCTGAAATTTTAATCATTTTTATTCTTGTAGGTTTTCTATGCTGAGGATTTCGAATTACAAGTTTTACAAAAGGGATTTTGTCCTTTTTGCCGCACTGCTGCAGAAAAATTATTTAATGACTTTTAATTTCTCATCTAATATTTATTTATAGTTTGTATTATTTTTAACATTAAATTTATATATGTATGTACTTATGTGTATACATTTTAAGACCAAGTTTCTTCTTGATATCTTTTTGTTTTTATTAAGTGTTCTATTAAACCTTCGTCTTTATCTAGAACATTTCTAAAAGCTTCCTTTACAGCTTTTGGCATATTCTTTGAAGACCCTGATACAAAAATATATGCATTTTTATCGATAATTAATGGTTTCAATATATTACCATTTTCTTCTATTAAATGCTGAACATATATCTTATAATGCTGATCTCT
This sequence comes from Ormia ochracea, assembly GCA_963402855.1. Lineage (NCBI taxonomy): Eukaryota > Metazoa > Arthropoda > Insecta > Diptera > Tachinidae > Ormia > Ormia ochracea. The sequence goes on from OY727106.1 coordinate 3,777,347, forward strand.
TGAAAAGGCGCAATAAAGACGAATACATTCTTCTGCTTGCAATTTTAAAAGGTCGTCTTGAAAATGGAAATCTTTATTCTTACTACGGCAGCCAAAAAATACATGTATGTTGAGCTGATGACTATTATTTTCCGTATTATTGTCATAGTATAAGCTCTGAATTATGCTTCGAAATGGCGCTATTCCCGTACCTGGACCCACTACTATTAGTGGCGTTGTAATGTCTTTAGGGAATTTTATTGTTCCAGGTTTAATAGAACCATATATTTCAGTTCCTTCCTTTAGACTTTTTAGCCAATTTGAACACAATCCGAGTCTGGGCGTGGATAGTTTAGTTTTGTATTCCACCACAGCTACCAAGAGATCTAGTTGCCTTGATTCCTTGCAACTAGCAATGGAAAAACTTCTGGGTTGTATTAACGTAAAAAGCTCTATCAAAATATTAAGATTTAATTTTGAAGATGCATGAGGAAAATCTTGTAAAACTTCCAATATAGTTCGACGCGGCCGATTTATATAATTAATAAGATCATCCAAACCTTCTGATGTGGTAAACTCCAATAACTTTTCTTTTTCCATTTCATCACTGCAGTTTAAGGCCAAAAGTTCAAAAGCTTTTTGTCGTGGCCGAAAATTTAAATCCCACAAATATGTTGCCATTTGTTTTACTGTTAGTGGTTGATTATAACATGGCGGTAAAGCCATATCGGGATGTATGGTACTTATTTCTACTAAGGTATCTGCCTTAAAATCAAGCTTGTGTTGTTGTGACCATAAAAAGAAATCTTCAACATTTTTTGGTGAATTACGAGGATGAACTTGCAGTACATTTCCCGGAAACCAAGTTGTGTGATCAGGCACTCTAAATTCTAGATGCCTAACATCTTGAAAATGCGAGGAGCGTGTAGTTCTTTTATTACTCTTAAGAATTAAAGATATGGGTTTACTCCTATAAGGCCAAAGTAAATGCAACTTATTAATCTTATTAAATTGTTCATTCGAATCATTTACTTTATCACATTTAAACTTGAACACTGTTGTTTTAGGTTCTGAAGAATTTAAAATGATCGGTTTTATTCCCAGGTATCGTTCTATCACAGTCCAAAGTTGATTCATCCATGGAAAAGCAACAGCGCTTAAGCCATGGTCATGCTGGTCATCGCATAATCCTATGGGAAGAATTTCTTGAGCGCCTAGTTGTTGTAAGCGCTTATTTAATTTTTTAGCCGCATAATTAAACTTTGCATAACTGGAGTCGCCTAGACCTAAGCAGGCATACTGCAAATTTTCCAAAGAATTAATAGGTAAACTTTTTCTAAGCAAAAATCGCCAAGTATTACGCATGTTATCAGGTTCATCACCATCGCCTGTCGTAGCCACTACAAAGAACACCAATTTTTGTTCAATAAGTTTTTGTATAGGAAAATCATCCATAGCCAAAACCGGTCCTATGAAACCATGTTTCTTGGATGATCGCCATAACTGCTCAGCAATGTCCTGGGCAGTGCCGCTTTGACTTCCATATAAAATTAATAAATTCATATTAACGTTGGTTTCCATAGATGAAAATAATATACGATTCCGTAATACACAAATTTTTATTTTAATAACTACTTTAACATTTAAGTAGCGTTTCGAAATAATTTTTACGCCATACGATTGGGATTTCGCAAAACTCAGTACCATACTCTAATAACGTCAAAACACTCAAGACATTCTACTAACCCATACATAATTTTCTAGTGGCAGCAAAATTTACCTGCCAATGAAATGACAACTCGAAATGCAATTGTATGATTTTGTATTCTACAATTTTGACAAAACTTTTTACATTTTTATTTGTTTATTTTCTGTTAATTGTATTTATTTTATATATATATTTAGTTCTTTCGATTTTGAATTGTTTTTTTTATAAAAAAATTGTTATTTAATTTTTTTTTTCAATATTTGCTTGATTACTTACGTAACTTCTTTAGGGAAATATTAAATTTAACCAAAATTAAAATATTCCCGACTACATTAAATTTTTACTGAATTATTATTTTTGTATTAAAATAAGAATAAAAATAGTAAGCACGTTATTTAAAGAGTATATTAATGCTATTCTGTTATTGTTAAAATCATACAAATCTTAATGGATAGTTTTTCAAAAAAAGTGTCTACATGATAAACTTAGTAGCTCTGTGTTATATACAACGAAAACTTAATCAAATGGAATTAAAATTAAATAAAAAAAAATTGTAAGCTTTATTAATTTACAATGCTCAATTCCACTTTTGTGGGATATGAATAATAACGTTTTAAAACGTAAATCGAAATAATGATTTTTTTTTAATTTTAAGCTTTGTAAATATTTTGCAATTGAAATGGTAGTGGCATGTGTAAAGGCCTTGTTTCACTATTATAGACAGTTGTAGGATTAGTCAAATGTGGCATCTCTTCTCAAAATTAGAATAGTATCTAAGGCGAATTGTAACGAATTCGCCTTGGAGCTGAAAATAAAATGGACTTTTATTTAGTCTATGATAGATTTTGAGATTAAAGGATCAAAATATATATGCCATAAATGTTGATCCTGATGGAGCATTGAACTTGTAAAAAACCAAAATTTTTAAATAGTTTAAGATCAACGAATAAATTTCTCTGCTGATTACTTGGCAATAACATAATTTTTGAAAATAATAACAGGCTGGCAATAACGAATTTCTTTCTCGGTTTCATATGATTTGTGTTTTGGATTTGCTGGCAGTATTTCTCATCAATGCTTGTGTGATGTAAATTTTTCTGGCAAGAAAAGGAGTATGTTCAGATTTGGAAGAATTTTATTAAAAAATTCATTAAATCCTGTTATTGGATTGCGTTCAAAGGAAAATAAAAATTTCTTGCAAATTACTATTCAACCTACTGAAAGACATTTATTAAATCGCAGCACGAGCACTTCATTTACCGGCCCGGCAAATGTGACAAAAGTAACTCCAGTAGGATGGCTCTTGATGGTGAGTAAAATTTATTTTAAAAATGTATTACTTTTTATGTGTTTCTACTAAAAAAAACTTTTGTGTTTTGCAAAAATCAATCATGCATATGAAATTCTCATTTTCTCCCTTAATTGTTTATTTAAAGCAAAATAATTTTTATAAAAATGTGTTCTAAGATATGTGGCAAATTTGTGTTACCTTCCCAATTGTAAATATTTTTGGGCTTTAATATTAAAAATATCGAATTTCATGTTGAAGAAATTGCAGAAAATTTATTTCGATTAACGTTAGACACGACTTTTTTCTTCTTTACATTTCAATTTAAATATTTCTTACAATAATTTTGTTACTTCCAAATCTTGGTCTTGTTTATATTAAGCATTGTTTATTAAAATTTTTATGAACAGATTATTCCAATTACAACATTTGGTCTAGGTTGCTGGCAGCTAAAACGTAAAGCATGGAAGGAGCAATTGATTAAGGATATGGAAACTTTAACCAAAATTCCTCCGGTTGAACTGCCTGAAGAGTAAATATTTGTGAAATATAAAAGGAATGTTTACTAACCAATTTACTAACACATATATTTAGTCTATCAATTCTAAAAGATATGGAATATCGCCTTGTAAGAGTAAAAGGTACATATTTGCATGACAAAGAGCTGCTTATGGGTCCACGAAGTTTTGTTAGACCCAATGGTAGCGAAACACCTGGAGGATTGTTTTCACAGCTCGATGGCGGTAGTGGTTATTTGATTATAACACCGTTTAAGTTATCTGGTAGAGAGTGAGTAAAAGTCGTTTGATTTAAATTTTATTATTAATATATTTATTACAGTGATGTGATACTAATTAATCGCGGTTGGGTATCGCGAAAAAATATTAAACTTGAGTCACGCTTGACTGGACAGACTACAGACGAAGTTGAAATGACTTGTGTTGTACGAAAGGAAGAACAAAGACCTCAATTTTTACCGGAACATAAAGGCGATATATTTTTATATAGGTGGGTATTTCATTGGAATATATAATAGCTATATCAAAAAACTGACAATTTGTACTTTTAAAACAGAAATTTAAAAAAGATGTGTGAATTAACTGGGGCCCAACCAGTTTTCCTAGATGCCACCTACGACTCATCAGTAGTCGGTGGTCCTGTCGGTGGACAAACTCGTGTCACAATGCGTAATGATCATTTATCTTACTTGATTACATGGTACAGTTTGTCATTAGCCACAGGTTTTTTGTGGTACCGTACCATATTGAAAAAGAAAGTGTTTTAGAAATGAAATATCACGTGTTTAATTTTTTAATATTTAGATACAATATATTATTTTGACTCTATATTTAATGTTCGTTTTTTTTTTGTATTGTTCCTTGCATAAAAAGGATATATTAAGTTAATTTGTATTATTATAAATACATTATCTGTTCTTTGTGTTTACATAATAAATAATTGAAAGTGTGTAATTGCAACAGAAGCATATGAATTTATTTTATTATATATTTTATACTTATGCATTTATTTAATCGCGGGTCAAGTCTAAAAGAAAAAGTACATTATTTTTGAAAATATTTTACGATTTCATAGTATAATTAAAAGAATATATTGCTGCTTATTTGGATTAGTTTTCAAAATTATTTTCCATGTAATAAATGGAAAACTATAATAGTTATCACCATGCTCAAGGTTGAAAAGTATAATAGCGGAATCTTATTTACATTACTATTCATAGGATTTTTTAATTTTAAATACTGTGTGAGATTTTCATTAGTAGACATAATTTTCTTTCATATAAGTAGGAAAATTTAAAATATTTAATAAGTTTCACCTTTTTGAACTGAAGCGAAGATAAATCCTCCTAGTAAAACTTGTGTTAAGTTTCACCAATTTTTTACCCTACAATTGTGGTACACTTCCCCACGAACGCATAAGGCCGGTACGTAAATATTTTTTGCCAATTGTTTGAACATGGAAACCGATTTGCTGTAATCGTTCATGGTCTAAAATTTTACGACCATCAAAAATATATGCTGGCTTCATCATTGATTGGTAAATGCGCTGATAATCAAGAGTCTAAAAGAAATAAATAATTTAAGACAAAAATATACCTTTTTGAAGTAATGAACAGATACATTGAAAATTATCAACATACCACGAATTCATCCCACTCTGTGCACAAAACAATGGCGTGTGTTCCTCTGACAGCACTGTAGGGGTCACTGTGTATTTGTACAGCTTGTTTAACACTCTCAGGAGATTCTGTTACAGACGGATGTGTTAAATCATCTATAATTTGCTCGGGCTCAACTTTTGGATCGTAAATATCTAGTTTGGCGCCTTCTTCCAAAAGTGTTTTACATACAGTTATAGCCGGTGTTTCGCGAGTATCACCAGTGTTTTTCTTAAAAGCGAAACCTAGTATTGAGATGTGCTTATTTGAAACAGTATTAAAAAGACTCTCAATAATTTTTTGTGAAAACCGATTTTTTTGATATTCATTCATATCGATCACCTGCTGCCAATAAGAAGCAACTTCTGGCAGATTAAGACCTTCACAAATATAAACTAAATTAAGAATATCTTTTTGGAAACAACTGCCACCAAAACCCACTGAAGCCTGCAAAAACTTCGGGCCAATGCGAGAATCCAAACCAATGGCTCTAGCAACTTCAGACACATCCGCACCAGTTGCCTCGCATACCGCAGAAAGAGAGTTGATACTGGAAATTCTTTGCGCTAAGAATGCATTTGCAGCTAATTTTGATAACTCTGAACTCCAAGTATTTGTGGTTAGAATGTTACTTTTGGGAATCCAGTGTTCATAAATCCATGATAACTTTTGTACCGCCTTATGGCCGTCGGTACTCTCTTCACCACCAATAAGAACACGATCAGCATGCAAAAGGTCTTCAATGGCAGTACCTTCAGCTAAAAACTCGGGATTTGAAAGAATATCGTAACGTATACCGGGCTTTTGATTTGCATGCAAAATATGCATAATACTTTCGGCAGCTCTTACAGGTACTGTACTCTTCTCAACCACAATTTTATTTGATTGGGCTATTTCAGCAATCATTCGAGCGGCACTTTCAACATATTTTAAATCAGCAGCACGACCTAGGGAATATATTATATTACTCAATAGTCGATTACTTCCATTAAATAAATTGAGGATAAAATAAATAAAAAAAATCAGATGCACTGCTGCTCATTGCAACTATAAATTATGAAAAGAAGATTTATGCGTAAATAAAAAGCTGACTTATTTTTGAGCTACTGCAAGTTTATATAACATCTCCACGGAAGTGTGATTGCTTTCTATGTTTATTGTTGAAGTAGCTTGGCGTGCCCTTTTTTTGGTTGCGTTTGCTGTGAAGTGTTCAAATACTAATTTGAAAAGTAATTTACCTTTTCCGTTACCAAACGTTTTTGTAGGGGTATTAACAGATATGAAAATTAGATCGGCTTCTTTAATAGCAGTCTCTATATCAGTCGAAAAGTATAAATTTACATTTCGACACTTTTTAACAACATCGTCCAAACCGGGCTGCAAATTAAAGGTATATAAGATAAATATAAGCAAATTGTAAGTTAAACTTTTTCTTATTTTTATATTAAAAGAAAAAAGAATTATTTAATTAAATTTCAAGATTGTGTGATTGACGTGTTTGGCTTTAATACCAACGAAATGAAATGTAGTCAAATGATTTTGATTTTCTTAATATCTAAATCTAGTCCACGCGCCTGCCATATACCTGTGGGAACATTTGTGTCGTTAACCATAGAGGTTCGAATTTCTACATTAAATATAAAAAATAAAGATGTATATATATGTATGTGTATACAATTGCATACGAGCAATTTCGATTTGTGAACATTTTTAATTTATTTTTGAAACTCATCCAAAAGTGCAATATATTTCACATTATTGAATTTCTTTTAATTGTAATAAAAAGTGACATGGTTTTGTATTTTTACTAATTAATTAGGAAAATCTTTATGTAACTCTCAAGTGGAAAGAGAAAATTTACAACTTTTTTATAACAAAAGAAGTAAATAGCAAAAAAAAAATTTTTTTTCCTTTCGTTTTAGTTCTTTTAATTATTAGCACCATTTACAAATATTTAATTTAATTTGTAGCAAAGTGATGCAACCACTTGGATAAAAAATATACAAATTGTTTAAATAATAATATATATTGGAATATACAAACTTATATATGTATAAACTTAATATATATATAAAAATTTCAGAATCACGTAACACGAAAAACAAAGATATAAAATGGAAAAATAATTTTAGAAATTTTTTTATCAGTTGCGGTTTAGAACTAAAATATTGATCGAAATATGTAATATTTTCTATATTTAAAATAAAATAAATATGGGTCCTTATAATATAAACTAAACAAAAGCAATGAAAAAAAAAATAACTACTTTGTGATAATTGCCATAAAAATGTAATATTTTTTGGCGAACATTTTTTTTAAGTTGAGTATATATTTTGAATCGAACACATTATACAGTTAAGCTAATACACAGCACTGGGCTGCATTCTTCGAAATCACACGTCTACACGCTCCTTTCGCAAAACAGATGATACGCATCAAATTCAAAGCAATCATGCATTATTCTATCGAATGTTATCCAATACAAAAGATGCAGTAATAATAGAATAAATATAAATTTGAAGTATTTACAGCATTTGACCAGCATTTTCTCTTCATTTTTTTTTAATTTAAACATCAAAGTGTGCAAGAAAATACACAATATGAAAATGACATAAATAAATACAAATTTTTAGAATCGCTTCCCCGTTTAAATCACATTAATTCAAACTCATGATTTAACACGCTCTTGTCGGCATGCAATTACTTATTAAAAACTAAACAGTTCGTAGCTGATTAAAACGAAATAAAGGTTTTAGTTTTCCTGCATGAATTCACCTTAAAATATTTCACGTCTATTAGAATTTAATTTTTTTTTTTAATTAATAAAGACTATTCCAAGAAGGTTTTAATATAAAATATTTACATAAGCAGCTCATTATAAAATGTTAATTATAAGATTGTGTAATGATAATCCAACAAGTTTTATTATTCTCTTGAAGGTTTAAAATATTTGATTTGCAATGTTAACATTAATTTTATTAAATATATATACATATATATATCTATATATATATATATGTATATTTGCTAAGAGAAGAATTATAATTTTTATTGTATGCCTGCCCGTAAAAAGATATTTACTCTTTTAAGTTTTGTTGAAACATCATTAAAATTAGCATTGAGAAAGAAGATAAATTATACAGCTTGAATTTTTGTAGCACAAGGTTTAAATTTTTAAATCTAAAATAAAAATTCTTTTGACGTTTAAGCAAATACCCTCTTCTTTGCTACCTTTTGTCTTTGGTATAATTTGGGAACTGTGACTGACCAGTAAGTAAATATTTTTTACAATCTTGCAAAAAAAATTTTCTATGAATTGATTTTTTGTATGTATGAGTATTTAAGTTTAAATTCTTGTAAATTACTTTAAAGTTATTAAAGAAATAGAAACCAATTTCGCAATTTCCCGTTTGCAATTATGGGGTAATGCAAGACGCAATACTTGTGTTTTATATAAATAATTTCGTTATGGATAGAGCTGTTCCTTACAATTTAAATTCTTATTTTCAGTTCAAATGGAATTATTCATAAAACTTTAATAATGTATAATTTTCTAATATTTCGCTACTTTCTTGTGTAGTATCAAAATGAACGATATTAATTATAAGAACAAAATTGTAAATGTTTGAAATTTTTTCCTGATATAAAAAAAAAATAAAATAAATAAAAATATATTATTTCAATTTTTAATTAAAAAAAATTAAGGCATTTTCAGTTACTTACAATATAAGACGTTCCCTTTTTTATTGCTAATTTCGATTTACTATTCACTGGATGCAATCAATTTTTTGAATGTAACATGAAGCAAATATTAAGTGTATGTATGTATATTGTTATTAATATGAAAATCGTCGAGCTTTAATTAAAATAATTTTAATCTAACTAAAGCATGTGGATTTCACTTAAAATTTGTTGCGTGCTACTACTTTTGAAGTCACTTTTACGTTTTCATAAGCAGAATGTACATATAGCGCACAAAGGCATAATGTTTTACCCTGATTTTTATAGGAGCCTTACTGATACCTTCCACAACACATTTAGACTAAACGGACTGATTCTCCTTTAATACAAATTTATTGCATTTAAAATATAGTAGCATCATTCATTCCATGTATCTGATTATGCCAAAAACTTATTATAATTTATGTCAACATAAAACTTTGAATTATTGTGCTTTGCAGACACAAAATTGCATTCTGCTCTAATTTATTTATTAGTATATATACAGATATATATTATAGAGACATAAATATAGTTCATCTCATCCATAATTATACGCACCGTTTATTAAGCGGATCTTATATGTGTAATCAACGTGTTACCTTTAAAGAAAAGTATTCCATATGATATCCATTTGATATACATACATGGATAGTTAAATGCAAACTTATGTAAGTGTATATGTCTATTAGCATAGAAAAGAGTGTTATATAAAATAAATAATAGACAACTATTAAAAAGCAATACTAAAAAAAAATTTATTTTCCAAATGCAATTTGAGACGATTACATGCCCGAGTTGACCACCGTAATGAAAGTATAAGAACCAATAAGAGTAAGTATGAATACATAGTATTATCGTATGACATTATATAGAAGTAAATGTGTATATACATATTTGTGAATGTGCACCTATTCATGCACATATTATTTCATTTACTTAGCTCTAATTATTTACCAATTGGTCTTTCCTATTAGCAACATTATATCAGTATCTATATGTTTAAGTACACTTCAACTCGTCTTTTATATGTACCGAAATAAGAAACCATTAATATATACGAAACCAATGATTATCAGCATCATTTACGCAAAACACATCGCGCCGCCCGTCTTTAGTTAAATATAATGAATTCTGTGTCTGCATATACTGCTATTGGTTATATCCAGCGTAAGTCTGTTCCACATACATACTATATTAGTATTTTTAGATACAACTGTATGTACAAATACAAAATATTTTGTATTCATATAAACAGTCTCATTTCGGTAGTCAATTAACACATTAAAAAAAATATAATAAGCCAAATGTAATCCAAAGCAAATTTATAATAAATGATCATTTAATTTATTTACTCTTATGGAAAAAAAAATTGAATTACAATATGTCAACGTGTACAATAAGATAACTTGAAAATAAGCAACACACCTCGTAAATAGGCAATTTATCAGAATTCCACTGAGCTATGCGTTCGGAGCTTTTGTCGACCACTGTGACTGTAATGTCTGGACATTTTAATGCCATTACAGAGCATGTTGGCCCACCGACGTAACCTGCTCCTATGCAACACACTTTCATTGCACTCATATTCTTTTTTTATTTTGCTTTTATAACAATAAAACACTATTTGATTTGCTTATCTTAGAATGCAGGAAGTTTCGCTTCTGTTGCTTCTAACAAACACTTGAAGACGGCGGAGGAATTTATAAAAAAAAAATTGTATTAAGGAATGAAATTTTTTGCGTCTTTTTTATAGCTAAAACAATTTTTATGTATATTTTCGTTTTTATTTATATCGGAATGAAACTAACTAAACTTTTCACACATTAAAACACTAAAATTAAACACACAACTAAATTGAACAAAAAAAAATAATGCAGTCTGAACACGTCTGCTTCACCAAACACTTTTTTATAAATAAGTTTCTCTTATAGAATTATATAGCATTTATATAGAGAACTGTGAATGGCAATGATTTTTTCATGGTTGTCAATTATTGTATAACTATACTACTAGTTGAAAATTTAGTATAAAAACATTATTTCGATTAATCAATTTCAAATTTATTCCTTGATTCTCTAAGTAAAGATTTTTTTGAGTAATAAAATATCTGAATCGAACCGATATATATATAAACCAAGTGTTCGTATATTATATATAAAAAAAGTCAGTAGTAAAATTGTTGCTTCTTGTATAAAATGCAATTGAAGCTGGCAACCCTCATGTATAATGAAGGAGCTGGTAAAACAACTCTGTTGAAATGCATATTTTATACGGTTTTTATTATGCAGGTGCGCTTCATATTTAAATTATGCTGCATTGTTTTTTTTTGGTGTTAGGAAATTGTATTTTTATTAAAATGAATAATTTATTGTAATGAGTGATTCCGATGATACAGATATTCTTCTGCTGATACCACCGAATTATTATTTGATCAATGCTGAGAAAAATTTATTGCATTCCGAATTAAAGGTGTTGCAGAATCGGCAATTTAAAAGCTTGCAGGAATTAAAGTCATTAGATTTGAGCTGCAAACAAAAATTTCCTAAAATAAATTTAACTCAGTTTGCGGCAATGGATTTAGCTGTCAACAAAAGTAGTGATGCTGCGCTTATGCCACCACCTGAGGCGCCATTGATGTCAGCGTCATATCAATTCTTGCCAGCCGCAAAGAAAGCTGAACTAAATCATATAAATGGTAGAATTCATAACATGGAAAAGGAAGGAATAATTTATAACGATAATATATCAGATATATCGAGTATTTCAGCAAACACAGTGCGAACACAATTTGTATCATATGAACGAAATAGGGAACCTGTAGGTATGGTTCATTCAACACCAAAATGTATGAGTTCATCCTTTAAAGAACAACAGACTGGTAAACATAATAAAAATTATGGAAAAGAATTTCCGTCAGAACAATCAGGTAGTAATAACAAGAGAGAGCGAACACACTTTGGCATTGGCCAAACTCATGCAGAACATGCGGGGTACATTCAATCAACGCTCAGTTTAATGCCTTTACCCTTTAAAGAACAACATCCATCAGGGAAGAATAATAATGATGATAAAGATAAATGTTCTATAGAAATTGATAATTTTTTGCTTAATGATAGTATTGTACAGAACGAAAACTATTGGCAACCACGGCACAACGTGGATAAACGCTTGGAACAGCAACTAAAGCACAATCCTGTTTCAAATGTAATCGAAGATCATCAAATGGAAGTTAATTCCTCACCATCTACAATGCAAATGTCTAAAACTGGCAATGATTTAATTAGTTTAAGTGAAATCTGGGGAAGAAGTGGTCAAGCTACTGCTATAGCAATGTCTTCACAAAATTCATTAAAAGAGGAGCAACTAAGAAGGCAGCATTTAGAGAAAACTGTAAGGCAGTTACAATCACGGTTGCTGGAATATCAGCAGAGATTGTCGGTGGCAATAGAAGTTGATCGATCAAAAGATAGTGCTTTAAGTAACGCTCAAATGGAAATAAATAGGTATTGGATAACTTATATACTAAAATTAATTTCAATTTGCGGAAGAAATTTTCTAATAGGTGTTTAACTTTTTGTCTATTTAAAATAATAATTGTTAACACATTCTGCAATTACAAAACTTTTTGTTGCTAGATATAAGATATTAAACCGCCCATTTGGGAAGTATTTATTTTGCGAAGCGAGTTTCGATTTGAATAAATTTGAATTTACCTAAAAGAAAAAGCAATTTTTAATAAAATGTTTACAAAAATCAATAACCCGTGGTTGAGCAGTCTTTAATATTTTTTCAGTTTAAATCAGGAATTGCATATGATGAATAAAAGTCTCCAGGACTGCGAACAGCAACGAAAAAGTTACGACGAAAAGCTGGAAACATTGCAAAAGGAATTAGCTCAAGCGGTTGGCTTAGCAAGTAAATTCCAAGATAAGACTGAAAAGCTAGAGCTGGAACTTTCTACCTGCACAAGGTTGGCATATCAATATTTTCCCATACTTTTCCCTTATTCTTCGAAAATTTTAAAATGTTCTCTTTTTTCAATTTTTGAAGGACCATAAATGAAACGTGCAATCAGTATAAGCAAAAACTGGACGAACTGGAAATAAAAGCACAGGCCAGCAAAAGATCTGAAGAACTGGCTATAAACGAGTTGTATAAAATACGCGATAAATATGCAAAGTCCGAACATTTGCATGAAAAGGTAAAGGAATTTAAAAAATTCCGCACAAAATGGGGAATAAACAAATTTTTCCCTCTAGGCCAAGCTCCACTGTGATGAGTTAGAAAAGGAAAATTCAACTTTAAAACACCAAAAAGATACATTACATGCGTGCCACCAAAAACAAAAATGTATAGCTGAAAATTTAGAGGAGCAAAGGAAATCATTGAAAGAGTCTTTAGCTCACACATTGGAAAATGAGGTTAGTTGTTTTAATTTAAATGCGTGATATATTTTAAATATAACATTTTTTTTGCGGTAGTGACTTGAATTTATGTTTATATCAATTTTCAAATGTTAGTTAGCAGGTTTGCAATCAATGCAAGGAAATAAAACTTAAAATTTCAGTTTAATTTGTAATAAAATGTTTTAATGCATTAAATTTAGGTAAGCAAAAAAAAAAAAATACTGCAACAAAATGGCTCTGTGGTATTGGGACTGAAGGAATTTGTTTAATGAAAGCACTGTATTCGAAGAATACCGATTCATTCTCATAACAGAAATCCTTTTAAAAAATATTTCTCTCAGGTATTGTTGTTTAGTCGTAATAACAGATTTTTAACTTATATATTACAACATAAAAATGTTTATCTGTACAAAACTGCAACAAACAAGCTTTATTTTTTTATAATTTTGTTTTCAAATATTATAGAAGCCAAATATTACGAATTCACCATAGATTTGTGCTAATTTTTTTGTAATCTATTTTAGAAACAGTTAATTGAAATGTAGCAATGAAAAGAAGTTGACATGATCTAAAATTTTCACCAATTAAAAATATTACTATATATCATCAGTTATTTATATAAAATATATAAATTTGCATTAAGAATTAAATTCATTATAAATTGATTTCTCTTATTAATAATAAAAACTGACTTGATTTTGAATTGAATTGAAAAGCGTTAAGAAAGTTTTTTCATTTGTTTGGGATATTTGCGAAAAGCTAACAATTTTTTATCTTCATTGTCAATTAAACTCGACCATTTACTAACTACTATAATTTTACCTAAACTCCAGACTATTTTAAGAAAAAAGTTGGAAATACAGCAAAAAACTTTAAAATCTCACTACCAGCAAGAGTTGGAACATGTTGTATCCAAAAAGCTAAAAGAATTTCAAGAACAACTGGACAAAAGCGAACAAACACTTAAATCGGAAGCACGAGAACGCGAACGTTTAATAGCTGAACGTGCTGTCAAGCAATTAGAATTAATTAATGAGAAAAATGAATTGGAATTAAATTTACTTCAGGAGAAACATAACGAAGAGGTGGAATTGTATCGCATTCAATTGGCAAATGCGTCGAAGAAAATTGACGATATGGAAATGAAATTAAATGTTTACAAGTCGAAACGTGCTGATGTTGCAGAGAAGTTGCACAATGTTATGGAAACACAATGGCAAAAAGCTTTAGAAATATTAACGTCGCCCCAAAATCTTACAGAAACAACACATACAGAATTTGGACATGAAGCACCATCGCCTGACACTAATCATACTCAAAATAAAGCCATATATCGTACAAATTCGAATAAAGAAAACGACTATGAAACACCGAAATCAAGTAAAAAAGAAAATAATTTAAATGGCATACAGCAGCATGAAACGTCGCCAAGAGATAAATTGCAAGCCTATATTGAGTTGGTATGTTTGATGACAAAACTTTTATCTTAAAAATCAGTATTTTTTTACAACTTCATGTAATTTTTTTTCTTTAGTTGCTTTCGAAATCTCCTACCGATTTCGATAAATTAGATGAAATTTTAGCATTGTCTTCAAAAGCCAAGGAAGCTAAAAACAAAGTAGAAAAATCAGTCAAAAGGCACTTTAACTCCAAGCCACCGTGGAAAGCATAGTTTAGTTTACATTTAATTAATTTAAAGTGCTCTTATTTAAGACTTTCTTTTTCGTTAGTTTTAAGTTGTAGAGTTTATTTTCGTAATTAAATGTTATGAAATGATGTTATTCAAGTAATTAGTTATTATTTTAATTATATACTTACTGGGAAGTATGAGCAAACACAAATTTAATTTAAACAAAATTGATTGTCTATATGTTTTTTATAGATTGAATTTTTGCTTTAGTTTTTTATAAACGTTGGCATCTTTTAAATTCAATATCAAAAAATTAATTTTAAATATATTTACATAATTTTGAAGGTAAAGCTTTTTTATCATTTGTCTTATGTGAGAACTCACTAAATAATTTTAATCATATTTTACATACATTCATTTTAAAATAATAAAATGTAAATAATTGATTATTTATTGATTTATTATTGTAATTATTTCTATGCATTATGTTTCATAATTGTTCTTTAGTTATTAAAATGATATTGTTTCTTGCATTTCTTAGTCCTTATTTGTAATCAATTTGCGGAAATTTCGGAGCACTGCCACCCAGTCCCTTAGTTTCCCAAACTTGGATATGTGATTGTTCGGTCAAAACCACCAAATGCTGATGTGTTGTATATGTAAGGCTAAAAACGGAAATATTTCAATGCTAAATTTAATGTATTTCAAAGTAAACATATTAGCATGCTTTATTATACCTTTATTTTATTCGATTTAGATTTAAGATATTTTTTTTTATTTTTTATAAAAATTGCTTTTTATTATTAATATTTTGTTACTGTTATGGGTAACTTCTTCAGGATAATACTAAATTTAAAAAAATTTCAAAAAGAAAGATCTTAAATCTAAATAGAATAAAATTAATTTTTTTTTTATAAAAAAATATTTTTTATTTTCAATTTTCCTTTATTATTATGGAAAACTTCTTCAGGAATGATTAAATTTGACATAAAATTTATATATGTTTTTAGGTAAATTGTTTTAAAAATTTAAAAATTTATTTTTCTACTACAATCAAAAAGTAAATTAGCTCAAAACTATAAAACAATAACCGTTGTATATTGTTAAAATCATTTATGTATGTATTAAAAAAATGTCTCTGCTTCTTTGTTTTTTAAATTTCAGTTAATTTCTAATTAAAATAATTTCTGCATACCTTACTGTAACAAAATCAAGTTCAAATTAAGATAAAAAATTAAGCAAATACAAATCAAAATATCCAGGGATTCCAACATCAAGTATTTTATGTGTATTCTAGTTTGGATAACAAAGAGACAAATTATTAGACCACCGATCCTTTAATTTCACAATAATAATTGCTTTTCTATTACAACCATACAGAAAATTTTATAAGCATATTTTTAAATATAATTCCAAAAAAAAATTTTAATATGAATTTTATTATAAAATTTTCATATACATGTTATAAAATTTATAAGGAATATTATTTTAAATTCAGCATTTGAATGTTCTGTATATGCGAATTTTAAAAAATTATCTTTTAATTTTTATACTTGTAAAATTTATTCTAAAATATTTCTCTAAAGCAAAAATTATCTTATATTAGAGAAGTCTCTATTAAACATTTTCTTTCTTCCTAATATATGAAAACTATCGTCCTGTTTCTATTCTATTCTATTTTTTTTATAATTCAGTTAGGACATATTATCCATATAATAAAGCTTTGAAGTAAGCACAGTATAATCGGACACATTATACATGTATGACTGTTAAAATTTTATATTTTTAATTTTATAAAACTTTTTCTCAGTCGTAGCTAACAAAGTGAAAAGAAAATGCTTAACAAAAAAACAAACTATTTATTTCACAGGGTGTCCGTCGCGACTTCTGTAAACATAAGTCTTGAAAGTTCATATGTGGCAGTCGCGAAGTAGGGGCGTGTCAACTTTTTTGTGGAAAAATATTCAGTAAAGTAATGGGTTTTAACTCTTACAACATTATATCAAAATCAATAATTGATTAATGTTACGATGAGAAAGTTATGTGAAATTTTTGGAAGAAAAAACATGTCAACCAAACGTACTATTTATCGTGTAGTGAATGATTTGCAACAAAAAAGGGCTGTAGCTGATAGACTCAAGTATTAACCACAATCTATTGCTGAAAACATTACTGCTGCTCAAAGAAGTGTTCAAAACAATCAGTAATCTTAAATTCGAATCATCATTTATCTGATATCGTATTCCACACATAATTAGCCACATTAAATAAAACATTTAAGAAAATTTTGTAAAGAAAGAAAGTAATATATCTTTCCGGTGGGCACCCTCTATAATAGAAAATCAATTTTTATTGTGACATTAAGCGATCGGATATTTGTAAAATGTATGTTATGTTAATTTCTTTTTTTTGTGTATGTACATACACAAAAATGTATATATATAAATGTATATATATATATGTATATATATAAATCTCTTAGTTTTTTTTTAAATTTTTCATATATTTTATAACTTAGATAACTTCTTCAATTTAACAAAAAAAAAAAAAAAAAAAATTAATGCCTGGAAAATTTACCCATAGTGGTAATGAAGGATTAAAAATAAAAACATTTTCTTATAAGAAAAAATATCTTAAACTCAAAATAATAAAAAAAGAATTTTAAAATTATCTTCTTTGTAATCTGAGCAATAAGTTATTATTTATTTGTAATTTCCAATATTTCGCCAACCTTTTCTGAGCTTCTTCATAATTATAATTAATATAATTAAATTTAAATATATAATTAAAATTTATTTTTTTTAATACAAAATGTCTCACATTTTAATTTTTTCGTGCCTAAAAATTTGGCGAAATATTAGAAATTAGAAAAAATGAGAAAAGAACCTGGTGTTTCGCGTCAAATAAAGGTTGAAAAATATGGAATTAAAATATGTATAACAATTTTAAAAAGTACTTATCTTTTATTAATTTAAATTGTTGTTACTATTACGAGGCTAATATAGCGAAATTTTCACATTTTTGGAAGGGAACAATAGCTTTACAAATAAAACGAATGATTAAAAAAGTATGCATGTTGTACTTTAATTTTAAACTTATAAAAAATGGAGCTATTTCATTGCCGAGATAGTTGTTTTTTAGTTTGAGTTTAAGGTACTACGTCAAATTATTGTATACAAACCTTCTTATATTTGATAAACCCGTAACAATTTCTCTAACAATACTCAAATCCCAACTAGACCACAATCGTACAATGCCACCTTCACCACCCGTTGCAATGACGTTAACACCAATACCTTCTTTGACATGAGAATAGCACACAGCTAAAATTCGGTCGTCATGGAAATTACATTCAATATATTTCGCATTTATTGAATGCACCCGTAAAAGTGATTCACCATTGAGATTTATTGATACATTAACAAAATCATCAAGATTTTCCTCAGTGACTTCGAAACATTCATCAGCCGGTGGCGGTACAGAAGTAGATGTATAAATTGGTTTATCTGAAGATGAGATTGTTGTGGTTGATTGCTGTTGTTTCAATGAGTGAACAGTGGCAATGTCGCCCAATGTGGGCGATATACTTAGTAATGTTATGGGAGAGTGATGAATTTCTGCTGGACGTTCTATACTGCGAACATAACTCCAGCTATAACAGAAAGAATTATATACATATAAGTGTATGTAGTATATACGTATACCTGACAACATGTACTCGAGGTAAAAAAATAAATATCAGTAAATATTTATCAGACATCGGAATTTGCTCGAGAAAAACTCGCTCATAAACGGCTTTAATCAGAGCGTGTTTTACATGCTTCATTAAAAATAAATAATATTTTTGACTAATAAACCTCTAACTCGGCAGCCAATACTTAAGGATTGATAAAAGTAAGGATATTTTTACCGTTCATAGATACGTCAATGCTTAACTTATATAAATATATATAAATTCTTACTTGTTTAAATCCCATATTACAGCAATACCGTCTTTGCCAGCAGTCACAACAATTTTAAAGTCTATAGACAATGCTATACAGGTTATTTCATCAGTGTGACGTATTAATACTGTAGGGCCAGACCAACATAAGTCAGCTCCTTGCTTAAGTGCAGCTGCATCAGCTGCATTTGAAATACTTGATGGTATAGATGACGAACTCAAATCCACATCAGAATCCATCGCTTTAGAAGTAATTTTACGAAAAGCTGAATTATAAGACGGTTTTAGGCCTTTCACAAAACCTTGGCGACTCCTTCCAATACGTTGACTCACTTCCACGCTACAGCATTTGTATATGGATAAACGTCCGGATTTGTGGCCAAACCATAGCTGATTAGAGTTGGCATCGCTACCACAGGCGGTTATATCGTCAAAAGAACTACTGTAAACCAAATTCTTTGGTTCACAATTTACTTTATTTAAAGGTTGAATTCGTACAATGTGATCATCATAACCCCACGATATAACATTGTAAGTATCTGCTTCGGCACCTTGCATTACACTCGATCGTGCCGGTAGTGCATAAACTACATTGGTATTGTTAAATGACAATAAATATTCTGCACCCAATAGCTTATGAGCATTTCCCAACGTGGGATCTGGAAGTTGCGGCGAACCCAAATAACAACCCCACCTTAAGCCATAGACAGTCGATAATACTTCTTCAGAATTCTCATTTGGGCACGGCTTCGACTGAGGATGAGGAGATTTGAAAAGTTGTCGCGGCATTTGACCATACGTTTTAACCATAGTTTCTACAGCATCTCGTTCAATTGGATCATATCTTTCCGATTCTAAGAAAACCGCATAAGTCTAATAATAGGAAAAAATAAGGTTTTTTATTTGTTAAATGGTGCATTTAAAATACACTTACCGCTGGATGAAACACATTTATAGCTTCTACAGCAGCTTCCCCGGTTTGCTTAAAACCAAAAATTAAATCAATCCAATGATTAATTTCATTTCGTACAATTTCTGATTCTAAAGCTTGGCGGTGAATTAAAACAAATAGACGAGAATCGTGCAAACACCAAGGTGGCAATTCCACATATTCAACACGTTCACCATTTTGGCGATAACCAAAATTAAAACCTTCAAAATTTTCAAACATTTCTGGTAAGCAAAAGAACTCTGGTATTAATTCTTTAACATCGGTAGGGGAATCTCGACTAGCCAATCGGTATGTTGTGCTTAAATCATGAAAAGTACGATCTGGTATATCGAAATTATTATCTATATTATAGAAATGTTATTCAAAATACATTAAAAGCATTTGAAATTTTAAAAAAAAACTAACCCTGATAACGCAAAAAATAGCTAGTGAATGGTGGTACTCGTACTAAAAAGTGTAGTACAGTTCCAGAATTTGAATAATGCGAACTATAATGATAGGGTTTCAATTTTATTGAACCCATATTGGTTGGGGTATTTTGCATATACTGAAAGTAAACGGAAATTATGGTTATTTTTAATGTTGATATGTTTAAATAAGAATATTACCGTATAGTTACTTATGTAATGGTGTTCATTTGCCTCATTTTGTACGGATATAGGCTTGGCCAACTTACGAAAATTCGTCGGATCCATTAAATCTAAAGTGTCTGTTGAATAATTCGATAAAATCCAGGGGAATACTGGATACTGCATGAGATCTTTAAATGTGCGGCCAGCTATTTGATTTAAGATCATTAAATATTCCCAGTTGGTTATTACACCCTCACGCCACTGTTGCGTTAGTAATGTCATTTTACTATGATCGGGTGGTATAATGATTTTATCAGAAAACACATCACGCATTACCTTGTAATCATCTTGATTTTGCAGGGAAAAGAAAAGCGATTGATTTGAATCTAAAAAAATTTCAAAGGCCTTTTCTTGATGCTGGTACCGTTTTAACCAAATTTCTGTTATATTCGAAATATCACAGTTCACATTGAAATATTTACAACGATATGTAGCTAAAAAGTAAAGCTTGTGATCGGTAATAATTATTTCTCCATCTATTTCTCCATCAACAGGGAGATACTTGGCTGGAAAATTGTAAAGTATTTGGGAGTTTAATGATATGTTTAGCTGTTGATCGTAACTCGAAATCAGGTAGTGTAGAGGTCGTGAATATTCCGAACGGTTGTCATCCCCAGAAAAGCTTTTATCACTTCTTCCATTTGAGCCGTTGTAGTCTTGCATAAAGAAACGTTTATCAAGATCTAAGTGGCATTTACGTAACCGGATGTGTACACGACCTGGTCCTTCGGTATTGTCTAATTCCCACGACCTTTAGTTATTAGTAGTGTACAAAATATAATATAAAATATATTGCAACGAAATTAACTATTTTACAAATATTTACATACTTCTCTCTATTATGCTCACTAAACCATGGAGCACCCTCATGAGTCAGTCTTCTAACAATTTCAAGCCATTTGGTATGCGTGTAGGTATCATCATAATCCTTCATATAGTTCATTAACAATTTGCGTTCAGAATTCTGCAATTAATATTAAAGTAAAAAATATTACGATTTATTCTTGCTCCAGACTTAAGAATTGCATTTGTATAATCAGTGTGATTAACACTCCCAATGCACCATTTTTAATAATGCTGCAGTACAAGCAAAATATTAAAAAAAAAACATTTTTTAAATACATTATTTTTATTTTTATTATGCTGCCAGATTTATTTCTCTTCTTGTGACCTGTGTTAGACAAATCTACAAGGCTGATCGAAAAATCTGTGTTGCCTTGAAAATAACCATTATCATAAACACATTTATGCGGTTTTTTACCAGTTGTAGTGGTCTACTCACTGAGGCGAATGTGTAAAAATATTATCGAAAAGCGTAAAACACACACCACGAGAGTAATGGAGCATCAGTTTTAAGATTTGTGCTCTTTGCTATAACGTTTTTTATTGTTTTTTAAATTACATCCGTAAACAAAAGCGAAAAGCGAAACTTTTTTTCCGCTGAAGTGCCATACTTAAACGCGATTTCAAAAGGATAAAAACCGGTTTGTCGAACAAATTAATATGGCGACCCCGACTATTTAAAAATATTCAATAGAGGCAAGAAACGGTTTTTCTAATACGTCTATATCAAGGAAAAGATATACAAATATATTTTTTAGGAACAGTTACGCTTCACAATTTTCTCAGATTTTTGTAAGAATAGATTCTGATGAACTACCTCTAAAATTTGTTCCTTTATATTCTCAATTTATAAGGAAAAATAAAACAGAAAATATATTATCTATATTATATTGGAAATATTTACTCACCTCCATTTTCTAATTTCAAATATAATTTTTCCCTTGTTTTTTATTTTTTTTTGTGTATAACTCTATCACCTAACTTCTCTAAAAATCGCTCTATAAAAATCGAATTTTCCAATTTCAAAGCGTTACCGTCGCGTTGCCGTCGTGTTATTTCAGTATGCTCCATACAAAATGTATAGTCATGAGAACTTTTTACAGCTTAAAAACGCTTGCCGCTTTTGTTTAGGGATGACATTAAGTCAGCCAAATACTTCAAAATATTTATTTGGATATAAGCTTTGCAAATTAAAAAATTAAAGTTAATCCTTTAGTTACAAAAACTAACCTGTAATTCTGCCACTCGACGAGTAGTTATCATGGAGGACTCAATACAGCCTTGGGCCAACGACTCAAATCTGTAAATAGTTTTTTCCAATGATGTTTTTTGTTTAGCTGCTTCACTAGTTTTATACCAGTCCATACGTTGCAGTTCATTTTCTAAATTCCACGTTGAATTGTTTTCATTAATACCTAAACGTTTGCATAGCGGCTGCAAATTTTCAATTGGTTCATCTAAATCTTCTAAAAGACTTAACCACAATAAAGACTTAATCCTTTTGCCATCACAAATGATGGCGGGCAATAATTCATCATCACAGGATATCAACAAAGTGTTCACAATGAAACAACGTAAACTTCTCGGCTGTGAAGGTTGTAGACCCCAGGCAATAAAGTTATTACAACGTAGATTGGTTGATATACTATACGATACCAGAGTTTTAAACAATTCGGTCTCACTTTGAGAGGGCGATACTTTTTCGTTGAATATCATGTAAAACTGACAGCAGCGATTAATCATTAATTCCAATCTTGTTTTTGTTTCGGACATGGAAAAATTTGGTAATTGAGAAACTAAAATACAAAATAAAAATTTAATCGTTTAGATTAAATTTCCAAATACTTATAAAAAAGTTCATTGCAAAAATGTTTACTAATTAGTAAAACTAGTTGCCCTATCCAAAGGTAAATTTCACAATAAAAATTAATTTCGAATATTCCGGAAAACATTTTTAATTAAAGTCATTATAAGTCATAAATTTAAATAATGTATTTCAATATAATTATTATTATATCAAAAATAATTATTATACTGAAAGTAATATTAAAATTAACGAATCTTTCAACCAATAGTATCATAGCGCGTTCGCTTCTATTCCATTTTTAAGCTTTAAGAAATTCAGCACAGTATGCTACTGACTACAAGTTGTCAAAGATAGCATACATGTAAGTATGTAAACCATTATTTTCATGAAAAATCTGCTACAATACTACACAATTACCGTTGCAGCTGTAGCTAATTTAGACGATATTTGTTTGTATTCCGTGGGGGAAAAAAACAATCAAAAATTACTTTACACATTACAGCGAAATAATATCACAAAATTAATATTATTAAAATATTTAATTATTAATTAACAGTATGAGAACATGTGAATTTTTTGTTAATTAATTCATGGGAATATTGAGTATGAACTCCTTATTTTTTATTACAAGATAATTTGTAGCTAGAAGTACAAAACTACAACAATAACTGGCAGAATTTATAGACCTACATATATTAGTGTAGTCTGCGTGGCGAATATGTTATGTTTTATTTTCAATTTCAGAAAATTGCACTGAAATCCCAAAAATTTAATTTGACTAAAAAATTAAATGAAATTGATTGCTCTGGCACTAGCTGGCACTAATGCGCTTTTCGCCGCATGCCAAATGCACATCATTAGGAAACCTTTACTCAAATGTTTTCTTACTTAAACTACTGGCGGTTTAAGAAATTTTTGATTATATATATCTGGAAGTTTTGTATATCAAAGTTGTAACAACAAACAAAACATCCAATCCAAATGTAAAAACTTTCTGTCCATTTCAAAAAAAAAAAAAAAAAAAAAAAAAAAAAAAAAATTCCTAGTGAGGACAGAGACTTAAAAAAAAATGAAGTGAGAATTCTTTTTACGTATACCTTTAAAGGTTAATGGCGCAGCTGTTGGGACAAAAAACATATTCAACCAATTCAATTGTAATGTAGCTTGAACGGAGCGAAAACTTTTTATAATATGCTGTGGCTGCTTTTCTTGATAAAAAGACAGCATATTAATAACATCCCATATTATCTGTAGAAAGAAAGTAAGAACACATTGACAGTAGTGACAACGAATGATATTAAGGTTTTCCATACTTACATTCATATGACCAATTGATTTGATTGACATTTCACCAATAATTTCAAGTAAATCCGCAATAGATTCTTCAGTCTTTGTATTATATGATGTAGTTTTTGAATAAAGATGATATAATGCTTTAACGCAGCATTGTATTAGACCAACTTCAATCATTGCTTGTTGTTCATCAGCATTCTTTAAAGAAAAAAAAATTAGAAAAAGCATGAAGGAAGAAAATATAGCTTACTTGTAAATATAATTGCTTAACGGCTTTGAATGCTTTTTCACTAAAATCCTGTTGAATGTTGCTAGTAGCCACTGATTTCGAAGCAATAGCAAGTAGTGCATTTAAGCCAAAACTATTTTGTATGCGCAGGTTAATATCACAGTTTAATATTGTATCCAGTGGTATCATTATACCACATACCCAGTGAAGACATGATTCAAACATGTGGCTGTTACAAAAACCAATCGATAATTGATTGGCCAAATGGTGGGGATACAAAGATTTAATACAAACTTGTATATCGTGGGGAAATAAGCGTTGCATTAAAACACTTATTAGTTTAATCACAGCAGATCGCACACTAGTACTATTGTGATTAGCTAGCACTAATAAAAATTCCACTTTGATGTAATGATTGAGCACATCATCGATATCACAGTCGGGCAAAAGGCACAGAAAGTTTTTCAGCAGAATTAATAAACCACTTTGCAAAGTTGCTATTCCTACCGTACTTAACGAATCGGTTTTGTGTAGCAGTTTGGATTTTCTATGTTGGCCGGATGTTTTAGTTGTAAGAAATTCATTGAAAACAGAAGATTTGGGAAAAGGCATATTTGCAGATGGTAAATTTGTATCTGATTCTCTGCGACCCAGCCTCATGTGTTTTTCGTCATCAGTTAGATATAAAGAACGATTTGAGTTGGTGGTACTTAAACGTATTCTCTTCGAATTTGCCCTTATGTGAAGTGAAGATTTTTTCAGAAAACTCGCTATTCTTGTTTGAGTTCTGGTTTTGTACAGCGCATGCACATGGCGGTGTTTAATGCGACAATGAATTGACATCTTCTTATATTTGAAGCGCCACTTTAAAACTTTATTTGGATTTACTAAGCGTAAAGCATGCTTATTTAGGTTTGTACAGTCGGCCGTATTTTCCAAATAATCTTCGAACTCTTCAAGAGCACGGTAATACTCTGAAACAGTTTTATGCAGTTTTTTTAAACGATTTATTCGTACCTGTTTTGCAGCATTAATCTCACTTGCCGAGTTTGAATTCGAATTTGTGGTTAGGACGTTTAAAATCCTTGATTTTGTAGGACTTTTTTTAAAAGATGCTGTCACTCGTCCAAAGTTGGAGTATTTATCTTTGGCTGGTATCTCCGTAGTCAAAAGAAAATAAAATTTTGATCTGTCATGTGTTATGTAGCACTCGCTGGGCTTATGCAGTAATAAGAGTAGTTTCATTATTTCATCTAATAGAAACGACTTGGGTGGCGAACCAGCAAAAACTGATATTATATCAACAAATCCTTCAGCTGCCTTTTTCGATATAAATACTGGATTTGGAGATTCGATAACATAAACTCTACATAAATCGAACAACTCTTTAATCAAACCTTCTTTCGCAAATTGCTCAATATTAAAGACATGATGTGGATGATCTTCTCTGGTCAACGCTAATATACTTTGGAAGAGCATATCCAAGACATCAGAACTTTCAACACCTGAACGATGCCAGTCTGAGTATCTATGCAAAATAAATGTAAACAATTTCGGATATACCACTGCAGCGGTGGTTGTATCATTTACTTGCAAAACATCACCCTTTTTTGATATCAAAGTTTGCGAGCAAGCGTTGTTGATAATACTGCGGAGTAAATTACAATCCTTGGTGCATCTTTCAGTTTTAAGGACATAACCGATTAGGTTAATGCCATCAATGCGTTGAAATTCGGTGTATAATTGCGAATCAGAAAAGGCAACATTTAGTAAAATATTTAAAGCCATCGACTGGGTTGTAGAGTTTGGACTGATTTCGACAACCTTTAAATAAGAAATAATGAAATCGTGAGTGGTTTTGAAATATCAAACCAGTTGCTCTGTAAATCGATTCTAAAAAAAACTGTTCGAAAATAGTCTGATTCATGTTAGAGTTAGTAATCATGTAACGTTGCGTGATAGATTTATATGTTATACGTATATACATATATATATGGTGTAATATATTTGAATTTTTTTTACGGTTTTCAATTTGTATTCTACCAAATATTTTCAGCGAAAGATCTTTTTTATATAAACACTTAAATATTTTATTTATTTTCTTGCATATTTCGGCACTTCGCCATCATCAGGAAACTATAGTACATCGAATTCATACTATGAACGAAAAAGAAAGACCTCTATGCTTCACCAACAAGGTAAGCATCAAAACTAAAAGTATTTCCGAGTAGGGGCCAGAAAAAGAGCAGGATATGTTTAGCAAAAAAAAAATAATGACAATCACTATATTTGCGAAGACATTTTTAATCCTATCTCATTGATAAAAAAGATAAAATTCATTATTAAATTAACAATTTTGTTATAGGTAGGGAAAATAAAAGAAAGTCAGAATTATTATTAACTAATATTTTGCTATTAAATGCATAGACTTAGGATTTTTGAAAACTCTCGAAAGATTTGTATTGCGAACAGAAAGCAGTTTCATACGAATTGATTTTCAGAGTAACTCCCAGAGTGACTTTGAGCACATGCACTTTTGTATTGTCTAGAACAATTGAATCTAACTGCTTTGCTTCTCCTAAATTAAAACTTGCGTAAATTAACCAATCTCTTTTTTGCAAATAGACGTCACTATGAATAAATAATTTCTATTTAGATTCTAGAACAATCTTGATTAATTATTTATGTAAAAACTTACTCTGGCAAATAGATATAAAAGATTCGACAGCCCACCGCATAAAATTGTGGCAGTCTGCAAAGATGGTAGGCTATTTTGAACAAATTCACCATAATGTATAAGACCACAAGGATGACCTAAAAATAATAATATTTTATATAAGCAAATAAAGTTCGGAAAACACTATTCATATAAAAAATATAATAAATAATATTTAAGAAGGAGGATTAAATATTCACAAACTGCATATAATTAGATGAATTTGTATCGAAAAAATCGTAAATTTTGAATATTAAACATAAAGTTTTTTATTTGAGAGAAGCAATCGCGTCTCTATAAGCCTACTACAAAACCCTTGCCATAGGATTTCGTTCCAACAAAGTGACTTGTTTGATAAACCACATGATAAAATAGCTAGGCAATAAATAAAAACGAAATGTAAGCGTAAAAAAGTTTTACTTTGAAGATAATATATATTAATTATTTTCGATATCACTTAAGGCCGCGATTCTTTATTCTACACAATCGTGCGATTTGTCAAATGTGACATGTCTGATGGCAAACTATGACACTGTGTCCTATAAATGAAACTGTGTGACACATATTTTGTTTCAAAAGTTGTACTATTTGCAAAACTTTATAAAATCATCCTAAATTGGTGAAATCCATGCGATGACAGAAACATTTACTTCAAGCTGCTGGTAAAAAAAGAATTTTTTCGAACGTATTTGACAATAGTGTTCCAAATATAACACCATTTTGAAGCAATTTTATAAAATTGGATGGAATTATGTTAGCTTTTCGTGTGAATGAACAGTACGACTATGTAGGATAGCGAATAATGGCCTTTACAGGTACCAATTAAAGTGAACGAAATAAAAACTTGTGTACACTCATCAATTTGAGTGACTTAGGCCCCTATTATGGTTCACAACAGTTCTAAATTTGATATTGTATTTTTAAAATTGTGATTATAGTTTACAACAGTTGTTTTTAAATGTTGTTGTTAGATGCATTTTTTGAAGAACAACCCTGTGAAATACACAGCATCTAGATGTTGTAAACCATAATGAGAAAAACTGTAATTGTTGTGTTGTTTGCTCTACAACACAACACTTAGGTGTTGTGAACCATAATAGGGGCCTTAACCACAACCAAATGCAGGTTTTCCGCCGGGAAGGTATACTACTTTGTTTTGCCGCCATTTCGTTAATTTGTAGTCTTGACAGGGGTGAAGTAGAGACTTGGAAAATGTATTATGGAAAAATATTTACTAAACTAACGTGTTTTAATCGTTAAAACATTTTATCAAAATCAATTAGCGATTAATGTGACATTGAGAAAGTTACGTGAATGATTTCGAAGAAAAAGTGACTGCAGCAGATAGACACAAGTATTAACCACAATGTATAACGAGATCGGCCATAAGACATTACTGGTTGACACAAGAGCTTCTTCCAAGAGACCATTAACAGCTCGGAAATGACAAGCCCTATTTTCATGAAAAAATCATAATGGGTGACGATACAAGTTTTTAATTTAAACGATATGTGAATAAACAGAATAGTCGGTTCTGGGAAATAGGAAACCCTCAAACTATTCATCAGGTAATTTTGCAAACATTAAAAGTGACAGTATGGTTTGGAATTTGGTTAGAAGGCATCATTGAACCTTACTTATTTGAAAATTAAATGGTGTACCGGTAACTATGAATAGGGAGCGATATCATGATATGTTTGAAAACTTTTTAACGCTACAAGTGCATCCTTTGGGGATGAGTAATATGTGGTTTCAACAAGACAGTGCCACATCGCATGCAAGTAGGATTACAACGGGAGTCCTGCTAGCCATCTTTCCTCCACAGTAGCCTGATTTGATTGCTCTCGTTTATGCATATAAACCAGAAATACTTGAGCAACTCAAACAAAATATTCGTGACGAAATTAATGAAATACTCCGTGAAATGTGTGAGAATGTAATTAAAAATATCCTTTATGATTCCATTTCTGAGGTTAACAGAGGCGAACATTTATCTGATATTGTATTCTATACATAATAATAATAATGAAAATTTACAAACAAACCTTCCCGGCCGATACCGTGTATATTTGAAAAATATTTTTATATTTGTTGCGCTTTTTCTCTATATGAATAATTGACATATTAATCTACTACATTCTATGAAATATTTCAGTCTTGTTAATGTGATACTAAATTAATATAATGTGATATACCAAACTTTAATATAAATAAATGAGAAGTTTGGTATAATAAATATATAAATATCTGAAAACTACGAAATGAAAAAGTGTGGAATATTAATGAATAAAACAGGAGTACGAAAGAAAACTTACCGTATGTGATATTAGCTAAATCTGCAGTAGTACCGTAGCACATCACTATATGTGGATGTGAAGCCGAGTAGCATAAAATACGCATATCTCGTAACGTTTTCAAAGAATCGACGTGATTTTTTAAGTATGCACTTTGTAACTTATTAGCATTTAAAAAGCCATAGTTTGGTTTCCAATTAGCTACATGACACTGTGTAAATTCAGTAAAATCGGGACCCATGGCAGTTAAATTTAAAATGTCCTCTTTCTTATTAAAAGCTCTGTTGAATAGCATTATATTTGAAATGGTTACACGTATTGGGAAACTATCGAATGTTGAACGTGAGTCATTAGAGCTAATACTTTGGGGTGATTTAAAAATGTTGCTGTCGCCTAATGCGATCACTTGGAAAGTGTGATTTTTCGTTAATAAGAGTATATTGCGAAAAGGCAACTGTGTGCAATGTTCTTGTAATCCATCTATAAGTACGCTTAGATCCAGAGCATCATTCTGTATTTCAACGGCAAAAGTTATGTGTGTCCATTTGTTTTTAATTAGGCGAAATTGTTTTAGATCGAGATGTGTCTTTTCAAAGGAGACATCTGCTTCCGCATTCCCGTTAAATAGATTCATACTACTAAAACTATTAAGGAAAGCAAATTTAGTGTTTTTAAAAGCTTTTGAAAGAGGTGAAGTTGCTCCAGAAGCAGCACCTGAACTAGAGGATGTGGAGTCTCGATTAAAGAAGTTCTTTTGACGCTGATTTCTTGTGCTTCTTTTATTTTCGAGAACTTGTGAGCCATTTATAACCACATATTGCTTTTTTTCAATTGTCTCATTCGTAGTCATTGCAATTTTTGCTGATACCTCAGCATTGGGTTTAAACGTTTCGAAAGTTAAATTGAGATTGTTGTTTAAATACATGCTTAGCATAACATGATTTGTACCCACTGACAAAATATGTGATTTCTGAAAAATCGAGGTACGTAAAATATAATTTTGATACATTTCAAATGTTTTATAACAATTTTTAATAAATTTTATTTGTCTTTTACTCACCATATATACATCACTAGATGACTTATCATCTTCTATTATTTGGCTACTATTTTTGCAGTTTGGTGATCCCTTCGCTTGCAACCACAATGAAACGGTGAAGCCTTGGGAATTCCACAGACGTGAATGTGTTATAGGTATAATACAAGGTGATCTTGTAAGAGGTGTGTTAATTTGGCAATGTAAATGATCGTTACGTATGCGATTGATATTTTCGGTAACAGACGGATTACTTGTTGAAACGCATTGTCCATCTAAAATATAACATATTTAATAATACAATATACGATAATATAGGTAATGGAAATTATTACATATATATTGCAAAAATATTGTATTGATGTGCAATTACTATAGAAACTTTTGTGGTATATTTAAAAAAAAAAACAATTGGAAAACTGTGTAGCATATAAAAAATTTCACACTTCTCTTCTCATGTTAGTGAAAAATCACTTTAATTGCCTGTCGTTATATTATTATATCAAATTGGCTACTTTTTAGTTTCTTGTATGAAAAATTGTAACCGAATATCATTGTCCGAGTTATTTTTAGTATATTTTATGATTGGCTATTGATTAACTTTGCTTTTAGCTAAAGTTAATTATTAAACAATTCCTTTTAAAAAAACTCCAATTTCCAAATTTCTACCACAAACAGTAAAGTAATTTTCATTCAAAATTAACTGTATTTGTATAAGTTCGTGCTTTAAATAAAAAAAAATTTCAGATCAAATAAAAATATCCTCTTCTTTCTTAAGATTTTAAAGCAATTATTTATTACAATAATTATTATCTTACTTACCAATGTTAGCTGGAAATTCCAATTCTATAGTCGGCTGGCATTTCTTCAAAGTGTTGGTGCAAATATAATTCATATATTTTACTAAAATGTCTACGGGCGGATTTTTGGAAGATAATATTCCAAAATATGTTGATAGAACGTCTGGTGTATTTAAATCATTAATCAATTCCAAGATGCTTTGCTGTAATTCTCTTAAACGGTCATCGTTGCATTTAAGAACGGGAGCGAATCCCTTGAGCAGGAATAAGGGACCACCCAAATATTCACGTATAACAACGAGGCGATTAATTAGTTGAGCCAAACTATCACACCAAATTAAAGGGTTCTGTGCACATTTTTCGCTCAGTTCAATTAGGACGTCCACCACTAAACGGCATATGCCATCATTAAGTATATGTGTACGGTAGCGCGAAGAAGGCTGATAAGAGTGCCAGAATTCTGCAGCTTCAGATACGCCTTCAGTTTCAGAAATGTCTTGGATTTCACCATCGGCTTCATAGCCTTCATCAGCAGTTAAGTAAAAATCATCCTGGTCATTTTCACTATACTCTAGTTCACTATCAGCACAAAAGTAAGATGCATGTGTAGAAAAGTAATCTGTTTCATAGCTATTTGCTGAAAGCAGCCCCATTGGCGGTGTAGTCGGCGTCAAAACGCTATTCTTACTCGGCAAAATTGTTGACAACTGACGATATCTATAGGAAATTCTATCACCTAAACGAGAGCTATTGAATGATTTGGCACGTGCCCTGATCTCATTTCGATTGGTTTGATCTTCACCAGCTGATGTCGAAATACTTGTACTTATAGCAGGCACCGGTTGATTGACGCAATGTGATAATTCAGCTATCTTAAGCAGAGATTGCAAAGCTTGTATAACCGAATTTTCTTTAGAAGGCTCTTCAGCATATTGCTCCCAATTATCCAAGGCATAAGCTATTATAACACCCTTAAGTTTTCGCAAATGCTTTTGCATTTTTTCTACTGTATTTACAAATAAAAATTTTAAAATAGAATATGTTTGATAAATTTTAATGAATTTAATAATGCGCGGCAAATTTTATTGAGTAATGACGACTTACGAAAGTTATTGGTTATCTTTTTATCAGTCGAAATTTTTAACAATGCTTTCAATCTTATTTAAATTTTATTATCAAATTTTTAGTTTATCTTGTCGTTTCGATGTAACACAAGAGGTGGTTGATGTGTAACTGCTTGAATTTTCGATATTTATTTTGTCTTGGTATTCATTGAAAGGAGAGCATTTCAAGTTTAGTATGTAGAGTATAGTTGAATGCTTCTATTTTTGTGAGCGTAGATATGTGTTTGTATGCTTTTATACTCGTATAGTTATGACCAACCACGGTAATATAATCCACTAGTTCATTAATGCGTTTACACATAGTCTTAGTCCGTAATAAAGTTAACTAACAACGCTGAGCATTGCAGTTCACTTACTGTCAATAATAAGCTCAAGTTCACTTTTAAACTAGAAATTCAACTGAATGCCTATTGTGAAGCATATATTTACTTTACTGCTGCTAAGAAATCGTTATATGACACAGTGCGACAAAATTATATCTCATTGAAGAGAATTTATTGTAGATGTTAATAAGCCTCAAAAGTTGTTTGTAATGGTAGCTTAATATCAATAAACCGTTTGTAGCAGATAATTAAAATATATAACTACTTGTCTGTAGGGAAAATTTTCGAACTCTATTTTAAATTGGTTGACAAACTGGTATGACATATTAGAAAAAAAATGTTTTCTTACTATTTCCTGAAAAATGTAAAAAAGTATAGAAAAATTGAGAATAACTTTTTTAAAATATCTTAGGCGTGGAAGAAATATTAAATAGTTTAGAAAATGAATTTTTGAAAATATTTGCAAATATTTTTTTATTTTATTCAAAACGTTTCAGATTACAGTGAGTTCTCGAATTAAACGCGCCAATAAAATTATTTGTTTCCGCTTGAAAAAAAATTGGTCTTTTCGATTCACAGTGTTTTTATTTAAACATTTCACTTAAAGAAAAATATGCTTTTAATCAAGCATTTATGTATGGATTTGTTAATTTAATGCTCATACAAATGTTTTACTTATTATCGGTTGTTCGTAATCACTTTCAAAATTATATAACCGTCGTACAAAAAACACAAAAACCATATTGCCAAAAACTCGTTTTATGATTGTGTGCAAATTCATTTAAACATTTCGACTGTATGACTTGCTTAAGCAAAACTTTTTCCTCTTTTTATTAAAAATAAGAAATATTTTCTAAACCTGAATTTCGTAAATAGAGAGCTCTCGCAAATCTGTTAGAAAATCTATTTACATAAATTTACTCAAAACTATATAACTTAACTTATATAAAGTAACTTAAAAGAATTTTGAATCGTAAACGGTTTTCCTATACATTCTGAAAGAATGATAAGATTTTAATATTAACATCTTGTTTTCCAAATGGTACAGTGTAAATATCTGTATGTATGAAAGTGTATGCGTTCTAAAATATTTAGATTTTGTTCGTGCAATTCCAAGTAACTAATATATGGCAAATTTTTATGGCTTCTTTATGTTGTAAGCAAATGGCATATATTCATATTACACATCCATATACACATTGCATTGGTATGTATGTATGCATTTATGGACACATGTATATATTCCTACATACATGGGAGGTTTCACACGAATATGTACAAACATTTAAAAAAAAATTTTAATGAAAAACTTTATAAACTTTTTGCACTTTTTTTAACGACAAATATCACTCACCTTGCTCATTTTGATAGCTCTTGATGCATATGGCCATGGTAGCTTCGAAAATTTTTAACAACAACTTCTTGCAGTTACTATAAGGTTCAAACAATGGTAATAAATCCAAATCAATAATGGTGTCGCTCGAACAATCTTCGTGGTCTTCCTCTTCTTTGTCTATGCTCGTTAGTTTAATAAAATCAATTAAAGAATTTGCCCGAGTCAATGAGAATATTGCACCGAGCACATTAAATAGTTTGTTAATAATGCCCTCATTTGACACTTGTGCGGCTGGATTTATTGCGAGCTTTTCGGGGTCAACGTAGACTACCGTTGAAGGGGTTGAGTTTTCTGTTGTGTTTGCTTGTTGCGAAAAACAATCAATATTGTTAAAACCGATTAGCAAATGCTTCTGATTGCGTATATCAAATATTGTGATACTTTCATTTAAAGAATTTTCTTGCAATTTTAAAGTTTCCTTGTGATGGATTTGTGTTAGAAAGGATAATTGCGGCACACTTTGCTGAGTGTCATTCGGATATTCTGTAAAGTTAGTAATTCCATGTGCTGGCAGAATATATGTCGTTTGCGTTGCTACAGACGAGTCTGATGTGGTTAATGATGATAATGATATTGTATCTGGTGAGTGTATGGAGTTTATAAAATTTTCCAATATGTCCCAGCTTGAATCAAATTCATAGTTGGCTATGATTTGTGACTGTTTAAATGTAGGAGCAGCAGCTTTTGACTTAAGTTTGGGCAGCAGCATCAAAAATGCTGTTAAAGCATTATAATTTAATTGTAAAATATCTTTTAGAGTCTTATCACGGCATTTTAAAGGAATTTGTATATTAATTGTAGAATTGTGTGATTGCAAGTCGCTTTCGCTGGTATTTTGCTTTTCATTATCATAATCATCATCGTTGTTAATTGAATAGATTTTGGCGAATTCATTGTAGAAATATTGACTAGTTTTTAAAAGCTCATAATTAAGGGTCCACTGTAGGGATACTATATGCAAGATGTCTACAGTTTGCATCTGCATGTTATCTGGCTTTATAGTAATTTGTGACGGTGTGTTTTCAGATAGCCAAAATTGTGCTGTTCGATTGCTTTTGTTAATGTTTTTTACTTTCATGAGCAAAGAATTAAATAAAAGTTGAGCTCTTTCAGAACTGTTGAGCTGTAACATTATTAATCTACGACTTAAAATACTTTGCTCTTTGTTATTGTCACCCAAAAATGTTATATTATCTATGCCTATTTTTATTAAATCACATGCTCCTCGTATTAAATAGGGATTATCCAACAAATCCTCCAAATGTTTAATATTTTCATCATTGTAAAAAGCTTTAATAAGGCGTATATCTCTCAAATACGTGGAAAATACATTTAAACACTCATACAGTAGTTTAGTTACATCGGCATTTTTATTATCAATTGATTTTATATTTGAATTAAAATTATTGTAGTCATTACGAAGCTCTGTTATGGGCGACTTTCTCCAAAATTTCAAACCACCGGAGGGGCTGTGGTGATTACTTCTGCCCTCAAGCAAATCCGATTTATATTTACGAAATATAGGCAAAACTATTTCTGCCAGAACACCGGCCGCAATATCATTTGTTAGTAAAAATGACAGAGGCTTTAGATGTTTAAGGAAATAAACGATATTATTCAAATTAACAGTATTATTTTGCAATTTACTATAAAAGGATTTGTAAATTTTCAATAGTCCTCGATGAAAATCAAATGATCTTAATTTCATATCACATTGCGTACAGTTAAACACTGCGGAACGTTTCTGATACAGCGGGCTCTGAATGTTGTTTGAGTTATCGAAGGGCGATTTTAGAAATAAAGTGTTTAGCATTTTGTAATATAGAAATTTGTAAACACATTTTTGATAATATGACTTTAGATTAAGTGAAATGCTCAATATGCTATTCATTGTACTCAAATTATAATGACAACAACACAAACTAGAACGTGCTAAATATTGTGTAGACTGTTCTTGCAAATACTTGGGCAACGCAGGTAATATTTTAATGAGAACATTTTGGAAATTGCAGGATAATTTAGGTGCATCTGATAAACAATGCAGTTGCTTAGATCTCATTTTGCGGCAAGGCACACCTGTAGAGTTAGATGAAACGCTTAAACAATTGTTGCCTAATGTGGTCACTATCATATCATAGCTATTTAAATTTTCAATGATTTTAATTAATGTACGAAATACTGAATTGCATAAAGATTTAATATCATTCTCCTCGGGCGGTTCATGTATAAATAAGTATTCCATTGTCGAAAGGCAACAATTAATCATATTCTCATCTATAAATTTTAAATCATAAAAATTTACATTGCCATTCCATAAAGTTTTCTGGCTAAATATCACTACGACATTATGCAAAATAGCAAATATTATATATATTAAGGCATACAGCACCCGAGTTGCTTGTGAATTGCACTGCAAAGCGGCAATGAGTTTGGCGAATATACATTGGAAATTTATATCATAAGGTGATTTGTCCACAAACGAAAAAATACAGTTTAGGCACTGTGCATTTAATTTCAATAAATAACATTTTATGACTTCAGCATTTTGGAGAGATGAGAAAGTTTGATTTTCCACACTTAAACCATCCAAGGTAAAGTTCAAAGCCGATATAAACGTTGACTGGTCTACAGGTAGGGGTGCAAAGTGTTCATATGATATGCATTTTAATAAAATTTTTATTAAAATTAAGGCAATCTCATCACTTGTTTTTTTAGATTGTTGAAAATCCTCCAAAGGTAATTTTATAGAAGCCTTCTTAAACACGCTTTTCCTCGCAATTTGTCTAACGACCGCATTTTTATCGGATTTAGTTTTTAATTTCTGATAAAATTCCAAATTGCCAATAAAGGCAAATATATCTTCCTTGTTATTCAATTCGCAATAACTTTCCGACCAGGGGCAATCGGGGAAAAGGTTTATACAGAGATTGGCCAAACTTTTATGAGACGCCACTAACTGTTATATCAATAAAAATATGTGTAGATGTATAAAATAATATAATATCAAAAATAATGTTATAAACATTTGTAATTTACCTTAAGATCGACTCTTAATAAAAACTCTAATAGATGTTGCCCCAATTGATGCGTTAGAAATTGTCTTAGGGCTATTATTTTACTACAATCCTTGGGTGGTTTAAGCGTCAACTAAAATTTGGTATGTTTTACTAATATATTAATAAGTTATATTAATAAATTACCTCTGCAAAATTGCAATCGTTACTTAATAATTGTAAACGTTTTTTATTTTTCTCGGGCATACGATTGCCATCAACGCTATTTTTCTGATCATCATACAAGTGCTTGGAATTAATAATATCCGCCGATGGTGTGTAGAGATAAGATTTGCTAATAATTTCATAAATTTGTTCTAACAAATAAGAGCACATCTTTTCAGGAATGGGATTAAAAAAACTAAAAATTAACACAGAAATAAATAATAACAATATGGAAGTAAATTGAATATTAAGTAAAAGTATTATGCATAAAAATAAATATAAGAATATATTTATGAGATAAAAAATTTAAATTTTCCATTATATTTATGTTTCGAATAGATTATTTTTAAAATACTTGCAAATCTATTCATGTTTCAATAGTATTAAAGTCTAATTTTTATTAATGAACAAATTAAATTTATAATAAAAGCACTTTAGAATTAGTCCATTATTTTCGAAATAATTTTCAAAACTTGTATATACAACGATCTCTATTAATTGTAATGAAAAATTTCTCAACTTTTCGGAGTTTGAAATATTGAAATTCTGAAGCAAAAAATAGCTTAATTGTTATTTATTACGAAAATTTTTATCACAGAGTTTTAATTGTCTTTTTCAGAAGAATTATAATTATCTTTCTTTAAATCTGAGCAATAGGATATTTTGTTATTTTATTTATTATTTCCAATATTTCGCCAATTTTTGTGCAACTTCTTTGTGAAACTTTTTGTAATCAAAATTATTCATTGTTCTTTTTTTTTTAATTTAAAGCAAAGGTTAACAAATATAGAATAAAAACAGAAGAATTAAAAACAGTAACCTTTAGCTAATGGAACTGCGCACGTGCTCAATATAAAGCCGCAAACTATTAAGAAGCCGAAGAAAATTATGTTTCCTTTATACTTACATTTGAAATTCCTCATCTTCCATCAAGTCTTCAGATACAAATTGAAAATTAAATAAAAATAATTTTAACCAGTGTTCCTGAAAAGCATTTATAAGGGAAATAAAGAAAACACTCAATTAGATATTATATACATATAATAAAATCGAAACATGTACAGTAATTTACGGATAAATGCAACAACTTTATGTAATTTCGTAACGTCGGTTTTTTAAATCCGTTTGTTGCTTGACCATTTTTCAGGAAAACATTTAACCATGAATTCATGTACACATCCATATGCATAGAATATTAAGGAAATTCAAATTTTATTCTATATACATCTAAGAATGCATGTATATATGAGTAAATGAGTAAACGGATGCTTGTAGAATTACCTTGACATTATCATTGTTGAAGGCTCGCAAATAATTCTCCCAAATGTTTTTCAAAGTATCGAATAGTAAATTGTATTCCTTATGATGTTCTTGGTGAATGTTGCCAAAGCACGTTGTATCCATGGCAACTAGAAATGTGAAATGAAATAATAAAGTAAAAAATAGCGGCAATAAGCAGCAGCAATACCACTAGCTTTCAGCAATACTCAGCAATAATAATGCAGAGTAATCAAAATAATCACAGAAAACTAAACTAAAACGTAACTAAAAACAAAAGATATAAGAGAAATAGAAAATAATTTTTTTTCGATCATAACAGTTTGAAAAACAGAAATACTGCCAAATAAAGAAAAAAATGGATACATAGTTTACAAAAGAAAAAGTTTGAGTTCAAAGTTTTAGATAAAACTATACGATCTAGATGGTATTAGCATATATTTATACGGCATAATCCAGTTGAGTTTTCGTATACGGATATGTAGCTCTACTTTGGTGTTAATCGGTGTTATAGAGAATTAGTGCATATTACCTTTCATAACGTTGGTCATGCAGATTTATTTCTCAAATTGCAAGTACGATGAAGAAACTACCCATTGCGGCTAATTTTTCCTTTAAAGCTAAATTATAATAAGGGGAAAGTATTTACTATTTTGAAACTTATTAATGCTTTATATGAAAAATAATTATAAGATATGGATCACTTCTTATATGTTGTTAAAATAACACTTGTAAATTAAAAGTTATTATTAACATACGAATGCAAATGCACTAAATACATTTTAAATATTTAATAAATGTGACGATACTAGGGTTTGAAGATCTTCGTAAAGATTTTAAAGCCTTCGTAACGATTAGCGAATTTCATGCCTGACATATGTTTATTTATCGATTAATAATTTATTTAATTTTTTAAATACAACATAGAAAAGAAATTATTCATATGCAAATAGTATTTTATTTTGTCAGCAACATTTCCGTATTTATTTTCGAACTCCTTTCAAAAAAAACTTATTTCTACATATATTTTTATTTCCGCAAAAGTGTTATCGCAAAGTTAAAAACGTTTATGTATACAAATAAACTGATCCGAAATAGAAGTATTAGTGCCATAACTGACACTGCTCTCAAAACCAATATTGGATTGGCGGCGAGCAAAATTTATCTTTAAATTAATAACTGAAACCGACTCGTTACCACATGTGCGGTTTGACTCTAACACTGTAATACCTTCACAATGCTTTGCATATGAAGGGCTATACTTAGAGTGCTGGTCTTGGAAAAATGTTTTAAGTCAGTTAAATATTTATTGTTACGAACTAGTGCTGGTGCTGCAGTTGCTGTTAAGCCAAAAAGCGCTTCAAGCATAAACTCGCATTAGATTGTTAAAACATGGTCACTTTGATTTGGCATTGCCATATTAAAGTCGCGAATACCTTACGAATAGAGCTTTTAAACTTTAATAATCGTTTATGAATGCGAGACTTTGTTGCAACATTGAGGATTTGCAAGTTTGAAAGGCTTAAGCATTGCTATGAGCACATTAAAATATCGTATGAAATATAGAGTTCAAATGAGATTCAGTTCCGTAAATATCACAGATTAAAATTTACGAGTATTTTGTATAATATATAGTTATAGACGATTTCTTTATAGGCCTTCGTAATGTAATAAACAACAATGTATTTAATAATCTTTTTTTTACGATCGACTATGCATGATTGTGTATTTTTAATAGTTTAAGTTTTAATGTGTTGCAGCAAAAAGTTATTATATGTAGGTTTGTATGTACGCCTGAAACAATATAGTACCAAATCACTTGGAAACAATTATATATTGAATTTGTATGTAGGAATATATTAACATTAACAAAAAACATAAAAATATAATAAAGTAATACAATAAAACCTAAAATAAAAGTACATTATAGAAAATGTATTTATAAATGTTCCCGATAGAGAAGGTCACGTTGCTACGTTACGTTTTTCTTCGCTTGGAACCAGCAATCACAGTGGTAATTACCTTCAAATTAGTGCTATTGCAGAATTTGAGCTCGTGATTGGTCGAATTCTTGTGTTAATCGAATTTTAAAAGTCTTATATAAAGAAGCAACTTCTGGTACCCATGCAGATACATTTTTGAAAAGTTCGATCATATTCACACAAAATGAACTTACTCTTGCATGTATGTACTTCACGATTGTTTAAAGAAAAATTGTTACGTACGAGCATATGCTATCGAACATTTTATATGCATATATGTATATCTTAATTTAAAGAATTATTTGTAAGCTTTCAAGTGTAGTGCTAAAATATAAAATATTACATTACAACGTGGCAAATATAAACTTTTTCACCAAAACTAAAAATTTTTTTGGCAAATTCAAATGTTTTGCCACACAAAACAAATATTTGGAGTCTATAAATTCATATTATAGTATATATATATATTAATTATTAAATAAATATTACATTTACATTTTTAATAATTAATGTAAATAATTGTATTATATACATATATATTAGTTTAATAAATAATTTATAAAACATTAATCAATAATATATTAAGAAATAAAAATTATTTAAATTAATCCAACTTATTTCTTAATAAATATTTTATAAAAAATTATTGCCACTTAAGATGTATATATTTATATATATATATATATATATACATAGCTATGCGCACTTGGTGTCGAGCACCTTCCCTAGGAGTAATATTTTTTTTAAGTGATTAAAAATTTAGTCACGATACCATTTCCACAATCCAACTAAAGAATCAATTCCTAAAGCCGAAGAAAAAGTAAAATAATAAATAGATTATGGAAAAGTAAAAAAAACTTAACGCTGGCAAAATATTTGTATTTCAACTCACAAGTAAAACTGAAAATGTAAACAACTTTTCTTAGAGATTACATTTGTATATACATCGGTTCGTCTCCATACACACATATTGCCGGTTTAAAAAATATTCTGACTCTACATACCCATATAAAATACACAACAGCAGCAGATGAAGTTTTCCACTCCGATACATACATGCTGCATGTGAATATACTTAGTATAGAATTATAAAGTACTATACATTTGCAGATTATAGTTTGTTGACTTGACAGCTTATAAGTGTTTACAGCTATGTTTAAAGCTGTTGGTATATACATATGTCTTGTAAATGTGTTTGCTACAAGAATTTATAATATATTTAGGTATGTTGTATTTCGAGCAGGGATTGAATTGTGAATAACTTTCCAAACGTGCTAATGTACCGCTGTGTTTATTGCCTTGTCTGAGGATTTTCCACGCCCACATAATTACAAAACTAATTTTCCCATCAAAATCCATTATTTTAAACTTTTAGATTAAATTTTAAACACGAAATCGGTACATTTCAAAGATAACACATCAATTCAATTAGTGAACTCACGAAAAGTATGAGAAATAACTTAAGCCATACTCATCTCTAATATCATGAGCTAAAATTGTTAACTATCGCATAGGAAAACCGTTAGTACTAATTATTTTAGTATGAGGTGTTTTTTATATACAAGAACTTAGCTTGTAAGGTCTATCTTTTTCTTATGTCAACAAAACAAATTTTATTACATATTGTATCCCGACGTTTCGTGGATTATTTGCCCACTTCTTCAGGGGATTTGTTTAGGGAATCCAAAACTACGTTCACACTCTGATTAATGCACTGTACAGTTTTGGATAAAAAACGTCATTCTTTGAAAACGTCCGTTTGTGAATTTTTGAATGAAAAAGTTGCCTTTTTATTGCTTTTGTATGTTTATTTTATGTTTTCAAATGTTTAAAATATATTTTTGATAATAATAAAGAGAAAAAAGTTTTTTCGAAATTTGTGGTATATTTCAAATGTGTCCATTTTTGGCAGAAAATCGTCATTCTTTGAAAACGTCCGTTTGTGAATTTTTCAATGAAAAACTTGCGTTTTTATTGCTTTTGTATGTTTATTTTATGTTTTCAATTGTTTAAAATACATTTTTGCTAATAATAAAGAGAAAAAAGTTTTTTCGAAATGTGTGGTATATTTCAAATGTGTGCATTTTTGACCGAAAATCGTCATTCTTTGAAAACGTCCGTTTCTGAATTTTTGAATGAAAAACTTGCGTTTTTATTGCTCTTGTATGTTTATTTTATATTTTCAAATGTTTAAAATATATTTTTGCTAATAATAAAGACAAAAAAGTTTTTTCGAAATTTGTGGTATATTTCAATTTTTGATAAGGGGGTACCCTTTGCATTTTTTGCCGAAAATCGTCATTCTTTGAAAACGTCCGTTTGTGAATTTTTCAATGAAAAACTTGCGTTTTTATTGCTTTTGTATGTTTATTTTATGTTTTCAAATGTTTAAAATACATTTTTGCTAATAATAAAGAGAAAAAAGTTTTTTCGAAATGTGTGGTATATTTCAAATGTGTGCATTTTTGACCGAAAATCGCCATTCTTTGAAAACGTCCGTTTGTGAATTTTTGAATGAAAAACATGCGTTTTTATTGCTCTTGTATATTTTTTGGGCACAAATGCAAAGGGTACGCCCTTATCAAAAATTGAAATATATCCCAAATCTCGGAAAAATTTTTTTTTCTTTATTATTAGCAAAAATATATTTTAAACATTTGAAAACATAAAATAAACATACAAGAGAAATAAAAACGCAAGTTTTTCAATCAAAGATAAAGAAACGGACGTTTTCAAATAATTAAGATTTTTGGCCAAAAACGCAAAAATAAAGCATAAACTATTGGCAGGTTTTCCAAATTTTAACACATCATTTGGCAAAATTATAAAAACTAGAGTAATAAGTTTATCTTACAAATAAGTATTTAGATCCCAAAAAGTTTTAGAAAATTTCAGCGAGCAATATACAATGTGATATTGGAGGGA
Source organism: Ormia ochracea (assembly GCA_963402855.1). Classification (NCBI taxonomy): domain Eukaryota; kingdom Metazoa; phylum Arthropoda; class Insecta; order Diptera; family Tachinidae; genus Ormia; species Ormia ochracea. Next base: position 3,821,048 of record OY727106.1, read on the forward strand.
ACAGTAAATATATTTAAATGTATGCATGTAAATATTTAGAGATAAAAAACAGATTATTAAAGGAAAAAATTGCAGGGCTTCATCATATTTGAGAATTTATTACAAAACTGACCATAACCAATTACTATGAAGTCAATAACATTATGTCAGTATTAGAGGAAGAAAAAGTTGAAAAATAATTTATTTACACATATGCAAATGCAGGTTTGCATATGTGAATATGTATATTTACATCCCCATGTATGTATGTATATACATGCAAATATACGGTATGAACCTAATATGGAAGTTTACTTGAATATAATTATGGAAGCAATCTGAAAGTTTCTGCCGGGAAAAGCCATTGACCATAAATATTGTTTTAGCTGAAGAAGAAGAAGATTTATTAAAAGTAATAACAACACATAGAGGTCTTGCAATGATTGCAATTAAACGCGATAAGAACACACAAGAGCACAACTCTTATGCACATTTGCCAAAGCTGACTACCAATAGATTATCTATTCATATTTAAGGCACAATCAATCAACCGAAACTGGAAGGAGTAGAACAAATATGTAGGAAGGGCATGGTAGCAGATGCAATCGGTTTGTTTTATATTGTTACTTACACTTGACTTTGTATAGTGATTATAATGTGGTAAAAATGTATCTGGTTGGTCAGTGTGTTGGTCGGTTAAATGGATGACTTACTGGTTGAATGTAAAATTAATTATGATAAGAAATATTAAAGAAGGAGGACATCCATAAATAATATATACTGTACACCTTATCTCCAATTATAATTAAATCAATCTTAAACGTAATTAATTGCAATATACAAGAATTAAAAATAAATATAATTATATGTGAAAATGTATGTATGTAAGCTTAACAATATGAAATTGCGTTTTAAATTAATAAACTACCTGCAAAATGGCTCACGGCACTTTTGAATACTATTTCCACTTTATGGCAAATATTCACCAAATTCTTAAAATGAACTTGTTAAACAATTCTCCATTTAGCACGAATTAATTCTTATTTTCGATTTAATATCAAATATTAATCATTTAATTTTTTGTAATTAAAAAATCAATTAATAAAATGTTTGCTTAAATCGCTCGGCACTTTTTTTGATTATTATGCACGATATTACTTCCAAGTTTTATATTTTCTTTTTATTTTGTAAATCACCTTTTTTATTAATTTTTTTATTTGCTTGCGTATTTACCAACTTTCCAATTCAAATAAAATACTGAAAATGAAAGCAATCCGTAGTCTGACGAAGGAGTCTAAAAATAAAAATAAAAACACCAGCCGTAAACAAGAACAACTGTTAAAAAAACAGAGTTGTATGCTCAAATACTGTCAGGGGTGGAAAGCTGCTCCCGCCAAAACTAATTCATACGAGGAATTTATTAGTCTTTTGAGTTGAAAGGGTCAGAAAATTAGATTTTAATAATTATTTTTATATTTTGTATTGTATAAAACAAAGAAAAGACAACAATAGGCCTGCGTAATTATATGAGTTATTAAAATAAAAAATTTTGGTTTTCTCAAGCAGATAAATTAGCAATTTGGCAACTGAACATTTGTGTTTACACATTTCACAAATTATACATAAATATTTTGTTATCAGCTGTTAAAAAAAAGGCAATGCACTTTTTTCTAATTTGGGTTCTCTTCTAGTTATATAAAAAACTGCATTTTTACAGGGCGGGCAAAATATTTTGAAAAGGCACCTTTTCATAGGGCAATATTTTTAATGTGGAAAAGAAAACACCATAAGTAAACACCCTACATTGAAAAACAGAAAAAAAATTTTTGTGTAGTTTTATAGTTGGTTCCTACAACGATTTAAAAATTTCTATATTAAATCGTAATACAGAATTACTGTTATCAATGTAGATTTTCAAATACATATTGCGAATCAGCGAATTCATTACCATGTGGCAGCATTAGTTTTTTTATGAAATATCTAATGATTGTTAGAAAATGTATATACATATGTATATGTACATATTCATGAACAGGTGAGCTATCTCTGACATTGAGTACTTGAAGTTAGCGGTAACCGCTGCAGGAAAAAATAAGTATAGTTCAAGTTATACATGGTATCGTTTCTTCATCAACATATAAAGAGGCTGCAGTATAAAATCAAATCTATTCGCAAATTAAATGTGTAGACCTGGCCTTAGAAAGTGGTTATAATTACAATGGCACACATTTTCCATGGACTTTTTCAGTAATCTTTTGCATATGGCCTGTCATCTAGGGACGGCTGATGTATGTACAGGGTGGGCCAAAAGTCACAATGGGGTTTAAAAATTTAATAACTTTTTTGTTTATTTTTTTTTTTAAGATTATGAAATATACAAAATGGAAATTTTTTTACGCTAAGTATGGAAAATAATGTCACTTAAATGACCGCCGTTATTAGCTTCGCAATGATGGGCTCTTTTGAGAGCATTTTCCATAACATCTTTCAACATTTGTGGCTGTAGCCCTCGAATTTCTGCAACAATGTTGGCCTTGAGTTCAAGGATTGTCTCGGGCTTGTTGACATATACTCGCTCCTTCAAATAACCCCAAAGAAAATAGTCGTATGCTGACAAATCTGGCGAACGCGCTGGCCAATTAATTTCTGAATTTCTTGAAATTATTAATGGCGACGATATGCTCTTTGCGTTAAAATAATTGATCGCTGATTTAAGTAATAAAATTCTATTATTCTTGTTCTTTGTTCAGTTGTAAATCCCTCCATTATTTATTCTCCAGATGTTATTTATATAATCTTAAAAAAAAAAATAAGCAAAAAAGTTATTAAATTTTTAAACCCCATTGTGACTTTTGGCCCACCCTGTATGTGAATTGATGGATCAAAAATGTTAAAGTAAGTTAAGTCATGTACACATATGTATATATACTATTTTTTCTGTTTTTCGATATAGGAAGTTTTGCTGTTTTCTCCTATTAAGCCGGATGACCTTAAAAATAACAATCACGATGAAATCATTAATATAAAACCGGAACAATTATTATTATTTAATACCTGTAATATTACCTATATCTATATTTTTAAACATTTAAAAATTACATTCTGTTTCTGTGAATATTTACATTTCACCATGAGATTTGTTATGGATTGAGATAATTGAATAACAATGCTCTTTTTTTAAATCACAAGCACGTGTTACTGTATTGTAATTGATTGATGATCATATTTTATACACACAAAAAATCATCTGCGCTCCCCCTGTCACCTGTTTTCAATACCGCTATTTTTTAATATATTCAAACATATGGTAAGTGGTTTAAAGACAAGTCTCTGTAATACAATGGACTGTTGCTGTCAAGGCGAATTGAAAACAAATAATAAATTCGCCTGGGATCTTTTTAATATTTAGTTAAGGAAAAGCTTTCCACAAAGCAGTTTCTATCACAAAGTATACCAGAGATGTCAAAAGTGACAGTTTCGATTGTAAACAATTTTGAAGGACAGGCCGTTTTAGAAAGAGACAACAATAGTATGATTGTACAACGAATGTGATGATGTAAACAAACTAAAATGAAATTACATTTGCTGGAATTTGAAATTAAGATTATATTTTTTTCGTGAATTTGTGTAAATAATTGAAAAAACTAAAGATATTTTTAAAATAAAAGTAATATTTTTGTTTTCTAAATAAAAATGTGTGTTGTCAATAGAAGTGATTGCGGTATGGATGCTGTATTGCAAACCGTCAGCTCCTTTTGCAATTCTATTAGCAGACGTTTTCTAAGAAAACTTTCATGCGAATTTCATATAACTAAACGTTTTGGTTCCATTCTGGAGTTGGTAATTAATGGACTATAATTAGCAGTTAACACCTAAAACGGGGCAGTTATATTGATATTATTTCCAAGAGGAAGTATTTGTAGGTTATATAAAAAGTTTATCAGTGTTAATAAAAGATTGATTTATATAAGTACATTTCTGTTCCGAAAACGATTTTATGTGTTTAGATTCACTAACTCGGGTGGATTGCACTGTGGCACGGACGAAATGCATTATGATCCGCCACCACATCATATAAAGATGCATGTATGTATGTACACGTGTGTATATGTCGCATTGGAAGATCCAGAATTGGCGTAATAAATTTAAGTGAAAAATAAAAATTATTCAGTGTAAGTAGAAAAATAATAAAGCTTACTTTGATAAAAAGAAAATAAAATATGTTTATATTTTAGAAAAACCAGTTGACAGCTTCCGCTACTATTTCATGATATGCTAACTATGCGTGTAAACCACGAGTGGTAACTGTCGTAAGATGTTCCAAAAAGATAGTACAACGGGAAGCCAATTTTTAGATTGTCTATTATTATATACAAATTATATATATACAAATATATTATATATATACAAATGTAATAAATTGTGACTATATATTAGACTTGCAAAACTAACCAACTTTCTTATAAACGAAAGACATATTTTTAATATTTTTGTGCCAATGGCGCATTTATTATTGATATCATAATTTTCAAATAAAATGTATCTCCCTTTTTGGATTTTTGGTCCTGAGAAGAACCATTTTTTTTAGAATAATCTACAGTTTTTATCGACATTTTCTGGTCGGAACAGCTTTAGCCATTGTGCACGTCTAAAAAGAGATATATTTAGTAAATTGTGGGTTTTATAACAACTGCGCTTTCCCCTTTAATTTAGGAAAAACTGATTTTAAAAACAGTTATTAAACATTTAAACTACTAAATTTTAAAATTATTTGTGGTTTGTGATGGAGGTTTTTTCATTTGCTTATGAAAATAAACAAACAAATTTGGTTTATACAGAAACGGCATGATTTGCATATTAATATGAAATTTTGAAAATTACCATTTTTTTTTATAATAAATTTTAAATTCAAGCCATTGTTGTAATTTGTTTAATTATTTGGTTTATCATTTTTGAAATTATTTAATTAGTTACTGGTAAATTTAGTGTATGCGCCTGCCAAATTGCAGAAGCACTCAATATATAAAACAATTACTAAGCTTCCTAATTACATTTTCAATTCCTTTTTTATAATTTACCTTTCTAGCTTACTTGGAAATAAGTGGACCTTATCTCCTGATAAGCATTCTTTAACACACTTTCGCCCTCTACAATATAACGAAAAAATACAAAAAAGCACCACCATCTAACAGTGGTATATTTAGTATTACATATTGTATGTAATACTTACATGCTATTTAAAACTAAATTTACTCCTTAACTCTTCTTATATTAAACTTTGAATAAAATAAATATTCAATAAAACTTAAAATTTAAAAAAAAATAAACATTTCAATAAATATACTTACATAAAATCTACATATTATGCTTAAAATTACGAATAGCAGGCATAAAGTAAAATACGTAACCGAAGGAAAAACAGAGCAAAAGAAAATAAAAATTATCTTCAATTCTCTTTTGCGGTACTGCACATTTTAGAAGAGTATTCCGATTATTCATATAGCTGCGCCGCTCTTACCAGTCTGGTATGGTCTGTGGTTTCTATCTTACATAACACATAAACTTTATATATTAAGTAGTTTATAATTACCCTGTGATTTATAAGAGGCTCCATGAGAGTATACATAGATCGGTGTGTGTTAATGTTTTGATTAATTAAAAGTTATTTAGTCTTTTCTTCCAAACGTGTTCAACATACAGAAAAAGTTGAATTTTTAATATTATTTTCTGAATAGAGAAAATTAAGAAGAAATGTTTCTGCGGCAAGTCAAACGTGCATTACTTTACAACGATTATGTTTACAATAAAAACACTACATTCAAGGTAAAAGGCATGGTAAAAGGTATTAGTAGGTCTTTAAGTAATAAAGAGTAATAACTATGTACATTAAACAATATATATATGTATATATATATATATGTATGTAAGTATGTATGTAGGTGTATATATGTGCATAGATATATGTTTGTACGTAAATTTTTGTAATGAGATAATACGTATAATTAAAAAACAATTGCTAACAAATTCCCGTGTTATTTGTGGTAGCACTATTAATCATGAAAGATTTATTTACTTTTATATATATACAATGTTCACATGTGAAGTTTATAAGGATTTATATATCCATGAATTCACACATACATTCATATATATGTATGTATATATGATTAACGAAAATGTGGAAATGCATTCCAAGCAGGAATCAGCT